>CM054179.1:26697616-27297616 GCA_028829895.1 Sinotaia quadrata | reverse complement strand
TTGAACATATCTAGCGTTGTAAATTCAGTCATAATGAAAAGGATTAAGTTGAACATATCTAGCGTTGTAAATTCAGTCATAATGAAAAGGGTTAAGTTGAACATATATAAATGTAAAAAAAAAAAAAAGAATAACTAAACTAATACCGATCCTCTGCATGAATTTAACATCAGCCAATAAAAATCGTTAAAGAATGTGTGCTCAAGTGTCAATGCAATCAACTAGATTAAAAATAATTATGGCAAAGATCCGTATTTGTCCTGTCAGCGTTTACAAGTTGCAAATGGAGATGGTTATAACTGTTTTAGTCACGTGTTTATTTATAATGAATTTGACGTAATGACACCATTACTAGTGCAATGATGCCATAGATGATTATTGTCAAAGGAGTGTGAAATAAGCAGTAATTAAAAATCTAATGATGAATAGTTTATATCTAAACGATTTTTTATATACTTTTACTGATAAAATCAGGATTTCGACCTGCCACTCTGTGATCACTACAGACAAAATCGTATAGAAAGATATGTCAATGGAGTCAACTATCAAAACACTGTTATCACTACAGACAAAATCGTATAGAAAGACATGTCAATCAAAATACTGTTATACTGGAAATATGAGGTTGGTAGATACTGAGTCGTCTCTATACTTCCGTCAACTGTGTGTAGAGGACACGTGGAGGGAGTCATAGCGAATTAGTTGCGTAAAAATGTGTGTACAGTTTAAATATCACACACTAAATACATTGTCGTCCTTAAGACGACTTTTACGTCATCCTAGTATATTTGTCTATTTAGAGTTTTTTATTGACAAGGAGCAAGTATCTTACCTACCAGAATTTCTGCTTGTTATCACTATTTGCTTATTTATTGTTGCTTTTCTTGACTAATGATCAAACGAATGCACCTTATAATCCATGAAGGAATGCATTAAGTAAATTTGAAAATTTGATTTTCCTGCTGTTTTAACAGTATGAGTCTATGGAGGTAATTTAAATAGACACCCGTACATTAGTGTAAAGGAAAACTCTCTGTAGCTCGATGTACTTTAAATAGACACCCGTACATTAGTGTAAAGGAAAACTCTCTCTAGCTCGATGTATGCACTAGAACACGCTAGCAGAAACGCATGGCTTATAACGTCATTCAGCCAGCTTTGTGAATAAAGAAACATAAACGACACATTCTCAAGTTTGACACAGACTCATCACTAGTTCGAAGTTGTAACTTTACATTACTTCTTCGTTAATTCTAATTTACTTTGAGCCACAAGTTTGAAATTAATTATTAAGAATGACGATTTGATGACATGCAAAAATACATAATATTGTTTGATATTGCTCGGAAGAAAATCTTAAAAAGAAAACAATACACGACATGCTAATAATTTATAATGCCGGCTTTAATTTGTCATAAATGAACTGTGAAAAGCCTTCACAATCGAAACTAGCGTTGACTAGAAACTGATTACCAGTATAACGCAAAACTAGCTATACTTTATATGTTCATTCTGTTAATACGATTAGTTTTTTTTAATTTCTCACAGAAGATTTAAATAAATTATAAATTACAGAATGAATACATTATTCTTATTTTTGTTACACAGTTTTAACATTGGAAATACATTTGGATATTTAATAATATCATTGTAAACAAATACAAATGTGAACTTGAAAAAATGTTTCAGACGATTCAAAAATCTTTTGTTTATGTTTAATGAATGAGAGAAACAGTTTGACTATGAATATGACTGAGACAGTTAAATGAGAGAAACAGTTTGACTTTGAATATGAATGGGATATGAATGGGACAATTAAATGAGAGAAACAGTTTGACTTTGAATATGACTGAGACAATTAAATGAGAGAAACAGTTTGACTATGAATATGACTGAGACAATTAAATGAGAGAAACACTTTGACTATGAATATGACTGAGACAATTAAATGAGAGAAACAGTTTGACTATGAGTATGACTGAGACAGTTAAATGAGAGAAACAGTTTGACTATGAATATGACTGAGACAGTTAAATGAGAGAAACATTTTAATTTTAAATATGACTGAGACAGTTAAATGAGAGAAACAGTTTGATCTTGAATATGACTAAGACAATTAAATGAGAGAAACAGTTTGACTATGAATATGACTGAGACAATTAAATGAGATAAACAGTTTGACTGTTAATATGACTGAGACAATTAAATGAGAGAAACAGTTTGATCTTGAATATGACTGAGACAGTTAAATGAGATAAACAGTTTGACTGTTAATATGACTGAGACAATTAAATGAGAGAAACAGTTTGACTGTTAATATGACTGAGACAATTAAATGAGAGAAACAGTTTGATCTTGAATATGACTGAGACAATTAAATGAGAGAAACAGTTTGATCTTGAATATGACTGAGACAATTAAATGAGATAAACAGTTTGATCTTGAATATGACTGAGACAATTAAACAGTTTTGAGCTCTTTGTTTCTCCTTCTGCAGCACTCACCGGTGAGCAAGATGTTTTCCAAGGCAACACAATGGGTTGCTTTTTTTGAGCAAGTTTAATTTTCTAAACGGCATCCAACCCGTATTTAACCACCTCTGTCTACTGTTTGGAAACTGAGAACATATGGCTGCAGAAAGTGTTCAGCAAAATTGTATTTTTGTTTCGTTAACAAATGTTATTTTGATTCAAGATTGCACAGAAATATCACGATCAGTACTATCGTTGAAATATAATGAAGTTAAGTTCATGTTAAATTATCTAGTTACATTTCTGAAATGCCTTTATTATGGATCAATTGATCTATTTGTTGAAATAGTATTTTTAACATCTATCAGGTATTGAAAAACGGAATTTAAAGATATTAAGATTAATTTTGTACTGAAAAATATTTTCAAATTGCTTAATTCTATTATTTTTATTATATCATTATATCATTTTTATGATTTTTATTACTTTATATTTAGCCTTTTCACGACTTCTGTTGACTGTCGGTCGTGAACAAAGGTTTAAGAATGTTACCAATATTCTGGAAGATCTAAGGTTTTACGGAAGATGTGGGCACTTCCGAGGAACACGGTTCTCATTCTGAAAATAATCAATCTCAATTCTTCTCAAGAGAATATCTCAAATATTTGATTGTCATGATTTTACTCTTCTAAACTGACAGCTAATTTATTCAAGTTTTGACTAATATCAGCATATTTCCTGTTGCTTGTTATCATGATGCAATGCCATATGTCTCGGTTTCCTGTTGTATGTGCATGCTAGCAACGTTTAGATTCCCCGGCTAGCTTCAGATGAGATGGGTTTGGCTGTGAATTTAACACAGTGATAAACCCTCATTAGCTGCAGTAGCATAGTGCTGTCTGTAGCTTCATTATATCTTAATTTGTTAAACATGGACTCCTAAAATAGTATGATCCACAAATTTTAAAATATAAGACATGTTTACTGGTTTCTTTTCCGTCACTTTATTTGTCTTGTTTTGTGAGTTTGAACGTTTTCGTATGCGATGACAATACATGATTGGTTGCGGACACCTATGATAAAGTAACTCTAGTTTTGGAACAGAGTGTTTATGTTTGCCGTACAAAAGTAACTCTAGCTTTGGAATAGAGTGTTTATGTTTGCCGTACTAAAGTAACTCTAGCTTTGGAATAGAGTGTTTATGTTTGCCGTACTAAAGTAACTCTAGCTTTGGAATAGAGTGTTTATGTTTGCCGTACTAAAGTAACTCTAGCTTTGGAATATAGTGTTTATGTTTGCCGTACTAACGTAAATCTAGCTTTGGAATAGAGTATGTTTGCCGTAGTAAAGTAACTCTAGCTTTGGAATAGAGTATGTTTGCCGTAGTAAAGTAACTCTAGCTTTGGAATAGAGTGTTTATGTTTGCCGTAGTAAAGTAACTCTAGCTTTGGAATAGAGTATGTTTGCCGTAGTAAAGTAACTCTAGCTTTGGAATAGAGTGTTTATGTGTTTGCCGTACACAAAGTAGCTGTGTAGTTGTAGAAATAAGATACAACTGTTATGTCTACACTGATTGTGAACTTATCGTTAATATGGTAATTAAGTACTGGTATATATTTACTGTGTACAATGTGGTAGTAATTGCAGATTTATGGTACAACCGTTAGTTATACTCCTGTTGTAAACTTAAAATAATATTATAATTAAGTACTGGATTATGTTTATTGTGGACACAATAGCAATAGTTGTAGAAGTAAAGTACAAATGCTACTTCTCAAAGATTGTAAACTTAACATTAATATTGATAATCAAGTATTTGTTTATGATTAGTGTGTACAACGTAGCTGTAGTTAATAAAAGTAAGAGTAAAACTGTTAATTTCAATGTACATTACTTCTACATCAGCATCGCATTCTACACCATGAACAACATCGTATACGGTGTGTGATACGAGCGCTTACACAGAACAACATCGTATACGGTGTGTGATACGAGCGCTTACACAGAACAACATCGTATACGGTGTGTGATACGAGCGCTTACACAGAACAACATCGTATACGGTGTGTGATACGAGCGCTTACACAGAACAACATCGTATACGGTGTGTGATACGAGCGCTTACACAGAGCAATAGTAGCAGATGCTTTGCAAAAATAAAAATAGCATTAGCAAACGTACTGACAGTACCTGATGGTGGGTTTATTTTGTTTAGTCAAACCAGCTGGTAATATTTATTCAATACGAGAGTGTGAAATGAGTTTAATTGATATGTTGAGGTTTATATTATAAAATATAGCTGTACCTACCTATAATTCCATCCCTATACATGTTTCACTATTCTGGCATTTATACACTTTATACATTTAAATCATGTGAAGCGTTTGAAGTAAGTTACACTGAAAACCCAAAATTTATTACCTTTATGTTGTTTAAAGACGGATTATATCAAACTCCCTTAGTCAACAGGGTGAAATATTACTTGTCTTCTTATAAATAACACAGCGCGATGATTACATTTAAAAAAATAAAATCGATTAATAAATTTGAATATTATTATGAACGTGAATTCTACTTGAGAAACCAAAACAATATGGCAACATAATACCTTTAGCATGTTATTAATTAGTATTTATTGCTTAAATTATTTTTCACTATTATTATAATATTTTAAAATATTTCGATTTCTGGAAATGTAACATATTGCTAATTTACATCTCAATAATATTCTGTATACGTGTTTTAGTATTTATTAAGATGTATGAATGCATCATCGAATGAGTGACTGAACAATTGATTGATTGATTGATTGATTGGCTGCCTGTTTGAGTGATCGACATGCTAGCTATCTGGTTGGATGTCTTACTGACTGGCTGGCTGAGTGGCTGATTGATTGGTTCATTAGTTGGCTGACTGGCTGAATGACTGGCTGATTTACTTCAGATGATATTGTTTATTAATAACAATTTTCTTACTTCAATTTATGCATGCGTAACATTTGTGGCGTGTATAGTAGGTAATTGTATGGCATATTAAGACTAAGAATAGTGTACGGTAGGTAATTGTGTGGCATATTAAGACTATGAATAGTGTACAGTAGGTAATTGTATGACATATTAAGACTAAGAATAGTGTACAGTAGGTAATTGTATGGCATATTAAGACTAAGAATAGTGTAAAGTAGGTAATTGTATGGCATATTAAGACTAAGAATAGTGTACAGTAAGGTAATTATATGTCCATATGTATGTAATATATATCTGTCTATTTATCATTTCCTATATTTCTATTTATACATTCACTCTGGTGCTTTCTCTTAGAATGTATCACTGTAAACAATTGTCAAAATAATAGACGAATGTGAAAGTGTAAACATTTCCTGAAAATATCATTCGTCTTCTTGAAGGTGATTGAAGGATTGAGCTTTTATTGATCCTGATAGAACTTTGGTCTCATGTATACTTACATACAGACAGATAGAGATACACAGAAAGATATTTAGACATATAGATAGATAGATAGATATATAGACAGATAGATAGATAGATAGGTAGATTGATAGATAGATAGATAGGTAGATAGATAGATAGGTAGATAGGTAGATAGATAGATAGATAGATAGATAGATAGATAGATAGATAGATAGATAGATAGATAGATAGATAGATAGATAGATAGATAGATAGATAGATAGATAGATAGATTTGATAAATAAAAACGTTAAACAATATTCCCTGCATTTTCTTTAGTCGCTTTGTATGTAGAAACACGTGTAGAACTATTTACAATGCAAATTACATGTGTTGAGGACGATGGAATGTTTCAGCAATAGATACCTTCCGCTTCACAAAAGCTTTTCATCTCGAGGTCGTTTTCGAGAAGCAGTTTTTATATTACAAATATATGTAGCATTAATAGTTTGTACAGTAAATAAATGTAGTAATAATGAGGTGATAGTAGATTTTACTCTAAATAAATGTAGCAACAGCACTTTACACTGTCAATTTAACAGGTGATTCGATAGTGGCTTGTTTCACGTTGCATGCCTATCTTATTTTATAGTGTATATGTAGTTTAGATTATTAATATATATTTTGATTTTACATAACTATTCTTGATACATATTTTCTGGTTTTGAATAGTTTTCCCACTGTAGATGTTTTATAAACATTTTAGTAGTTGATATCTTTACTAAGTGCCAGATCACCAACTAGACAGATTTAGAAATTGAGATACTCTTCCCCCCCCTCCAACTCTCCACTGCTCTACATACGTCTGTATGTGCATATTACTGTATGCATTCATGTATATAAGCATTACTGTGTGTGTGTGCATGTATTGAATATGTATACATTACTGTTTGTGTGCATGTATTGAATATGCAAGCATTACTGTTTGTGTGCATGCATTGAATATGTATACAATAATGCTTGTGTATATGTATTGAATATGAGTACATATTATTTTAAGTATTTCAATATTTCAATATGTGTATATCATTGCATAGTTGCATGAATGTATATATGTGCTAAAATTGTATGCATGCGGAATATGTCCGTTAATGTATGTATATTAAAAGTTATGTGTGATATGCATGAAACATTATTGAAGTTTTTGACAATGACAGTGCAATAACTTTTTAACCATAATATTTTGCTTATTGACTAATTTTTTTACCTCCTGTCTTGTGAAATGTACAATTTGGTTTTGGTTGATGTAAATCTCCTAAATGTCTCTGGTATTTCATTAGTAGTAAATTTTTATTTTTTTTAAAATTCATGTTTATTCAATGTATTTATTTGCGTATGTATCAAGTTACCTGTCGCGTATATTATTACTGCATTTCTACTTTCCATATTTATATGTTTTATTTAAAAGAGCACGCCAAAGAACACTTCACACAAAACAATAACTTTCACCTGTTTAAATTTCGATGTCCATATTCTTCTTAAACGGCAGAACATAAACGTATTGCTGATTTTCACTATTTCGGGGAGGGGGGGGGGGAAGTGTTTGTTCATGTTACCGATCTCAAGTGTGTAATGGTAGTCAAATTAATGCCTCTCTTACATAAAAGCAAATGGCAAATTCAGACCTTAACCACTTTCCTACTGCAGAGTCAATGTAGTCCCGTGGACCGTAAAAGACGAGAGGCTAATGCCACAAAGAGTCGGGAGGGTGCCACAAAGACTCGGGAGGGTGGCACGAAGACTCGGGAGGGTGGCACAAAGAGTCGGGAGGGTGGCACGAAAGGAGGAGGTCGACGTCTTAGGCGTGTCAGGGCAGCAATAGTCTCGTCAGGCGGAACTGTCAGCCCCAAGTCGTCCGATCTTCCAGACTTTACCGGAAAGGAACATCCAAAAGAATTAAAAGCACCGAAAGAATTAAAAGCATCAAAGGACAGTAACTCCAGCGAAGTCATTCGCCTCACGGTCGTCATAACGGACAAAAATAAGAAAAACGATCAGTCAGGTGAGACTTAGCATGTATCTATACGTGTGAGTGTGTGGGTGTGCATGTCTGTATATATAACTTCGAAAGGTCGTGTGCGTCTTTCAAGGTGTTGTCCTCAATCACTTAAAAGTAAGAAAAAACATCCCCACAATATACACCTATTTCCTGAGTTGCGTCTTATATGTAGTAAAGGTTTACGCATTACTCACGAAAAGTGCTTGCCTTTCATTAGTTAGGAGTGAGTGTTGAACTCTACACTAAATTTGTGTCCTGCGTTTGATTAAATTTGACTGGGTGTAAATTATCTAGAACTTATTTCTCACGAGGACATCTGGTTCATTTTATAACATCTTTGTACTTTTTCTGTCGAAGAAGATTCGTATTATGAATACATTCTTCTATAAAGCTATTCAGAACATTCAAGGATATCTCTTAAATAATATTTGCCGCGTTTAATATTCGTATTATGAATACATTCTTCTATAAAGCTATTCAGAAAATTCAAGGATATCTCTTAAATAATATTTGCCGCGTTTAATATTCGTATTATGAATACATTCTTCTATGAAGCTATTCAGAAAATTCAAGGATATCTCTTAAATAATATTTGCCGCATTTAATATTTTTTTAAAATGTCATGTCCACAGTATTCTGTAATTTAAACACGATTCAAACAAGTACTCATCAACTGCTTTAACAAATTCATGTCCTTTGTATTCATTTACAGAGATTTTAATCTATCTATCTATCTATCTATCTATCTATCTATCTATCTATCTATCTATCTATCTATCTATCTATCTATCTATCTATCTATCTATCTATCTATCTATCGATCTATATTATAACAACTACTTTTTGAAGGTGTAACTATGTGAGTGTGTATTTGAAATGTCGAATTTGAATAGTCATAAGTTAATCATGCACATTATATTATTAGTCATACAATGAAATGTTTGAAAGTCCTATATAAGAAGTGTACAAGATTTTCTCACTACTCCCAAGTCAAACGGTATTGAAATGTAAAAATGCAGTAAACGTAAAAACGAACTTATATGTATATGATTAACAAAGTTCTGCTTGCATTCACTGTCATTCAAAGTAAAATATGTTTCCCGGTATTGTCATTCAAACTAAAATATGTTTCCCGGTATTGTCATTCAAAGTAAAATATGTTTCCCGGTATTGTCATTCAAACTAAAATATGTTTCCCGGTATTGTCATCCGAAGTAAAATCTGTTTTCAGGCATTGTCATCAAAGAAATAGCGCAGCCATCTTTTCAGGCATGCACGTTATCCTTCGAGTTCTGGACATTGATGATAGCGATGACAATTGTTGTCGTTGCTCTGACAGCCACAACAGTCTCCTGCGCACAACGACGGCGTCGGACAAAGAACAGAAAGAAGCGGAAGAGTGAGAAAGCAATCAAAATGGCGCTGAACAACTTCAAGCGAATGCAAATATCATCTGTACCTTGGTCTACCTACTACCAGTAGTAATTTCTAGATGTACACACCCTTTTTCTCCCTCTCTTTCTTGGTCTACCTACTACCAGGAGTAATTTTGAATGATGTACACACCCTTTTCTCCATCTCTTTCTTGGTCTACCTACTACCAATAGTAATTTTGACTTATGTACAGACCTTTTTCTCCCTCTCTTTCTTGAATATTTTCATACACCACTTCAGGTCCCCAGTTTTCATGAATGGGACGTCACAGTTCAAATAGTAAATACTTCATTTATAATGAAACAATTACTTCAATCCTTTAGAGAATGTTTCACTCACGTCAGCCTGAACCCAGAGTCCTGATTACAAAAATCATTTCAAACAGAACTATGCATATTCTAGCTTTATTTGAATGGCAAACCCTTTCAAATTATATTATTATTCTAGTTCCCCTCTTCATTTTGGAACTTTTGACAAGATGTCAGTTATTTTATTGGCCAAATCGCCATGCAAGAAGTCAGTTTTAATCTTGGCTAGAACTACTAACAAGAAGTCAATTTTATTTTTTGCTAGAACTAGTAACAAGAAGTCAATTTTATTCTTGGCTATAACTTCTAACAAGAAGTCAATTTTATTCTGGGCTAGAACTTCTAACAAGAAGTCAATTTTATTCTGGGCTAATCTTTAGCTCTTTGTGATCGTTCTGGCACACAAACCAGTCAAATTCGAATAGTAAGCTGCACATCTGGCATATCATTAGGTCTCTTTCCTAGAAGGTTTTAGAAACCTTTTAATATATATTTTCGAAATATATCATTTTATGAAGAATGGCGTCAACTGAACTGAGGACCAATGTTGATGTGTGTTTTTTTAAGCAACAAACTTTAAACAAAATGTTCCAGTGACAATTATCTGCATACGTCAACTGATACAAATATGTTCGGAATAATTACGTGTGTTTGAAGAGAGTTATGTGGAATGCAGTGGTGGTAACATTAAATAAGGAGGGGGGAGATTGGAGGTCTTCTGTGAGTAAAACATTATCTAATTTGCATCAAATTATCGTATTAATTGTAATCAGCTTTTTCCTGCCGGCGTCTACCTGATGTCAATATACAAAAAGTATATACCTACATGACTGATCCCTTCAATCAAAATTTGTTTTCTTTATTATATTTTCATTATCACAAATAGTACCACATATTGCCTTACTGTGTATTAGTACCTTTATATTTAACTATGTATATTTCACGAATACAAAAATAGCAGAGTTTTATTCAACAAATACGACTTTAGACGCCCTTTAAAACAGAGAATTATATACTTGATTCTTTATGACGAATTCATGACTATTTCTTGAAAGTATAAAGCTATTCTGATAATTATATTGTTGAAATGACAAAATGTGTATTTTATATATTTTCGAAAAATTTAATTATAGAAACACATTTTACAAAAAACTATAAAGATGCAATTTTGGTGCTTAGCTCATGCAAGCAAAACACAGACACACACAGACACACACAGACACACACACACACACACACACATACACACACACACACACACACACACACACACACACATACACATTCACATATAATTCATATAATATATATATATATATATATTCATACTAAACCGTTTTGTACCCCAAAGCTATATCTGTATAAATACACACACATATACATATACATATATATGTGTGTGTGTGTGTGTGTGTGTGTGTGTGTGTGTGTGTGTGTGTGTGTGTGTGTGTGTGTGTGTGTGTGTATTTATACAGATGTAGCTTTGGGGTACAAAACGGTTTAGTTTGAATATATCTTAACAACCAAGCCCATGCACTCGTCATTATTTAACATTAGCAGTCACTTATTTCCAAATCTTATTACTGTAATATTTAATTCATACTCTGTCTTTTAGCTAGGTGAATATTATTTTTAAAATTAAATATGAATGGTCAGCATGCATGCATTCATCGTAACAAAGATAATTTAATGTGTAATATATCAATCGATATGAGCCATGATATCATAATTTACAGTATAGAACATAAAGTTAACTTGCTCACTGTTATTTTGTAACCCCAAAATATGAGGTTTCATGGCAACCAAAAAAACACTACCAGATGCGGCATATATAACTGGAATTTTGCCACCGCAGTGTAGAAGAGAAAGTGTTTGAAGCGCATTTCGTAAACACATTATTAGTTGATATATCTTAAATATCATCTAAGTTACTTTCACGGAAGAAAACTACTTATTTGTGTGAAGAGCCAGGAAAAGTACTCCAGTCAGAATAAGCATCCTAGGCTGTGTAAATATTTCAATGAGATATGAAAACAAACATAGTCGTTCACAATCAAATTGCAGACACTACATTTCAAAGATTATAGCTTATATGTGGAAAATATTTACCTTTGTTCTTTATTACTTTTGGAAACCTTTTATCGCTGATATAAAAATTGCCTGCTTGCTCACTGGCGATTTTTGATTCATTTTTAATGTTGTATCTCTACTAGATGTATACTGGTGTGGTTTGATTCATTTAATGTTGTATCTCTACTAGATGTATACTGGTGTGGTTTGATTCATTTAATTAATGTTGTATCTCTACTAGATGTATACTGGTGTTCTTGCATGTTTGACGACTAGTCCAATCTGTCATATGTATCTGCAGTAGCTTTTAAAACACTCTCCTATATGGCTGCATTGACCGTGTAGAGTGGTTTTTGAAACACTCTCGTATATGGTTGCATTGACCGTGTAGAGTGGTTTTTGAAACACTCTCGTATATGGTTGCATTGACCATGTCGAGTGGTTATATTACAACTCACACAGTTTCAGTTTTGCATTCATTCTACAAACACCCACATTTTTGAACACACACAGGCATACGCTCTTATTTATCATTTCTCTGTGTGTATTCGTGTGCGAGACTGTGAGAGTCTGAAGCTGTATCAGCTGATAAGACTCCAGTTTTTCAAAAGAGAAAGGGCGTACACGACAGTTGCGTAAAACACCACGATAGTTAAAGAGTCTTCAAAAGTCAATTGAATCCAGTGTGAGCTCTTTCACAAAAGGCAGTGACAGAGCGTGATGATTGAAACTTCATATGTAACTGATCAGTTATAAATAACCCAAGTGGCTATGAATATTGTAGCTAGATATGCTACGTATTGTCCTTATGATTAGCACGTTTAGTCTATTTTCGCATCAAAACAATAATACTTAAGTAACAAATGTGAAATCAGGGTTTATTGCTGGATACAAATGATATAAAATATGTTCAAAATTATCTAATGCATTTATTGTTCTAACTCTATAGTCTGTCTATCTCTGTCTGTCTGTCTGTCTGTCTATCTATCTATCTATCTGTCTGACAGATATATCATAACTGACAGTACCGAGTGATGTCTCCCATCATACCTGTCCAGCAAATCTCAGCCTCCACATGAGCTAAAGTTTTGCTTGGTTTTAGATGACCGGCAGTTGGTGGGTCATGAGTCAAATGCAGCACGTTCTTTCTTTATCAGTCAGTTAACTAACCATAAGTTAACAATCGCCTTTATGAACAGACTCGAGTTATGTTCAAATTTAAAGTGATTAGAATAGAGCTTTCCATCCATCCCCATTGGATGAATTTTATATGAACAAGTGTGAAACTATTAGTCAGAAAAAGCAATCTCATCCAGTTGGAACTGGTTTACATAACGTCAGTAATTTCTAGCCTATCCTCCACCTACTTTGTTTACTTCAACTTTGACACTTCAAAATAGCAGCATACGCAGTGTCCAAGGTCAGGTACTTTGACATTTAACAATGTATATAACAATTAAGTTTTAAAATAGAGATAAGCGAATTTATTTCACCACACAATCTATCTATGGTTTAAGTTCATTCTCACAAGATCTAAACAGGCGCATGCCTTTAGGCAGATGTCAATGTTAATAACGAAATGCATAGTTTAATGCGTAATGCTAGATATATCTGTGGAGAATGTCATATTCTCCGGATAAACTATTAAGTTTGTGAACTGCATGTGGTGGTGTTTGAGGCAAACTGAATTTGCAAGTTCTATTTTCTACTCAGATCAATGCACCCAACAGACAACTTTCCTATTTCTTCATAAGTCAAATTTCATGGGTTTCATCAAGATGCAGGTAATGAATTCTAAACTATTTAAGTAATATTAAATTAAATTCAGATTATTAATAGACTGCTTTTTGATCAAGAAGTAAAGATCTAATCAGTTTATTAATTGTATCATAAATATCTACTTATTATTATAGGACAAAGATAACTGGCAAAACATCCCCTCTCATAGTGTAAAATAACTTGTCACCTTATGCGATGGTAGCATGCCTCTTTTTGAATATATAATGTATGCTAAAATAAATAAATGCACATATTACTCACATATTTCTATACCCAAGTCTTATATACATCTCCACGTGCATATTTTTAAATTATACACATCAATTAATGTATTTCCAATAACAAGCAAGAGCTGTTCATGAATAATTTTAAATAAAGCAGTTAATAATTATATTCCATATTTAAAATCATATGTATTTGTACTTAAGAGACCAAGAAATATTCCATTATTATCTAACATTTCACTGAATTTCACTAAAACGAAACAAAATAAAAATGAACAATGGCATATGCTTATTTTAGTTGAATATAGACAAAACTATCCTACGGAAGGCACGACATTTGCTAGAGAGATCGAATTGAACCATTGCGCACTCTGTTTGCGCATGGCACGCCATCACGCACTCAGTGACGTCATTCGCTACTAAGCTTCCTGGCTCGGCAACCATCCATGAGTGGTCGATTTCAGGAATGATCGATGGTTTTCCGTATGATGTAATGTTTGCAGAACCTAGCGACCAAAGGAAATAATTCTAGAATCATTTTAGTTGAGTCGAGGTGTTGGAATTTTGCATTGAAACAATAAGACTAATAATTCATAGGTATTTGATTTAACCTTGTGAATACAGAGCTCTTGTTCTCTGGCACTGCTATACATCATAACCAAGAAAAAGCTGAAGGTAGTGAAAAGTAACTTGATGTTACATCTCTCTCTCCCTCTCTCTTTCTCTCTCTCTTTATATCTCTCTCTCTATCTATCTATCTATCTATCTATCTATCTATCTATCTATCTATCTATCTATCTATCTATCTATCTATCTATCTATCTATCTATCTAATTATCTATCTATCTAACTATCTATCTATGTGTCTGTCTGTCTTAGTAGATTTTGTAAAGAGTTTGATTTGACAAAGGACCTTCAAACTTTATAAATGTTTGTCAAAGTGCAAGTTTTGATGCACTTTGACAAACATTTATAAGGTTTGAAGGTCATTTGTTTTGATATTCGAATGACAAACATTTATAAGGTTTGAAGGTCATTTGTTTTGATATTCGAATGTACTTTATCAGTTTGAAAAGAAGCTAATGCACAACTTTCACGAATTAATTAAAAGCACATATGTCAAGCTGTATAGTGTATGTGTATTATGTATCAGTATTATGTAATGAGGAAAAGCGTGACAGAAAGAAAGAAAGAAAGAAAGAAAGAAAGAAAGAAAGAAAGAAAGAAAGAAAGAAAGAAAGAAAGAAGGAAGTTTGTACGTAAGGGAGGAAGTTTGCAAAGAAGGAAGACCACAGCAAACTCAATACACTCACAAATAAAAGATAGAAAGAATGATAAATATAGGTAGAGAGATAATTTATAAAAAGATGATGATACAAGTATGTACAGAGAGAAAACATAAGTAAATAACAGAGACGTAAATAGAAAAAAGAAAGAATGAATGCGGCTGGGGTTAGAGAGAACAAAAACTAGGACAGTATAAAAGTAAAATCTACCAAAAACTTACAGAAAGCATACCTTTTATTAATGCTTTGCCTCTCCAAAATGAAGAATTCGTAATTTGAACCATTGGAAGCACTGTGGAATGGAAAAAACAGCTACTACAAGTACTTAAAGTTACAAGTGTTCTGTATATTGTAATCATAATGGAAAGTAAAATATAGTCAAATAAAGTGTATTTAAGCAAAATTCAATTCACGATTAAAAGTGTATTGACCTACATAATTACTGCATAGCTGGACTCAGATGTTTTCTGCATCAACATACATATTTGTATAGTCTATACTTAAGAAATATAAGCCATAAAATAAAAATGCATTTAGCATTTTGAAGATGATAATGCAGCTAATAATTAGTACGACGCAACACCAACTCCTTAATAGATATGATTGTTATTATCAATTAATAGTCCACAACTAATAAGAAGTAATGAGAATCTTAATTTATTGTATTAATAATTCTCCAGCTGGCACCACTCATCCCTCTCACTTGGCGCATATTCGGGTACTGTAAGTTTTTCTTTTTTATTCCACAACATCAAATTCAAACATCTACCGTTACACAATATCTCCCTCCTGCTCACATCCTCCGTAAAACCTTGGATCTCCCAGAATCTTGGTAAGATTCCGAGACCTTGGATCTCCCAGAATCTTGGTAAGATTCCGAGACCTTGGATCTCCCAGAATCTTGGTAAGATTCCGAGACCTTGGATCTCCCAGAATCTTGGTAAGATTCCGAGACCTTGGATCTCCCAGAATCTTGGTAAGATTTCGAGACCTTGGATCATATCCGACAGTCAATAGAAATCGTGGGAAAAGTAATAATAATAATAAAATAATAATAATAATAATAATAATAATAATAATAGTAGCAATGGTAATAACAATAATAAGATTAATAATAACAACAACTAGGATGGCGTTATGTCACACGCACTCACGAAATGTATTCACTCACATTACTATATTCAGTTTGAAACAATGTAGTACAGGTTTACATAAATGTCATTATGTGGCTTTCGTTCTTATTCTCATGTCTAACATATCACTCACTGACTGTCATAGTACCAAATGCGCATCTTGTGTATTCGTGTTTAATATTAGTGACTATCCCTCAACATAATGTTGTGGTTTGCATGGGAGCGTCCACTTACTATTGGAATAATCGTTATTAGAATGACTAGCTCTCGAACAGTTTAGTATACTTTGCATAACACACATACCCATGGATATCTTAAAGAAATTTGGCTATTAAGAGCTTAATGAATAATACGTTAATACATACGGAATTATACGTCAGTAAAGGGACAAGACATTTGCTCACTGCGTGGTTGGCAGGCAGTTGCGTATCCAGGGTAGGTCAAACATTCTTTTGTTGCAAACCCATTTGCTCGTATTCGCACGCATCTTTGGTAACCAGGACCTGTCGGTTCCCCATCTGGAACCCAGCCTAACCAATCCACTGCCCCGCCGTCCAGCCAGTAGTAGTTGAACATGTTTGTGTATGGTGACCCATCTTGCATCAGTCCTATCCACGGTTCCACAGCATAATTTGGACCCCTAACAAGTTTATAAATACATTCAAAGTATATTAAACTGTAATTTAAATTGAAAATTATGCTCAAAACTTTTCTAGTAACGAAATACTTGGCTGTATAAGACACGTCATATGAAAATTAATTCATGTTAAAAAAAGTTATATATATTTCTAAACATTAAAATATACATGTCTATATAGTATACATTGCCACACATCAACTCGTACGGGAAAATATTGAAAAATGACACTGAAACATTAATAATGTCGTCATGTTATCATTGATCTCATTCTTCATCTAGTTTACTTTTGCATTCTATTTATTACACGTTTTTCATTCTCTTTCTTCCATTTTCCCTTGCACAGTTTCCATACTTCTTTTCCTTTCCTGAATTTTTCTCTTCTTTCCTTTTTCTATTAAGATTTTTCTTTACTTTTTTTCAAATTTCCCTTTCCATTAAGATTTTTCTTTACTTGTTTTCAAATTTCCTTTTCCATTAAAATTTGTCTTTACTGTATCTCAAATTTCCTTTCCTATTAAGATTTTTCTATATTTTTTCAAATTTCTTTTTCCATTAAAATTTGTCTTTACTATATCTAAAATTTCCTTTTCCATTAAAATTTGTCTTTACTGTATCTCAAATTTCCTTTTCCATTAAAATTTGTCTTTACTGTATCTCAAATTTCCTTTTCCATTAAAATTTGTCTTTATCTCAAATTTCCTTTCCTATTAAGATTTTTCTTTATTTTCCCTCTTCTTTCTTCCTTTACTATTACTATTTATCTTTGCGTTTTCTCTTTATCTTTCCTGTTTGTTTCGAACCTTAGTTTTCGATTATCTTTTCTTCTTTACGCTTTTCATTTTCATTCTTTCTTGTCGTTATCTATCATTTTCACGTCACTTGTCAATGTAACGCCAATCGCCATGGTTTTGATTTACTCACTGTTAAAAACTCCATATTAAGTTTAATAATAGTGAGATTAAATGCTCACCAGTCAGCTTGCAAGCATTGACCAAACTGATTGTAAACATAGTGCTGCTCTAATGAATAGAATGACACACGATGTCTTACAGAGAATCAGCTCATCAGAACATGACACTCACTGCAAGGCAAAGATGGAGGCCTTGATTGTGTTCCACACGTCCAGCTCAGCTTGACTCCGAAGTTGTAAGAGCGTCATGCCAAAACTCTCACAATTTGCTAACGCCACAGGTTGCGTCACTTCCTCTGGAAAGAAAAGGTACACTCCTTGGCAGACGCAGGCCTCTGATATACACGAATTAAATGACGGTTAACGATAAGCCTTAAAATGATTGCTTAAAGAAAAAGTATTATATATTTTTTGTCCTTGGTTGTTTATTTGTGTGTGTGTGTGTGTGTGTGTGTGTGTGTGTGTGTGTGTGTGTGTGTGTGTGTGTGTGTAACATGATTTCATTTATTTATTCAATCAGTAATATTTTGCCTATTAAAACAATTATTTTGTTTTAATGATTTCCACGAAACATAAGTCCTTTGCAATTCGTACATGTATAAGACGTTTATTTTCTAAGGGAATTCAAAGGAAAATGTATAAAAGAAAGAAATCCCAAACATAGACATATTGATTTTTCAATTACCTAAAATTGCATTGCCATTTATATGAAAACTGTATCTAAAGAATAAATATAGCAGTATGTCAATATTAGCTGGAGACAAGTAAAAAGATTAAATAACAAACATTGCCATTACTTCGTCAAAAGTCACAAAAAGATATACGTGGCAACAAAACAGTATTATTCCGTTTCAAATATATTCATTGACAAATATTAAATCTGCATAATCTGCAATAATTTAATTTAAAACATGCTTTGTTCTGAAACACGAAAGAACAAATATATACTTTTACCTGCTAACAAACAAAAAAGTATTATCACGCTCATTGTTATTCCTTAGTGCCAATTTCACTTCGCTCAATGCAGCGTGTCGCACTTTTCTCACCTGCATCAAAAGTGAAAAGAATTTAAACTAAGGCGTACGACTCGAGTAAAACAACACTGTAAGTATACTTAGTATATAATTGTATTAATGAACTCCATCAAAAGTGAAATAGATTTAAATTAAGGCCTACGACTAGAGTAAAACAACGATGTAAAGTTGTTTACATTTGTTTATAATTGTATTAATGTACTCCATCAAAAGTGAAATGGATTTAAATTAAGGTCTACGACTCGAGTAAAACAACACTGTAAGTATACATTAGTTTATAATTGTATTAATGTACTCCATCAAAAGTGAAATGGATTTAAATGAAGGCATACGACTCGAGTAAAACAACACTGTAAGTATACATTAGTTTATAATTGTATTAATATACTCCATCAAAAGTGAAATGGATTTAAATGAAGGCATACGACTCGAGTAAAACAACACTGTAAGTATACATTAGTTTATAATTGTATTAATATACTCCATCAAAAGTGAAATGGATTTAAATGAAGGCATACGACTCGAGTAAAACAACACTGTAAGTATACATTAGTTTATAATTGTATTAATATACTCCAGTGTAAGTATACATTAGTTTATAATTGTATTAATATACTCCACTAATAATGCGTGCACATCATCGTAGTCATACATCCAGTAGATAATGGTCTGCAACCAACAGAGTAATATACACCTTTTAACTTGAGATATTTCATAATACAAATTGAATTTAATGAAACATACCTTATTAACTCCGGTTCAAACCTGGTTATGGTTGGAATATGGAAAATAAATAATGCACTCGTTATATATATCATACTATTGACATTGGTAACTGTGAAATACAATTATCAATAGAGGAAAACCCGCCAAATCACTCAATAAAGCTTTATTGTATTGTTTTTCAAAACATAGTTCAAATCAATTTTTCTGCGTTGAAACAAACAGTTCAATTGTAGGTCGAAGTCTTGAAGTGGTCACTACAAGTGAACGATTCGTTCTTGTGTATTCTTTGTTTGATGTTCGGTTGATGAGTAGTAGAAAAGCAGGAATTACTTGTGTGTTTCTGACGTTAGAGTTTGCTGATTAACGAGACTGTGTGCCACTTTACTCTTCTTGTGTGTCTTCTTTGTAATGTGTCGTGTGTGTGTGTGTGTGTGTGTGTGTGTGTGTGTGTGTGTGTGTGTGTGTGTGTAAGTGTGTGTGTGTGTGTGTGTGTGTGTGTCTATCTATCTATCTATCTGTGAGTCAACACCACCCTAGTTATTGGTACTAATTATTATTATTATTACTAATCATTATTATTATTACTAATCATCCATAACTAATAACAACTGATGAGAATCTTAATTTATGTTATCAATTATTCTCCAAAAAGCACCACTCGTCTCTCTCACTTGGCGGATATGCGGGTACTGTAAACGCTTTATCTCTTCCACAACATTAAAGACAAACACTTACTGTCACAATATATTCGGAGATAGAAATCTTCTTACCAATGGAGAAGATAAATCCGTTAATCTATATTCAGCGAACCCCCATCCACCCACCATCTCTCCAACACTGATTATTAACATGTATAAGAAGTTCAATACATTTAATAATAAATTGATTAAATCAAAAATCAATATACAACATACGAATATAATCAAAGAACGATTGGCATTTACATCACTTTACAACAATATTCGATTAACATTAGAACAATCATTCAGTTTATCGAGACATAAACACCAGCAGTCAAATAATCACACACACACACACACACACACACACACACACACACACACACACACACATACACACATACACCCACCCACAGATATATATATAAAGTTGCGCCATCAATACAGAACCTAATTCAGGAGTCAATGAAAAACTGGAAAACCACCCTCACATGCAACAACACAAATATTGCAGACATAACAATAAAGTGTGGAATCTTCCAAGGTGATTCCCTATCACCACTGCTCTTCTGCATTGCCCTAAATCATCTCAGTCAAGTGCACTTCTTGAATCCACGTGGCTGCGGTGTTATGCGTATTTCATTACTGCACATGTTTTTGCGAGAAGTCTTGGTGTCCTGAATGTTTGGCAAGAAAAACAACAATTATGAGCCATTTCTATGTGTTGTCTGCTGTTTCAGATCCATCTGTGTGTTCGTCAATTCACCTAGAAATACAAATGCAGTTGATAATTGTCTTGCATACTTCACAACCCCTCTGTCAATTTATGTCTGACAATATGCAATATTAATTACACTGTAAAAACTGAAGCATTAATAGAACGTGCGAGTCTGACAAAATAAAAGTGTATCATATATTGTTGCTTTATCAAGTGCCCTCTCTTCATTGTTACATATGAGTTGTGCAATTTACTATTTCTGAAATTTGCTTGCTCGCATTTCAGCGAGGAGACATAATATAACATTTATTCAAAAACTCTTCTCGAAATAAAAGTTATCTACGACGTTTTTCAACACCGATTTTTTCTCTCTTATTTTTCATATCTGTAAGAATTAAGCACCCCAATGTACGGAAAGTATACATGGACAAACATCTTTATTGAAGATATTGTATGTGGTCAGGTTTGCCGTCACATAGCAAAATACTGTATTTTGTTACATAGAGAAATTACATGCCGTCACATAGCAAAATACTGTATTCTGTTACATAGAGAAATTACATGCCGTCACACAGAAATAAACGGTATTCCGTCACGTAGAGAATTTGTATGCCATCACACAGAAATAAACTGTATTCCATCACATAGAAAAAACTGTATTCCGTCACGTAGAGAAACTGTATGCTGTCACATAGAGAAAACTGTATTCCGTCACGTAGAGAAATTATATGCCGTCACATAGAGAAAACTGTATTCCGTCACGTAGAGAAACTGTATGCCGTCACGTAGAGAATTGTTGGCTGTTATGATTCATGGACTATTTCATATCTTGCAGGAAGAAACAGAACAATGCCATTCGGAAAATCAATGAGCGGTCCAATTGAATCTTAAACAGGAATAAATCAATCGGATAGGACATGTCATGGTGCGGACGTTAAAAAAATTGAATCGGCAAATATTGGACACAAAACGTAATTCATGTCCTAAGATGCAGCACAATTGCATGTTTAGGTCTGTGTGTTTTACATTGATCGCTTATCACAGAAATATTTGTATAAATTAATATAGTTTTCTGTTTGTTATATGCATTTGTACCAGGTTTATTGCTATTCTGTTTGTAGTTTTGTATTTTCCGTGAATTTCCAGCGCTTCGATGTTCAGATATATGCTAATAATTTTCTATGTGTGTTATGTTTTTCCCACATATGCACAGACACATGTGGTACAACTAGCTAGACATATCACACCTTCAGACTGGTCATTCCAGTTAACTCAAAATTAATATATGTAAGAATAGATAGACATATAGACAGACAGATAGACAGGCGGATAGACAAACAGATAGACTGACGGATAGATCCAAGATAACAGGATGGATTAAGGACATTGACATTTACATATACAAAAATGTTAGTCACGTCAACATTTTATTGATTGCGTTCATTATGTTGAATGAAAGTGTTGTTTAAAATATGGTACCTCTGTTAGACTCTGAAGTCTGCACGTGTTCATTATTAGCTGTCTGAACAGACCATATTGTTCTTTTTGTGAGGTAAAGATGATGTATGATACATCGAATTATCATACTTTAAGAAAAAAAGGGGGCTGATAATATTCTTGATTTTGTGTGGTTGTGAAAGACTCACATAATACTAATTAAAAATTTTGTGATAAATTAAAATATCTTACTTGAAGATAACGAAGAATAGAATGTTATATAACAACAATTACTATTTCCTCGTTAAAATCATCTCTGTTTTGATTCGAATGTTTAGGCTTCTGTTTGCAAGGCGGTGTGTAGGGAATGATTGACAGTGGTTGAAAGACAAGTGTGGATCTAACTGTTCAGATAAATGATCTTGCCTAAGATTTATTAAAGTGGCTAGCGTCGTGGATATGTTCGGTTAGAAACACACCATTTTCTAAACTAATCTGATTCTAGAAGCAGTTGGTTGAGGTAGGAAATTCAGGCTCCGATACACTGGCAGAAGATAAATATTAATAATAATTTTATATTAATAAGTATAGTATATAACTGTTTATTTTTCAATATATCGCATAAATTCCGTCACACATATTGTCCAAAATCAATATTAAAAATAAGGCATACACCTTGCATTAATTCTTGGTGACGATAAGGAGTGAGGAGGACAACACACACATATAATTATTATTCGACAATAAGTCTATGTGAAGAAAAGCAACTCATTCTGTTCTGCAAGAGGATTTTTTGTACCAGTAAGTAATGCACATCAATGCCATACATTTTCAAAATCATATTATGTGCTAGTTCTTGCTTCATTGTTTTCTTCCAGCACATACCTGGAGCCAGAAACCTCTGCATGGCCAGTACGTACGACAAGCCGACGAAATATCAACAAAGCAATCAACGTACAAATGGTTGAAAGAGGTTGGATTGAAAGCAGAAACAGAAGCACTCATAACAGCTGCACAAGATCAAGCACTCAACACCAAATCATGAAAATTTCAAATAATTCCAAATGTAGACTCTGCAAATCCATGGATGAGACAACAGAGCACATACTATCTGGATATCTGGATGTCAGGTTCTGGCTGGAACAGAATACACCAAATGACACGTATTTAGTTAGTTGTTCAGTACGCTAAAAGCAATATATGACGTATTTAGTTAGTTGTTCAGAATGCTAAAATCAATACGTATTTAGTTACTTGTTTAGTACGCTAAAAGCAATACGTATTTAGTTAGTTGTTCAGTACGTTAAAAGCAATACGTATTTAGTTAATTGTTCAATATGCTAAAAGCAATACGTATTTAGTTAGTTGTTCAGTACGCTAAAAGCAATACGTATTTAGTTAGTTGTTCAGTACACTAAAAGCAATATATGACATATTTAGTTATTTGTTCAGTACACTAAAAGCAATACGTATTTAGTTAGTTGTTCAGTACACTAAAAGTAATATGTGAAGTATTTAGTTAGTTGTTCAGTACGCTAAAAGCAATATATGACATATTTAGTTATTTGTTCAGTACGCTAAAAGATTATATAACCGCGTATGTGCTTAAGTGTCTCTCTGTGTGTCCAATAATTCTTTTCTTTTTACTTTTCTCTTAGAAAAATGTCTTAAAATTTGTTTAACCAGGCAGCAGGTGTTTTAAATCGCATTCTTTTTAGACCAAGGTCGTTGGTTAAACACATTATTTTAAAAGCACGTAGTATTTTCCGCGCATTTTCCGTCATATTTCTGTCCACATCTACATAATGACAGACGACATAGTTTCAGTACAGACATGCTTGTACAAGCGACTAAGAGCTGCACTTCCTCACAAGCATGACTACCGCAATATTTTAATACACATTTGATTGTATGTTGTATGTGACGTGCTTTCTCGAGGTAGAATTAAAATGCACTTCAGAGGCACGCTATTCTGAAGAAAATCTCTTTGAAAAATAAAAGTAATTTCCGTACCTTCCAACTCTTTGACAGCATCGCAATTTGCAAATATGACGAGAGGAATATGGAAAATAATTCACTATAAACACATTCTCGTATTAAGCAATTTTCTGACACTTAAATTACAATTTATTTATTTCTAATTTATCGTCGATGTTTAGTACATCCGACACTCCCCGTTATATGCCAGAGAATTAGTACGAGCAAACATAAACATTTAGCTTTATCACATACACACTGCCCATCTCACTGCCAAAGTGTGCAAGCAAAAACCTCAGTGCATGCATCTAATGACTGTCCTGGAGAAAAATGAAATATAGCAGAGAACTATTTTATTACTTAGGCCTATTCCGTTGCCAATATTATCTTATTTTCCGCGTATTTTTTGATAACATCATCTATCAATCTCTTACCTTGACCTACGTGTGCTATTCTCTGTGGTTTATCATTTCGACCAAATACATACCGACCCGTTCTTTTAAATTAAATCTCCTAAACCCTGGTCTTTTATGGCGATTATCAAACGGGGGATAACTGATTGTTAGTGACATTGATGTAGTCGACTATACAAGGACACTGTAAGATTGACTGCTGCGTAGATTAGAAGAAGCCTGTTGCTTTTGGCCAGCATTAACACACCATAAACGGCTACATCTCTGCAGGCTCGTATAGAGGGTTAACGTGGAGAACCGCAATAGTGTGGAGCAAAGACGTTATCGAAACAACGACAACAACAGAGCACATTGTTGACACTGATAAGGAATGAATGCTTCGCATTCATGACAGAATTAGGAGACAGGACTATAAGTAATCCGGCGGATGAAGACCTTTCTCACCCTTTTCCGCCAGCCCTCCCGCCCTCCAACTCGAACACAAGTGTGAGACTGTGGTTCCACTGTGGCACGAAATTAACAACACGAGCCAGTAATGACGTTAAACTGTTATCGAAACACACACACACACACACACACACACACACACACACACACACACACACACACACACACACACACACACACACACACACAATGTGTGGTTCAATATATTTAAATTTAAATGTTGTTTATGGTCCTGTCAGGCTCTATGTACATCTGGTTTCGTGATGTTGCGGGATGAGTATATAAGTATACTAAGTAATTTATTAGTGCGCTGTAGTTTTTGTGATGATATGTGTTCAGTCCTTACCAATGGGGGGGGGGGGGGAATGAGTGTGTTATCATGCTTGCAATCGTGGTGTGTTTTAGAGTATTTTATGGAAAGTATACATAAAGCGTGAATTTTTCAGTCTGCTTTTATGACATTGACCCTGTTGTGTATAGTGCTTGCAGGAGATGAGGGTGGGGTGGGGTGATAAGGGTGTTGCTTCTTGGATAACTGGTTCATTTTGGCTAGTTATTACCAAAGGTAAGCTTAAAAGTCATTGGGTTGCAAGGGTACTAATGCATTTTGCACCTTTAAGAGATTATGCGATTTCTGTGTTAGTGTGGGTTGGTATCTCGTTGCAGGTGTTACGTTTCCAGTATTTATTTAAAGACCCTGCTTAGAATAATTAAAAGACTTTAAATAAGATTAACTCTTCCTCTCATATCCTATGCAGACTGGTTGCTCAATTTATTATTTGACTAATTAAAAGTGTGTCTTGTAGTTCAGACGACAATTTTACAAACTAATAAACTGCGAACTTTTAGCTAGATTTGAAACAGTTAAATCCCTCTAAATTAATATGCACTCGTTATCAACTTTCTGCTCATTCGCCCCCATTCAAATCTAAGAATAATCTATTTGGTCTATCGTGCATAGAAATCAACTACTAAGAGGTATTAACAAAGAAAAATAAGAATTTAATAAAGTTTAACAAGTTAACAATAATCAAATACGAACGCGAATAGTCTATTACTCTGTCTCTACGCGCACATGCTCGATTCTCATCAACAACTTAAATTGCCATCAAATGTTCGTTCGAGATTTGTACACTGAGTTTGCACTTAGCTGGATTGCCTTGTATCAGCCTGGTCTCAATACTCAGTCATGCCGGTCTATTCTCACAGTGCCCCTCTAGCGACGCACGTGGTGCATAAGGAAAGGTGCTCCTCCTTTAATAGCTAGGGAACTTGAATTTTAGTGGCATGGCCCTCAGAGCAGAATTCTCCCATAGAATTCAACCAGCTTATACCAGTAAGCCAAAGCAAGGTAAGGCATGGGTAAGGCACGAACAAGGCACGAACCGACCTGTGGATGCAACGTGCTCGGATGTACTTTTTAATCTAACACGTTCCTACTAAAGCATGGCTCAGTTAAAATGCGCTGAATAAAGAGTTTTCGACCTCGCGTCGTTTACAATTAGATTTAGAAAAAATATAATCGTCTCACATGTGTTCCATTTAACCATGACGTATGAAGCAATAAAAATAGTTACCACGTTAAATTAATGTTCATACAAAGGGGTAATTCAAACCAACAAAGCGCTTCACAATTTACAATTAAAATTACACGCAATAATTGAATTACATGAAGAATTCATATCGAGCGCAGCATTCTGGCTCTTAGTGAATTAAAACAATATAAATTAAAGTACAAAATGGAAAAGGAGTTACAATAAATTTATATTTCGTAACTTATAGGTTTTTCAGCTATTTCTCTGAACCATGCTCAAGCATATATGGAAATCATATAATACATAGCACAAATACATACTTAAACAATATATATGCAAAATACTATTAGATAAATGATACCTTTTATGAGAAGTCGAAGGGTACCTTGATTCTCTACGGCTGTCGGCTGCCTCTCACGACCCGAGTTAGCTGATGGAAATAGCTAAGGTGTGCTAGGAGTGAGGAGCGGAAGCGCGTGGTCATATTTATAGAAAAGTATAATGCGTATCACGTTACTGTTCGCGAAGCATGTAGTTGGTTCGAGACCTGGACAATGGTCCTAAAGTTACATAACATCTTGACCTGTTCTAGAAGCACCTCGAAAAAGGAAGCTTTGAACAAAGGAGTCAAGGGTTTCAAAAATTCAAATTTGAAGTAAACAAGACAAGTGGGTCATCAGGTCGGACATTTTTATCAGACTGTGACACCCCCTTGCTTTTGAGGCGTTTATCTTACCAAAGATAAAATGCCTCCTACAAATTATGTATGATAAAATGTAGAAGTCCACAATGAAAAAAAATTTACAATTAAAAAATTTCAACATAACCAGAAATAATGTAACGCGGCAGAGAAATCAACTCTAGATTAACGGCACTCTCATACAATATTTCTCACTTCAAGAAATCAAAGAAAAATGATTTAAGAAAAAATCAAATAAAATGATTTAAGAAGAACGTTCAGTCTAACTGAATAGACATCCATCCAATGGAATATCATGTTCTGAAAATTTCACTATCTGTCCCAATAATCAACAGTTCACTTACAACCTAGTTTGATCTAACCAGATTATTCAGAATAGAAATCCACATCAACCAATTCCACTGAATACGTATCCAACAATAGTGTGATCAAAAATTGACTTCCAATGAACAACACTATCAATATGCAGGTTATGAAAAGTTCCAGATATTGATTTCCTGTATCAACCAAATATCAGAGTTTATGAATTACCAACTCAAATGAACTATCTATCAGTCTACCTGTCATATTCAGAGTTACAACACTAACACAATTCAATCAGTGTTATAGCTAGTCCCAAGGTTTTATGAAATGTCCAACATATTTACAGTAACAACTACCAACTACGGTACAACAAGAAGATAATGAAAATTCAAAGAAGGTATCAATCATTATTTCGACTGTTGCACTATCCTGCCTAACACAATCTTCGTAGTTCTATCCCAATCCCAATACACGTCATCGTCCATGTGTGTCAACATGTCTATGACATGACAACTATATTCTTTCTTTCTTACTCTGTTCGTCAGAATGTCACTGTGAGGTGCAATATATTGCATGTCAAGTTTAGACTTTTCATTTCTCGTCCGGTAAGTATGTCCTTGAAGTGTTTTATCGTCATGATCTCTTTCAAAACTCCCCAAAGTACTTGTCAAGTTTAAAATGTTTCTGGTAGTGTCAATTTCTGCATGACTGGTCTCTACCCTGTCTAACAGTTTCAAACTTCTCGATACGTTTCGTATCCGGTCAGTGTCACTGTGGCGTTGACTATGTGAAGTATGAATTTCAAATCTATCGCTCTTAGCCTTGTCACTGAACTCACGCAAATGGAAATTTGCTCTCTTGGTGTTTCGTGCATTTGTAGTTACGTCATTGTGTACACATTGAACGTCTCTAGTTCGCATGCACTCAACGTCTTTTGTCGGAATGGCGTCAGATCTACTATAGGTCCATTTCGCATCTAGTCTAACGTCATAGGTTCGCAAATGTGCTCTGTCGTGGCTACCAGTCTCTCTGAAGTACCTGAATTGCAACATTAGCGTCCCCTCTAAATCTGGAGGTTCCGTTCTCCTGATCTTATCATAGACTGAAGTGAAATACCTCATCCCACTAGTTGTTTTCTGTTTTAACCCATTCACAACTAGGTGTTCGACTGTCATTATGTCTGTCAGCTTGTCTCTCTCCCTGACAACATAAGTCTGTGTCTCTCTTGTGACTCTAAAATTGTCTAACTCTCCACTCGAGTATTCTCTAGTCACTGTGGTCAGACTCACTCGCTAGCAAGTCAGATTCCTGTGGTTGTATGAACAAGGGTTCTGTCTTAAACTCCCCAAGAGTTACCGATTGTCTCCCCTGGACCATACCGTTTATTGAACTATCATAGTCTGTCTCCACTGACTTAGTTAATTCAATGTGTCTCCTCATCAAATCGTCAAAATCTATGATGGAAATTCTGTCAGTTTCAGTCACTAACTGGCAGTGAATGTCACCTGTCACAATGAATAACATCGCTATGTCTACTCTCTGTGTGTTGTAGGCTACACTCCCACTGTTTCCCCTATCATGAATTTCTGCATCTGATGTCAGTAACAGCCCTGATGTCCCACCTACTCTGGTTATCAGTCCGTCACTCCGGTTTTCATTATCTATCGATCTAGTTCTGTCACTCATTTGTACTGTGTCTTTGATCAACCAAGGATTACACTCCGCACTTTTCATCAGTGAATCAAGGAACATATCAGTTAATGAAACCCCTTCCTCCTTACTTCCACTTGTCTCAGTTTTTGGTACGTACTCATGACATTCCTTTATCTCAACAGGTGAGTCAATAAAGGTAGTCCCTGTACCGTGGCTTCTGTCTACGTCACTAGTTCCGTTAAGTGATTTATCTGCAGACAGTTCTGCCATGTCTCCGACAACTGCATGCATACACGTCAGTACACATGCATGGTTATCGTCGACCGTCCCTGTACAGTTTTCGACCATATCTTCTTCCATGTCACTTTGGAAAAGAACTCTGTCTCAGCTCTGACAACTGTCATGTCATCTGAAGTAAATGAATTTATCATAGGCACATTGTCTCCGTCTGTAATGCTACCTATGCTGTCATCTGGATCAAATACTTCTGTTTCCCTGGCTGTCAATGTGTTAGCACTCGAAACCTCGCATAACGCAATAATCTTGTGTTCCAAAATTACGTCATGACTCACGTCGATCATCGGAGATCGAGATCTACCGATGTCAGTCTTCGTAGCTAGCACATTCTCATGACTCTCTCTTAAACTAACAGTTCGGTCAGTAGACTCAGTCGATGCGTCACTGCCCTTCAACGATACACAACTGATAGAACCCGTTTCTATCTTCTCATGCGTATTTGTCCTGTCAGAAAAATCAGTCACTGTGTTGCTAGAAGTTTCATCACACCTTAACGGTACACAACTGATAGAATCTGTCTCTATCTTATCATGCGCATTCAGTCCATCAAACAAGGTGTCACACGTACATGGCAGCGTATGTGTTTGTCCAAATTCTACACGTGTTATTAAGTCCTTAACAACAGTGTCTTTTCTTGTCTCTGTTTCAAGATCAAGCTTTGGTGGTGCGCCAACTGTTTCTGTAAACTGGTTAGCATGTTGAACTGTAATGGTTTTGTCAAAACATTTGTTTTCGTCTATTTTGTCTGCTGTGCTTGGTAGTGTGACTAATTTCTGTGTGTCAGTCTCCACGCTCGTGGTGTTTGACCTCGGCAAGTCAAAGTTCACGGCCTGATCTTCCTGTCGTAATTTGTCAACAGTACCGTCACCATCCCCAACAATTTTAGACTCTGTTTCGATTTCTGTCCACAACCATTCTAATTCTAGACTTTCTTTCCTCTCGATAAGCCTTAGCTTCTCTTTCTTTAACTTTCTAATCTCGAACGTTAGGTCTCGCATTTCAACTTCACTTTCTATTATTAGAACTTCGCTCTCTCTCATTTCCATCCAGTCCCCTTCGAATCGGAAATCTCTATCAAACAACTGCTTTACTCGCGCCTTTGTAAGGTTTACGCGTGAGTTTAATGAAGATCTAATTTCTTCCCTGTGTTTTATTTCCTTTTCATTGAGTTCTAGTAGGACGAAATTACGTAGCGGTTCACTTTTGTAGCCTAGTGATATGCCTATCCCCTGTTCGTGTTTTAGAATCTCCCTGAGCTGTACTCTCCCTACACTGTTCTTCTGTTCATCAATCCTTAGATTTATCAAAGTCATAAGGTGATCATCTTCTATCTCTAACCTTTCCAACTCGGTCTTAACGCGTTCTAGCTTTTCTCTAGCCTCGGCCTGCCTTGACTCAATCCGTTTCATTTCTAACGCGTGATCGAGTTCTATTCTTTCTATTGCTAACGCGCCATCGAGTTTTATTCGTTCTAACACTTTCGCGTGTTCCGCCTCGAATTCGCGTTCCTCTCTTTCCTCTTCCTCTTCTTCTTTCTCTCTCTCTCTTTCTCTCTCTCTCTCTGCTTTCTTGTCTAGTTCAGTTCTCACGTAGTTCGTCAACTCTTCTTCGGTTCGGTATCCGATCAAGGAACCTATCTCTCTCAGATCCGAAATGTCCATCTTATTTATTTAGCGCGTCTGGCTACAATAAATATCTCTCGTGATTGTGTATCTAACCGTAGGCGATAAAACTCCGCTTTTATCCCACAATAACTTTTAGGCTACGACCTTACAAAAATTATTGAATTTATTCAGAACACCTTCCGAAATAAATTACGCGTTGGTTACACGTTCACCTGCTTGTCACAGTTTCCGCTGTTCCAAGGCTTCCGTAATGTCACGGCTCCTACCATACAACATTACACATTATATCTAGCACCCTAAATATAATAGTCCGAAGTCTGTTACTACCGATAACTCTCCTAGCTGGCGGTATAACACGTTCGACTTCTCACAATGAAGTATCCAGTAACACAATACTAAATAAATCATTAAATAATCAATATTAAACACTTAACTACGCTTAAACATATTAACATTGATTAAACATGCACGCTACTCTGCAAAAGAATACATGCACATGTCACAACAAAAGCAAAGAAAATCAGTGATACAAAAATCAAAAGAACAATTGGCAATTCTCTGTTCGTTCGTTCGTTTCTAGGTTTATGATACGCCCTATGTATAAAAAATGTTACAAGTTACAATTTAATACATATCAATCCACGGACGAGATTTCCCCCACTTGTTACGTTTCCAGTATTTATTTAAAGACCCTGCTTAGAATAATTAAAAGACTTTAAATAAGATTAACTCTTCCTCTCATATCCTATGCAGACTGGTTGCTCAATTTATTATTTGACTAATTAAAAGTGTGTCTTGTAGTTCAGACGACAATTTTACAAACTAATAAACTGCGAACTTTTAGCTAGATTTGAAACAGTTAAATCCCTCTAAATTAATATGCACTCGTTATCAACTTTCTGCTCATTCGCCCCCATTCAAATCTAAGAATAATCTATTTGGTCTATCGTGCATAGAAATCAACTACTAAGAGGTATTAACAAAGAAAAATAAGAATTTAATAAAGTTTAACAAGTTAACAATAATCAAATACGAACGCGAATAGTCTATTACTCTGTCTCTACGCGCACATGCTCGATTCTCGTCAACAACTTAAATTGCCATCAAATGTTCGTTCGAGATTTGTACACTGAGTTTGCACTTAGCTGGATTGCCTTGTATCAGCCTGGTCTCAATACTCAGTCATGCCGGTCTATTCTCACAGTGCCCCTCTAGCGATGCACATGGTGCATAAGGAAAGGTGCTCCTCCTTTAATAGCTAGGGAACTTGAATTTTAGTGGCATGGCCCTCAGAGCAGAATTCTCCCATAGAATTCAACCAGCTTATACCAGTAAGCCAAAGCAAGGTAAGGCATGGGTAAGGCACGAACAAGGCACGAACCGACCTGTGGATGCAACGTGCTCGGATGTACTTTTTAATCTAACACGTTCCTACTAAAGCATGGCTCAGTTAAAATGCGCTGAATAAAGAGTTTTCGACCTCGCGTCATTTACAATTAGATTTAGAAAAAATATAATCGTCTCACATGTGTTCCATTTAACCATGACGTATGAAGCAATAAAAATAGTTACCACGTTAAATTAATGTTCATACAAAGGGGTAATTCAAACCAACAAAGCGCTTCACAATTTACAATTAAAATTACACGCAATAATTGAATTACATGAAGAATTCATATCGAGCGCAGCATTCTGGCTCTTAGTGAATTAAAACAATATAAATTAAAGTACAAAATGGAAAAGGAGTTACAATAAATTTATATTTCGTAACTTATAGGTTTTTCAGCTATTTCTCTGAACCATGCTCAAGCATATATGGAAATCATATAATACATAGCACAAATACATACTTAAACAATATATATGCAAAATACTATTAGATAAATGATACCTTTTATGAGAAGTCGAAGGGTACCTTGATTCTCTACGGCTGTCGGCTGCCTCTCACGACCCGAGTTAGCTGATGGAAATAGCTAAGGTGTGCTCGGAGTGAGGAGCGGAAGCGCGTGGTCATATTTATAGAAAAGTATAATGCGTATCACGTGACTGTTCGCGAAGCATGTAGTTGGTTCGAGACCTGGACAATGGTCCTAAAGTTACATAACATCTTGACCTGTTCTAGAAGCACCTCGAAAAAGGAAGCTTTGAACAAAGGAGTCAAGGGTTTCAAAAATTCAAATTTGAAGTAAACAAGACAAGTGGGTCATCAGGTCGGACATTTTTATCAGACTGTGACAGCAGGTCCAATATGAAAATATAGATTGGAGCAAACAACTTCAGTTGAGAATATGCTAGAAATTTGTGATGCAATCCAAACAGTTTCAAACTGGATGAGTAGATTTTATTGTCCAATGGTTAGGATTTATGAGAACGAGACCAACCAATAAGTTGAGATCAAGCTTTTACCTGCTGTAGAAAATGTTTTTGTCTAATCACTTTGTGATGGCAAGTGAACACTGAAACATCTTTCTATTCACCAGTGTGACAATTTACCATGCATCATTGTGACATCTTGCTATTTAGCACAGTGACATCTTGTCATCAAGCAATGAGGCATCTTGTTGCTCAGCGTTTCTTTCTGTTTTGCTTAGATTTCTACTTCCGTAATCAATGGGAACCAAAGTTCCATCATATTCTTGGAGTAAGCACACTCCAATTATTTCATCACTGGCATCACTCCTCACAACACATTCTTTGTCAGATCAAGCATTCACACAGCTGCAATATAATTCAAACGTGCTTTTAACGTTTTAAATGCCTGCTCATAACGTTTTGTCCACACTACACATTTGATGCATTTTTCTTAATATATCATGCAATATTGCACCGACTGGTTGTGTGACCTAGCAAATTCAGTCTGAAATCCTATACAACATTTTGTGGGTCTAGCGGTCAGCCCTGTCTCTCTCAATCTTTTCAGAACATCTGCCAGCAACAATTAATGGTCGTTCCGTGTCTCAGAAGCTAATAGTAGGTCGTCCATAAAGTTGTACAGACCTCTGTCACTCAGAGGTTCTACAAAAGTACGCATCATGTGTGTGAACACGCTCGGAGCATTCATCAGACCAAACGGCATCACTTTAAATTGATACTGTGACACAGTAAATTTTCATTCCATACTTTTAATTTTAGTTGTTACATGAATTGTTAAATTGTCAGAGTAACCCGACCTTGAGCACTCCTTATGGTGTTAATTTGAAAGTGTCTGAGTTTGAAGTAAACAGCCCAAGGCAAGAATATTATAGATTTGATTACCTAATGGAAACAGAGTGAGCAGTTTCCTATTACCCAGTGGTAATTATCGTTTTTACTGGTGGAACCTTTGTCTGTACATCTCACTAGTCACCTTAACGTATGCTAACAGTTCTGCCTAATAAGTGCCATATGTCATGTGTTCCTCTGGAAGTCTATTTAAGACCATATTGTCTTGTATCTTCATACCTGTCACAAACTGGGAGAGCCATTAACTTTATGATATGCCTCATCTTACGGCACATTGTTCAATGCTTAGTACATAATGCTCAGTGTCCTCTTTCGTATTGAAGGAACAAAAATTAAATTTTATGATAACTTCCTGAACCTTAACAGCCCTCTCATTTAACTTTAAGTTATCTTCCTATATCTTCAGATGCTTTAAGCCGAGCTGTCTGTTTCTGTTATCATTGTTTCCTAAGAGTACCAATTCTACCTCTCATTTAATATCACATTCAATCTTTAACCTTTTGTCACTTTCCTTTCTTTCAATCTGTATCTTTTATCTTCAATCTGTATCTTTTATCTTCAATCTGTAATCTTTTATCACTTTCATTTCTTTCAATCTGTATCTTTCATCTTCAATATGTAATCTTTTGTCACTTTCCTTTCTTTCAGTCTGTATCTTTCATCTTCAATCTGTAATCTTTTTATCACTTTTTATTTATAATTATTCTCTTTCTTGCACCGTTCTCATTTGCAGTTCTTCTCTTTCTCACTCCCTTTTTTATTTCTAGTTCTTCTCCTTCTTGCTCCTTTATAATTTTTAGTTCTTCTCTTTCAATCTTAAAACTTTTTTCTTTATGTGGTATTTCACATCTGTATTTCATTTCTAGTTCTACCAGGTCCTTTACACAGGCCGTACTATATTCTGAAATTTTATCTTCTGCGGTGATTACCAATCAGTCATCTCCCCTCTGCACTTGTCTCATTTTTTCTTTGAGTGTAATTTCTATTTCTAAATCACAAAATAATTTTACCATGGTCACTTGACAACTTAGCATGCTGGTGAGATATCTGATTCAAAAAATATATATACTGATAACAGGGCACTCAAAGTACAAACGTAATCTATCGCAAATGAGTTAACGGTAACCAAACAGAGATGGGGGGTTCGTTCATGATGACTGGCGGAGACCACGGCACACGTTTCAAATCGAGCTATGTCTTAGAGACTTAGACCGTTAGGTTGTGTCATCTTACGTCCTCTTTCAATGCTGATAATCCCGGCGATAAGTGCTGCATTTCCTGAATGACTATTAGAGATTAAAATTATTTGAATGTCGCAAGTAGTGTACAATTTGGATTTAAGAAGTAAATTGGTTACACCTCAGATGTTTAAAACACTTTATTAAAATAAATCTTAATGGCTAATTTCTTTTTTGCGACATTGAGTAATTTATTTCAGCTTCAACATCCTGTTTGCAGTTCGCATGTGATTGTCGATAAAGTTGTTCTTTTATACTAACACAGACATCCACTAAATCAATCTGTGACTCCTTTTCCTTGCATGTAACGCTGTTAAACTGAATTGAACTTACCCAGTTTTTTATATTCAGTACAGCGTTGCGCGTTGTAAACCTAAACGAATAGTAAATCAACGAACGATTAATATACAGTAAATATTTGAATAGCTGCGCATCAAAATTTACAATATTATAAAATTCGTGATACACTGATCTTGTTAAGTGAAATATTATTTTCTCTTAAGCGTATCAGTATACAGGTGACAATAAAATGAGTGTGTGTGTGTGTGTGTGTGTGTGTGTGTGTGTGTGTGTGTGTGTGTGTGTGTGTATTTACTAAGATGTAGAACATAGGTAACACACTAGAAAATGTATAATACTTTAGTATACCACATGAAAACAGGACATACATGTCAACACGTATTAATTAACGATATGGTTTGTTTCTAAAGTGTTCGGAGTGGATGCCCTGCAGCAAATGATGTAACACAATTTTCAAAGAGGACAGTCACTCCCTATGGTAATAATGCACACTTCGTAGCGAAAGCTTATAACATTCAATTACTGATGATAAGGGGGTTACTCATGGATGCAGAGCGGACTGTCGTGAAATGTAGAGGGCGAGTCATGCAATAATATGAGGCCAGAGCGAACAGTAATTACTAAGATTACTATAATTACTATAATTTCATGGAAATGTAGAGGGTGAGTCATGCAATACTATGAGGCCAGAGCGAACAGTAATTACTAAGATTACTATAATTACTATAATTTCATGCTGAAAACAACTTCATTATTTCTGATTCACAGCACATGATACAAGAATGTATGAACACAGTCTCTATTCAGGAAAATTATACTACTTGTCCGAAAGTGTGTTGAACAGAAAACCTATCAATATATACATAGAAAAGAAACCCTACGCCAATAGAAGTTGTAGAGAACCAGTCCCTCAATAGAAGTTGTAGACAACTTCTCCGTCAGAATATTGAACCATTCCGTCAATATAAATTGTAGAGAACCATTCCGTCAATATAAACTGTAGAGAACCATTCCGTCAATATAAATTGTAGAGAACCACTCCGTCAATATAAATTGTAGAGAACCACTCCGTCAATATAAATTGTAGAGAACCATTCCGTCAATATAAATTGTAGAGAACCACTACGTCAATATAAATTGTAGAAAACCACACCGTCAGAACATAATTTTAGAGAAGAATCACTCCATCAATAAATGTAATAAAATAAAGAACAATTTCAATGCAGACGTAAAGAAGAACCACTTGATTAATAAAATGTGTTCAAATGGAAAGGGCATTGCATGAACAAACACGTCTATGAGTACACAACGAAATGAGAATATGTGCCAGAGAAATCCAGACCTATACATCGGGACAAAAATATTCTTGCATATATTTTTTTAAACATGGAGGAGAAAGAAAAAAAATGTCACTCTTCCTCTCATTAATCCCTCCCACTTCTCAAGCTGTAAGAATGAACGTGTCAGTTTAAATGATTGCAGACTAGTAAAAATCATGCAATCGAAAATGAAAACACCCCGCATATCCTTCCTTGTATCGTTTCAGTGTGTGTGTCGAGTCATGAACAGTTAGAATACATTAAGACTGCGGGCAACACTAATGACCGAGAACTCTAACATGGCGGGCTTATCATGGAGGTCTGCTTTACTGGCGCTGTCTGTCACACTCCTCGTGTGTACTTTAGAAGGTTGGTGATCTTTGAATAAGGCGTATTACATTATTACACTATTACTTTCAAAATAATACTCGTAATGCTGTTATATTACAAAGTATTGCTTTATTGAACACAATAGGACCGGGAAGATTTACTTGATGCAGGTCACATATCATTATTCTAGAGGAATTATCTATGCAAATGTATGTGCTTTATAAAATAACGTATTCCCACATATTTAGATATAACAGATAAAATAGACTTTCGTGTATTCATAAAACCAAAGGTAGTGTGTTCTTTAATTCTTATTACTGATGAAGATACAAAAGGTCACTCCAACAGTTTTCAATTGATATTTTAATGTGATAGACAGTATAATTTCATATCGTCAAACGGCCACTAGTTAAAGTCAGTCCACTCAATCTAAATATTTTTATAATCGAGATTATTTGTCTTATGAACACACTGTGGCTGTGTGCATCATTTTATAATTCAACTCTTCTTCCTTGTTTAGCAACAGTTAGTTTATTAATGACTTAACGTGTACTCTAGGTATCATTGCAACTATGTAATACATATTAAAATTTATAGTTTGCGTCTATTGGTAAATTCACTTTCTTCATCCTATCCTACCGTGTGACTACAATTATACTTTTTGCCTTCCAGAATATGCCGAATTCGTTGTATGTTTATTCGCTCCTTTTCTATAAACACTGACCTAGCTTTTTTATTAGACGATGATTGTAGATTGTTTCAATCCTTCAGAAGCATGCTATATCCTATGTGCATGTTTCTAAAACCCGACGAACAAATAACATTAAAATTTCTGAATTAAGCCACACAAGATTTTAAAATTGTTTACATTGAACCATCTGAACTGCTGATTTGATCTGGAAAATGTGTTGGTAAATATGATTTCAACTAATAATATTCATTTGAAACGTGAATAAATTAGCTGCTTTGAGCACTAGCACTTATGCTTCCAGTCAATTGGCTTACGTATGTATTTATTATTGTTATTTATTTTATTTTTGGTGATAGTTTAATTCCTGTAACATCACACTTGTTTTAAATGCTTTTGTGGCAGTGAATTTGCCTATCTCTATTTCTGAACTTAAGTGTTATATAAATTGTTAAATTATTTATCCAAGTGACCCAAACTTCGGCACTCCGCATGATGGTATTTTTGTAAGTGTCAGAGATGGAGTAAACACTCGAGTTTTGAATATGCACGATATTGCTGAAGTAATGCACACCGGTTCCAATTGGACGAGTAGGTTTTATTAACCAATGGTTAAGATTTACGAGAACGAGATCTGCCAATGGTTTGAGATGAAATGTTTATCTCCTGTAGAGAATTCTATAGTCTGATCAATTGAATTTGGTGTGGCAAGAAGTCCGGTCATGAAAGGTGTCCCTTACCTTAATGGTGTGTTAAATAACTGATTGAGAGTGAATGGACTTAGAAATATTTTGTGCATTTTGGTATACTTGTGTTTTACATAGATTTGTATTGTATGAGTAGACTATTATTTCTACAAATGTTTGAACTAATATTTTGATCTTATATAGTATGCCATTGTTTCTAGTTAACCTGTTCATAAAACTGATATGCAGTATTTATCATGCTCTCTCTCTCTCTCTTTCTCTCTCTCTCTATGTGTGTGTGTGTGTGTGTGTGTGTGTGTGTGTGTGTGTGTGTGTGTGTGTGTGTTTGCATTACATCAGGATGTAAATTCTGTTGCAGGAAATTGTAAGTTAAGACCTGAATGTAAGAATAAATGGAGTTAAAAAGGGATAATTTGGTTACTTAACATTTGTTCCATATTAGTCATTTACAGGGACAAAGCAACCTTTCCATGTTTATCTGAATTCTCTGGTTTACTGAGTATAAACCACCACTAAGACCATCATAGATGTGGGAAGCAACTATTGCAGAACACCCTACACTCCATTGATTTAAGAGACTAGGTATGCTGACTACATCAAACAATTTCTGGTACAAGGAAGTTACTAGAACTTGCTACAATTTGTGTTCTGCTTGAGTGAGCTAAACACGGAGAAGGAACACCCAGGTTAAGCCTACAGGGGATAGCAGTGAATCAGTATTCTACAATGTGAGAAGTGAATAATGTGGAATTGACTGTAATAACTGAACAACAACTTGTTTGCTTTGTTGCAGAAAAGAAGCGAGACAGTGCTTTATTCATTTTATGTCAAATCTAGTATGCCTTATCTGTACTAATTCCATTTGTGTTCTGTAATAAGAACTATCCTGTGATTTGTATTGACACTAATCAATAAACTTGTATTTAGGATATACGACTCTATAAATATAAAAAAAAATATTCGAACGTGATTTCATATAAATATTGATTTGTTTTCATTATAAAGGTTATATGTATATTTTATTATTGATTGAATAAATTTATTGACTTTCTTACACATATTGATAACCTTATGTTGGAGACGAAAGTAGGTGGAAGGGGGCTTGATAACTATAGATTAAAGACGGGTTTGTCTTCTCCTTTAGTAAGACGTTTTACACCTACAGAAATAGTGTGTGATGGTAAATGTTTGTCGTTATTTTGTGGAAGAGAGAAAACCTTTATTATATATTAAACGTATTCATATATGCATATCCATCCATCTATGCTTCCAAACAAAATTCCGTAAATACACATTGAGCTAAGCCTGTAATTACGTACTGCAATAAAAGTAACTTTATAATATATAAATAATAATTGAAAACACAATAGATTGTGCATATAAAAATAAATAAACAAAAATAGCATTATCAGTAAGTAAATAAATTAAAGGGACGACCCTACGCGATGAAAATAAAAAAAAGATGTGGATGAATGGATTATGATGTTTGATGACATAAATAGGAAGAAAAGCATCATTATCCATTTCCACTAAGAACTGTGATTCATACAATTGTCGTTTACACTTTTCCTTTTATTTTTGCAGTCAACGCTGGCTCTTGCTATGAATGTATTTACTATGGTAATGGAATACGTGATAGTGAGTGCATAAGCAGTCAACGGTCTCTTAATGAAACTCGCAAAATCACATGCAATTTCAACAACCAAAGCTGTACCATTTTTACAAAGTGTCCAACATCAGGTCAGTATATGTGTATATGCTGGTGTCCATACGACTGTTGTATGTGGATAATCTTTCAGTACGTTGTATATGCCATATATCACATCAGTAGGAATGTTCCCTAATCGTCATGTGTCCAACTCCCCACACAAAGTGGAATGTTCAAGAAACTTTCATGAATTCTCGAGATCAAACTCAAGCCTCAATTTACACCAGATTCACGGAAATCAACTTACACATTTACTCATGAATACTTTGATATTGCTGAATACACACACTAACAGTAGTCACTGCATTCTGAAATACAGGGTTACAAACAAAAGTAAAGTGTGGCTGAGTAAATTTGCCTATCGCTATTTTATAAATTTAATTGTTATATAAATTGTTAAATTGTCAGAGTAACTCGACCTTGGGCACTCCTTATGATGGTCTTTTTGAAAATGTCTGAGTTGAAGTAAATGCTCGAGGCAGCAATATCCTAGAATTGCCGATGTAATGCAAACTAGTGAGTAGTTTGTATTATCCAATTGTTATGATTTATAAGAATGAGATGAGACAATGGGCTGAGATTAAAAAGTTTACTTACTGATGAATAAATCTACTGTCTAATCACTTTGAATTTGGAGGGGCAAGAAGAATTCTGGTTGAAAGGCAGCTGTTAGCTTAATAGTGAGTTAACTGACATTTGAGAGAAAATGGACTTAGAAATACTTCATGCATTTTTGCTATTGATGTGTTGTATTCATGTTTTATGTAAAGATGTATTTTTGTTTTATTTCTACAAGTGACGTTTATTTCTACTAGTGTTTGAACCTAGGCAGTTCATGTATATACTAAACTATTGGCATTGTTTGAAATGCTGTATTTATTATGGTGTGTGTGTGTGTGTGTGTGTGTGTGTGTGTGTGTGTGTGTGTGTGTGTGTGTGTGTGTGTATGTGTGTGTGTGTGTTGGACTAATAAATACCATTGCAGGAAACTGTAAGTTGAGACTGGAATATAAGACTGAAATGAGTTATAAAGCAATAAACTGGAAGCTTAGCATTTGTTCTTTGATTTTATATTAGCAGAGACAGGTAGCCTTTTCTATTTTCATTTCAGCATTTGTTTGTAAACGGCTATGACCGATCCTGGTAAAGGCAGAAATTGGCGTGTAGGTGTAACAATACACTCGACTCCACCGATATATGGTGGCATGATAGTATGGCTACATAAGCAATTTCTATAATAGAGCAGTTGTTGGACTTGTCTACATTTATTTTTCTGTTTGAAGGAGATGACAGTGAAAAGAAGTACCCAGGTTAACCATAGGTAGTGGAACAGTGTTTTTCAAGGTGAGAATGAGGCACCTGTAAGTGACATAATAACTGCTGACAATAACTTGTGTTTTTGTTGTGAAAGTGCATGGAAAGACTGTTGAAACAGGTCTTAAACAAGGTTATGTAAAATATATTATCACTTATATTTAATAACTCCATTTCTGCTCTATGATAAGACTATCATATGATTTGTATTGGCACATTGTTGTATTGTATTTACGATAGACTGTGTAATTATGGAAATTATTCAATTGTTTTTTCATGGAAATACAATGTCAAGTAATATGTTTCATTGAATTTGTTATATGTATAGTTCATTGTTGATTTAATAACATTATTGTTAAGTTTATTGACCCTCTTATGCATATTGATAACTTTATGTTGGAGAAGAAAGTGGGTAGATGGGGGTTCACTAAATATAGATTAAAGACGGATTTGTCTTCTCCTTTAATAAGGAGTTTTCTACCTACGGAATAATGTGTGACAATAAAATTGTATCTTTAAATGTTGTGGAAGAGAGGAAATATTTACAACACCCATATATCCGCCAAGTGAGAGAGACAGGTGGTGTTTGTTGGAGGATCATTAATAAAATTAAATTAAGATTTTCATCACTTATAAATAGTTCTGGATGATTGATTAATTAATAATAATAATATCCATTAACTAAGTGGTGTTGCTTTCGCAAAATATTGCTCTTTTCAGCAACAATCAAAATAAAGCAGTGCTAAATTTCATGCATATTTCATCTCTAAACCCCTTTCTCTTTTACATACATTCTCAACTTACGAATGCTGCAACGATATTTGTTAGCATGATACTCACTCACCTTAAGAAATATAGTGTGGCAGGCTGGGTGAACTTTCCACCCTACTGAATTCATAATTAATTATCTTTCTGTAATATAGTAATCCACTCCTCAAAAAGGTCTTGCAGTCAGGGAGACTATTAGGTGTTACTCGTCCAGAGTGATATACAATCCTGCATGCTAATTAATATTCAGTTATGTATTACAGCGTTCCATCTCTCGCCCACACACATCCCATACCAGTTGTAAGGTACTTTCCCCAAAAGTATGCGCGACTGTCTTGTTTAAAATAAAATATGTTTAGCTGCCCCTGCCCGTCAATCCTGATTACTTCCTTTATCAATTAATTTGAGTGGGAAAGTAAAATCAATACTTTTATTAACTTTACTTAATTAAATAATTAACAAAATCATCTATACAATATCTACAAGCAAAGCATGAAATTACACGTTAGGTTTTTGATAATCAACAATTTAAATCTTCTCTTTAGAAGATGTTGTTGAAGTTCATAAATAATAACTTGTTCTATGTCTTTTCACAAGTTTTTGTATCAACGACCTACTGAGCTAAATCTTAACTAAACGTTTAGGTTAACAAATATTAAGAAATACAAAATATAGAAATCATAGGAAAACGTTACAACACTGATTTGAGAGCTGGACTCACATTCACCTGATCGTTAGGTGTACGTCGATGTGAACTCATTGCTGAAGCTGCCAGGTGCATAGCGAATACAGATGCATATATGCAAATACTCAGTCCATTAATGATGCACAGAATGACCGAAACACATATATGAATCGTGCGGTCCTCACTCTCTCAAGTTCATACACAGTCACAATTATTCATCAGTGGAATAATACAGGAGTCACAGATAAACGTCCTCTGCTGTTCTCCCCTCATCAAGATTGGAAGGCTATGGAAGTACAGATATCAACTGCTCCCAACGTAGGCGTCATAGATTGGTTGCCAACCAATTGTAATTAAAATTTGTCACACCAAATTGTCAACAGAATTCAATGGTCTACAGACTTCACAGCTGTGTATTCACACTCGCCACTGTAAGTCAACTGCAACTTGCAAACTGTACTAGAAATACTACTTGTAAACTTGAAACTTGGTAAATTCCAACTGAAATTGCAACTGGTAACTTGCAACCGTTGCTGTAAAATGGAAAAAACTGGTCTGGAGCACTACAGAATAAACAAATATATATGTCAGCTCTCTCCTAACATCGTTCCTTTAAAGTCTGTTTTGTTGCTGTCTTTCTCATAATGTTAACATGTATCTTTACATTCAATTACAATTATCAAACAAATATATACAATTGCCTCTTTAACTTAATAGTTTTAAACGTTATAGAAAATAGTGTTTACATTCATTTTGTCATCAAGAGGATTTGAAAATACAAAATGAATATGCAATACTTAACAAATAAGTGAAGGTAAAGTTACACAAACATTCTATTAGCAAGAGTTTCGCTTCACATAATCTTATAAATAGTCTAGACATATCTCTTAGCTCTTTCACTGATCACACCGGTCAAAAACTTGGGACAGTAAAATACATAGAAAAGCGTCAGAGCGCAGTCACTGTATATACGGTCCGACAGAACACAAGGCATTAGCAGTGACATCAATAGCGTCAGCCCTCTGGCAAGATTAGTTATTTTGAGAAAAACAATCGACTGTGTACATATAATGTTGCGAGGTACCCTGGAGTGGCTTTCTATGAATGAACTATACCAAATATTTACTAGCTATCAATGTAATACATCTACAAGTGCTGATGTCGAGACTGGACTACTAGTTATAAATATACATATATCCAGCAGCTGTTAGGCCTGTTTGGTAGTGCACCGAAGGTCAATTTGACTCACGGCCATGTAGAATGAGAAATGGATACAAATGAATGTTTCCGGATTTGATGATCTCGCACGCTCGTATTATTTCCGTATATATGGAATTTAAACAAATGTTCGAAAAATACTTCATTATTTTAAAAGTTACTTTTTACTAATTACAATTACTTTTTACTAATTACAATTACTTTTCTTCGTTTTGTTCAAAAGGCCCCTTTCCTTACTTAAGAGAGACTGTGGTATGTGCGTGCTTATGTATATGAGTGTAAGAGAGAACGAGAGAAGAGAGAGAGAGAGAGAGAGAGAGAGAGAGAGAGAGAGAGAGAGAGAGAGAGAGAGAGAGAGAGAGAGAGGTGTAGCAAGAAAGAATAGTTGTGCTGTAACACTGATGCTGCACTTGCACAGAATAACGATGTTTTTATTTATCATATTTTAATGTTACTGCTAATTTTGTGCAGGTGAAAACCAGCCCTCGTTCGTAAGTCGAGGCTGTGAGAAATCCATGGAGGGAAATGTTTCCTGTAATGATACATCAAGAGAATGCAAGGAACAATGTCTTACTGACTTGTGTAATGAGAAATATGCAAGAGATTTGTGCAGAAAAGCACGTAACGGCTTTACGGCCATCAGTAACATCAAAACGAAATACATATTACTTGTTACACTTTACTGTTATTGCTTACTTGAGAATCTAGTTCAATTCTAGACGAAGGAATTAAAATGAAAGATAAATTGTCATATGATACATTTAATATCATATTGCACCTATCAACGCAATATAAATAGCACTTTTATATTTTGAGAAACAGTCAGAAGTGTTTTCCGCTCTACAGTTATCTCTCCTTTCCTATATAAAGTACAGATAGTTACATGTGTATAAGGATTAGCTGAAGTAAATAAACATTGTTATATATAATGTTCAGTGATCCATGATAGTTTGTATTTTGTAAGTGGTAACTTTTCTAACATTCTGTAAATAATGCATATATAAGAAAAGAGGAAATTAATAAAAACAAAAAAATAAATGATTGCCTTTAATCGAACATGAATTACACTACCTGAAACATTATTTAATCATGTCTAACTCTTTTATATTCGTGTACCAATCTGCTTATCATTCTGTTCTCAAACACTTAACCGTTGACCTCTTATATTTAAAATATTGCATTCATAAGTGAATAAAATCAATCTATACATTTGAACATAATAAAAATTGAGAAAGATATGCATGTTTTTCGCATTTATTTTAAATGTTTTAAATGTGTTCGCTCATCTGATCGCAGGAACACTGCACTTACTTGCAAGATGATATTTTTATATTTGTTTTCATCAAGAAACTTTAATGCATGAGACTATGTTTTCTCATTGACATTAAACAAAAATCGGTAGCGAAATTTTACATTTTCAGAGTGACGTTCAACCGAAGGAAGTAGTAACACTTTACTCTTATTTTTGCTTGGCATCCAAGAAACATTATGTGATTCTAGTTTTCTAATCGGTGAGAAACAAAACAACCTGGTGATCATTTACATTAACATTTTGATGTCAAACAAAAATGATGACACTTTACTTTTTCTGATTGACGTCAATTAATAAAGAGTGATGACAATTTACAATTAAATTGAAGAAATTAAGAATTACAGTGGTTGTCACTCACTGATCCGAATTAAAATATAGAAACAAAGAGGACTATTGTGAGGATAACTCATGATGAGATCCAGGCGGAAATGGTCACCCTCCAACATATAACAATGACAAAGACAATACGCTCATTGCAAAATGGATTTTACATAAATTGAAGATTTAGAATGAAATAAAACGTGAACACAACGTTAATAAAAATATTTATGAAAGAGAATAATAAACGTTTAATTAATATACAACAAGTTCAATAATAAATCCTAAGCTATCCAGGGAAGAGTTATCCTCCTCCCTAATATGACAATTACACTAAATTAAATCATTTACTGTTCATCACGAGGGACACCGTTTCACTTTTCACCTCACATTTAACATCAAATACAAATTTTCTTCTTCTTTATTGACTTCTTTTCCCCACAGGAATTGCGTGGAAACTTTTCATCTTCTTGATGTTCTCAGTTTCTGTAGAGTTCCTGTGGGGCCTTCCTCCTTACTCTGTTATTCTAGGAGGGTAGTACTGTTTTAAAAAAATAGGGGAAGTTGTATAGAAGTTATGGAAGTAGTTTCCCAATTGCCTATCATTGTTTACAGCTTACTTACATGTTTTAGTAGTCTTTCAATGATTGTATGCATTGTTTTACCTAGGAGTTGTGTTAATATATGTAGAGAATTTTTTTAAAAAAAAGGAAATATGTGAGGAAGCTATTTGTAACTTCCTTTAAGTTTGTGGTTTTCTTTTATATTATTTAGTGTGTAATTGTGTGGTGGGTGGGTGGGTTTTATTAATATTTATTTTTATAGAAGGTGAAGTGTGTGTAAATGAGGTATGTGATGATGGCTTGGTGTATGTGATTTTGACTCTGTTTATTTGGAAAGAGTGGTGATTGTGTGGTAACTGGTAAATGTAATAGTCTCATTGTGTCTTCAAGCATTTTCTTTCTTCTCTGTATTTGTAGCAATTTAGTAGAAAGTGTTCTATTGTGTTGTCTGTTCGACAGTGAGTGCTTGATTTTGGTTCATTGTTTGGGTTATGTGTAAATCTTGTGGAGTTGTATCGTAGTCTATATATTGCTCTGTTGTGTGTTATGTTCGTTAAGTATGGGAGGGGTGGTGTGGGAAACTTGTTTTATTTGTGCTTGCATTTCTGGTATGTGTATTGGGGTGTTTAGAGGTATTCCATGTTTGCTTCCATATTTTGCTCCTTTGTCCGCTATTTCATTTCCTGTTATGTTTATGTGACTGGGGATCCATAACAGTGTTGTTTGTATTTCTTTTTTTCTAGTGTAGTTATGTGATTGCATATTGCATTGGTGATTTGTGCTCTTGTGGTTTGGTAGGGGTTAGCTAAATTTTGTAGTGATGCTAGTGAGTCTGTGATTATGAGTATTTGTGTTTCTTGCTATTGTCAGCGCTTTTTGGATTGCTTCTATTTCTGCTGTTAGTATTGAATGTCTTTTATTTAATTTGTATGTTTGTGTGAATGTGGGTGTGTGTGCTGCTGCCCCGGTTCCCATTTTGCTTTTGGAGCCATCAGTGTATATGTGGTGATGGTTGAATTATTTTTTATTTATGTGTTCTAGTGCTCTTTGTCTCGCTAAGTGTGGTTGGTTGTGCTCTTTGTTTCGCTAAGTGTGGTTGGTTGTGCTTTTTTGGTTGTTTGAGTAGTGTTAAGTCTATTTTTGGTATATTGATTGTCCAGGGGGGCTGAGGGTTGTTTTTGGGATCTTCTATTTTTAGTGAGTTACTTTGTATATTTCTATCAATTTCTTAGTTTGCTGGTATGGGGGTAGCTTATTTTCTGTCCACTTGGCTTTTTTTAAATTTTAGTTGCTTTTGATATGTTGTATCCCTTTTTATCCCATTTCTTGTTTTGTAGATGTGTATTTGTGGGAAGATTTTCCCCGTGTTGTATTCTATTAGCACATTGCTTGAGTGTTTGTTTGTCTCTTCTTTCTATTAGTGTTAAGTGTCCTGTTTGTTTTAATATTTCTTATTTTTTTGTGTTTGGGAGTGCGTTTTGCTTATTATAAGAGCTTTATATTGAATTGTTTGTAATTTTTTTTATTTTAGGGTTGTTGGTTGCTGTGTAAGTTGTATTTCCATAGTCTATTACTGAGTATATTATTGCTCTTGTGAGGATGTTTAGTGTTTTGTTCGTTTTTATTAAGGTGTTTTCTATGTGTTGGTTGAAATTAAAGTTTTCATCAAATGTGATCCCTAAATATTTGTGAGTCTTTGAGTATGTAATATTTGATTGTTTTAATTTGAGTGTGGGATACTTTCTGTCTTGGATCAGTGAAGTTTATGGCTGTCGTTTTGTCTGGTGCAAGGTCTAATCCCCATTTATTTGTCCAGTTTTCTAGGTTTTTTAGGGTCTTTTGGAGATCTTGAATTAAGTGTTCTATTTTTTTGTGTGAGTTGTATAGTGATGAATCGTCTGCAAATTGTGTTAGTTGTGTCGTTGTGTCTGCGGTGATTTTGTTTAGGTCACATGTGGCTATGTTGAAGTGGGTGAGGCTGAGAGAACTTCACTGTGGGGTACCATTCATTATTTGCCGAATGGTGGAATGTGTGTGCTTTATTTGCACTCGGAATGTTCGTTTTGAAGGAATATTTTACGTAGTTGTATATGTTCCCTCCTATTCCCAATTGAAGCATTTTAATGAGTATTGTTGGGTGCCAAATCTTGTCGAAGGCTTTTGATATGTCACTGAAGATTGCCATTGAGTGTGTTTATTTTGTAGTCTATCTAACATGATGTTTTCTACTAATCTATTGGTGGCATCAATGGTGGATCTTTTGGGTCTGAACCCGTATTGTTCTGGAGAGAGTAGGTTATTTGTTTCTAAGTAGTATGTGAGTTTTCTATTTACTATTGATTGTAGTGTTTCTGCTAGGGTTGGGTGGAGGGAGATTGGTCTGTATAAGTTTGGCTGTGTGATCTTTGTCTGCAATATAAATACAAATACAAAATACAAATGTTCGTGAGTACATTATTTGTTTATGAAACGTTCTGCGAAATGATTACGCTTCCAACTCTAACAAAACATGGAAATCTATACGACATTAACAATGTCCTTTAGGTAGTGTGATGTCATGCAACCTTCAAATGTCATCTTCTCCTGTTTTGTCCAGCCTAAAATCATGCCATTTGAATTAAGACTGAGATCTCAAGCTGATATTTCCAACAAATGAAACCACATGAAGAACTGGGAACCAAAACCTGAAATCCCCCAAACCTTGCAATCCAATTAATGCACTTTAAAACGTCTTGTGCAAATTATATAATTACTAAGGTGTCCACAGGACTAAATCCTGGGTTACACTGTCACTACTCTAACTTGAATAGACTGTAAATTAGAAGAATAATCATTTCACCTTAAATAATATTCTTGTTTAAAACAAAATAACCAAATTATCTAGTACCTTATTATGTTGTATCAGTGAAGATAGTGAATCCTCTTAATCATTCACTCTTTGTTTTCTCTCATAAGTCATAATAATTTCAAGCACACTCACATGCTAAGTTTTTCAACGCAGGAAATTAAGCGTAATGTAAAGTTAAATAAAAATAAGTGCACAAGAAATACACAAACAATTTTAATACGTGCGTGGTCTGAGGAAAGTAAAGGTAAACACCCACAAGTAATAAATTTTAGGGTTACGGATACATTGTAAATCTTATCAGTGTCCTCACGGAGGACATGGTGCGAACAGTGTAAAACGTGCGTAGAACCTCTTATCGTACGCATGCACTAAACATCGCTTGTTTTCTTCTAACACCAGTTAACACACTACGAAACTAGATAGATAGATAGATAGATAGATAGATAGATAGATAGATAGATAGATAGATAGATAGATCATCCATTTCCTTAAAGGTGCCATCATGCCATTCAGCGTACCCCGTTTTTCCACTCTGTTCTCTGCACTAACCATTCAGCCCTCCAAATTGCTCCTAATTATCTTTGCTTCATAGAATTTCTTTTCTGTTGCCTTCAAACAATCAGGCGAGCCACAGTGTACCTATCCAACACGGCATCGTTTCTTGTTTACCTTTGTAAATAATCATGTATTTATAACTCTACATTATTTGTATTCGATTAACTAATCCGGTGTGAGACTAGTTGTCGCTATGTGTTCATGTGTGTTAATATTAAGCAATCGCATAGAGTAAGGTAATATATTTGTTTAGTTTAACCAATCAAATAACAAGTGAGATTTTGTTTTCACTTGTGCCAATCGGTTTGCTGTGATGTGTAACATGTTTGTGACGTGAAACGTATGGAGGTAGAGATAAAGACGAAGATATATAACATCTATTTCGCATTACTTCCCTTTAGCCATTCACTTAAGTTATAACCCGTCGCACGATCACATAATAGCAGTTTCTTTATTTACATTTATGAACGATAAATAATATAAATAACTAGCACCTACAAATAGCTTAGCATTAAAACATTCAGACAACAATTAATTCAACTGCTGCTTCGGGTTCCATTTTCCTCATAAAACAGTCATAACATACATAGATCCACAAGCCACAAGAGAAATAAGAACAATTAATACAACAGTATAATAAGTAGACAATCTACAATACGGTAAATCATGATATTATGTTTCAAAGCGTGAAAAAGGTCAGTGATATTTGTTTGGCTCTATTAAGTCATTAATTATTGCTATCAACACAAATTTTCAGTACTAAAACTGACCAATTTAACTGCAGCTTCACGTTTGGCAATTCATTTGCAGATGGCTTTAAAGGCAGACGTGATATCCAGGCAATAACAATGTTGTCGTAGTAACAATCGAAGGCATCAAGTGCAAGTTTGACAAAAATAGCGCATACATGATTGGTCAAGGGTGTGGTCATTAGGCATATCTTCCTGGGCGGCTTTACAACAAACAAAATGTTGGGTCGGAAATGTTGCGTTGATCTAATTTGTACGCCCTTCGTTGAAACAAACGAGTCTTTAGACTTAAGAACAGAATGTCAATGATATACGCACATACGCGCGCGCGCACACACACACACACACACACACACACACACACACACACACACACAAACACAAACACAAACACACAAACACACACATACACGTACACGTAAGCATAATTGTTACAAATACAATAATTTCTAACTGTAGAAACAATCAATGATGATTTATTTGCAAACAGCTTGATACAGTTTATAGATATTTCTGTAAAACCAAAGATTAATAACCTAAATAGCTAGGCAACATTTGTAATCAAGCATAAAAGAAATTTTATATAAAATCTCCGCTATTTGGTCCACGAAGGAAATATTTTGACTGTTGTTTTGCACGAGGCTACAAAAGAATCGAAGCTGACTGGTGGTTTTGCACGAGGCTTCAAAGGAATCCAAGCTGACTGGTGAAGTCATAGAGTCTGGAGAAATTTGGCACTGAGGCTATGGGCACTGATTTTGCGTGATTGGTTGGTTTGATATATTTCGCCAATTAAATTGAAACTCGAGGATTGGTATTCTTACTTTTATTGTGTATGTACCTTGACAAACAAGTTGAATTATTACAGGGCTTGCTCGGCATTTTATAGGCTGCACAGAGCTTTTCATTGAACAGGCATTTTGTCACTGACGTAGGATACATCAAGTCACTGACAACCAGACATCATTTAACTGATTTAACCATACATGTATTGCGAATCATTTTCAGAGGATTTATGGGCAAATTATGCTGATTTTCTAAATATTTTTTCTATATCTAATTAATAATATTTTTTATTATTTATGAGAAGTATAGTACCTCTAGCTAATATTGCGTGTCTGTGGTGCAACAGTTGTTTATGACCTCTTAAGATGTATGTCACTCAAAAGGGTGAAGGACACGGAGGGGTAAGGGGGAATGGCAATATGGAGAACTGCTATCCGGATACCAGACGCCCATATTTGGTCATTTGTGTTCCGTATCGTGACAGAATCTGCTACCTGACCTAGAGACCATTCATATATAATGACGTAAGACCCTCAGACGCACATTTCCACTGCACTCGCTGTCCATGGGCAAACTAGTTGCGTTCATTGATACTTCTCATGAATTACGAGAGTGGTAAATTTAATAGATTTCTCCTAAATATTATATATCTTATTCATAGAACGTGTGTAAAATATTTATGTAATTTGTTAATTGAATGTGAGAACTAATGTTTTTCTTCTCACAGAATATAAGTGGCATTAGCAGTGATTACAATTATGTAGAAATGTTGAGATGGCATAAACACGTGTATTCACCATGCTCATGCTTGTTAAACAATTGTAGCCTGTGGAGCTGAATAGGGAGAAAATGATTGATTAATGAATATCGCTGTGAACTACTTGCTAAATGTACTGTAACTGAAAATGTATACAATATATATTTTAGTGGATTTATGAATTCAAAGTTAGCATGTAGCTTACAAGTTGTGATGAATTTATAAGGAGCAGTCTATCGCTATCGCTGTCACCATAAAGCCCAAATTATTATTCATGCTAATAGGTTGCTATAGAAGAACGTTATTCATTACAGCCAGTTCTGGTCCTAAACTATGGCAGATTTAGGAGCCTCTGTTGACAACGTCTAGCGCACCTATTTGACTCCATGTTGGTCATACTTGGAAGACAACTGTAACCTGACGTCACTACTGTCCATATCATAGTGAGCTGTTGTAGATCTTCATGAGACTCTAGTTAAGTGTGCTCTCTCCAAATGAACTGATCGGTCTAATAGAATTTTACGAATAATCGGGCAGGGCAAGATTTTCCGCGATCAAATTGATGTCTTTGTACTACTATTACTGTTATTAAATTTTACTCTGTTATCTTCATCTATGTTACATAATGTGTTATAATTAACATCGAATATAGCTGATATGGGGGTTGAGCCAGATGGATAATATCATAATCATAACTAATAATAAAGTGGGAGATAACATTACTAGCTTGGGAACGTCAGCTGATTTATCTGTAGGTGCGTCATTGAGTAATAGCCCAAATCTTTAGCATAATCATGGAAGATAGGTCAGGCCGGCCGACTGTCGCTAGTATTAGAAGAGAATTAATAACCAATATTGATATTAGGGGAACATGAATATTGACAGGGTCATTAAACATAAACAGGTTATGCCACATAACATTGCTGTAAACCATTCTTAACGACTAATTTTCATTCTCGTACTTTTCTAGATAAAGCCTGGTAAACCTGTCAATGAAGTAATATATGCAGAGTTCCTTTATAACAACTGATAATAGTATTTCCCTTTATAGAATTAAGGCTTGTAAACACGTAAGTGACGTTCTAAAAATCCAAGTATCCATCGTACAAGTTTCTACGATGACATGTTTGTAAAAGAAAGTTATATCTGGAAGTTTATACGCAAAGTCTGGAGCTGCCCATTTGAAGTTGTCACGTGGTCGAGTACTTTGCTTTTACATACAAAGGATTTAGATTTTTAATTCTGATCATGTATCTGTTCTATCCCCACATTCTACTTGTTGGCAATTTATGTTTATTTCTTTTGTTCCATCTAAATCATTTATTCTTGTCGATTTTCTTTATTATTGTTTACAATAGCAGCACTAGTAGTGGAAGTTGTAGTTTTAGCAAGAGGAGTGTTAATGCGTGGGTATCGGATTGTATGAAAAAGCATTTCTCTGAACCTTGTCCCCATGGCAAAGTAAATGAAAAAGTTAACCGAGGGATTGATGCATTTCATAACCTTTACAAGTTGCCAAAACATGGTGCTCAGAACATAGGAACTGCTACTCGCAGTCAGATCATAAGAAACAAATACAGCAATCTGCATCATGACATTGGGCGTCATACAAGTAATGAAGAGAACAGACTCCGCAATTAACATCTTGGTCAGTGCGATCTCCTTGCTGCAAACTGCCGTCTGTTTCTGGCATAAAGACTTTTGGCGCCAGGTGACTATGGTTTGAAGTTTAATAGAAGTGATGACAGTAGTGAAGATGACGACGATAAAGATGATAAAATTCCAGCCAGTTGCCAGTACAAATATATCAATGACATCTATTATGGTCTTGTTTTCCAAATAAAGCCTAAAAACAAAGAGTGGAAATGAGAAGGTTAAAATTATTATAACTGTAGAAAATGAACATGATACATGGCTTAGATGTAAGTGTGTTATGCGTTGAAAAGAAAACTAATATTGAGTGCGATAATAACATATCAAAAGTGAAACGTGTATTCGAAAAATAAGATAGTTTGCACACACGAGTCAGTATTGTAAATGTGGACGAAGGATATAATAATGTAAACATACGAGTCAGTATTGTAAATGTGGACGAAGAATATAATAATGTAAACATACGAGTCAGTATTGTAAATGTGGACGAAGGATATAATAATGTAAACATAATATGCTGTATACGACGTGTAAACAAAAGGGAGATTATGAAATTAGACAACAATTGGAGACAATGCGGAGGCCGACAAGCCAACAGCAACTGCTGGGAAACAAACCCAAACAACTACCAGTAATTGTAAGATATAGAAGACCACGATCATAATGTAGAAGATCCCCCCAAATCAAAGCTAACTCGTCCCAGACAACAAACAAACATGTTAAAGAAAAACTTCCCACAGACACCAACGACAGAGACGGTTGAAAAGAAATACAAACCACATCCACAACAAAGAAATGGGAAAATAGAAACAACAAAAAATAACGAACACTCAAACGAAAAAAAAAAACGGAAACGAAAGAAAAAATCATACAGTGTCAGACATCATCATAAAAACGGACTCATTGACCGAAAACGACGACGCCCTCGTTCATCATACACTTGGGTGCTTGAAGTCCCTCGTCTACAACTTTTACCGGAACCACCAACAAGAACAACAACGACAACACAATAACAACAACAGAGCCACCATCAGACGAAAAAACATTAGATACGAGAACACAACAAAAGAAAAAGGAGAAGAGAAAGAGATCACCCCTACACTTTGAGCAAGGTACGAGTCACCATATCTAGAGGCAAAGAAAACACAAGGAAAGAAATTTATCTCCAACAACAACGATAACGGCAGCACAAATAGCAACAATAACCGCAATGGGGATTCTGTTGATCATACCATGACTAAACTGGTCTCTGTAATATTTCTACATCCACCTTCTCTCCTCCAACATCGAGGACTATACGACATCAAAAACACCAACCACCACATTAGCAACGGACTAGCGGGCTAATGCGTGCCTACCGGTCAAACATGACAAAGGACCACATGCCACCATTCATCATCACCACTCTACACTTTCCTGACGACACCACCAGCCACTTTGTTTTTCAACATCTTCAACTCTAGCAACAGCGGCACTTCTCCTGATAAGCGGTGAAATCGGCCCAGTTTGGAAGCTGTTATTACCAGCAAATATTGATCGGCAGTTCATTTAGATGAAAAATCTAATTGTTTATGACAGTGGAGAACTAGTGCAGTCATTGCTCTGTGTGCTTAAAAACAATTTTATAACGTAAATTTATTGACGACAGAGATATGCACACACTCACATATTACCATACGAGCATTAAAGACCGATAAAGGGTACACACATAGCTAATGCTTTATTACTGTTCCTTAGTTTATTGTAAACACATACTTTGTGAGAAGAACCATGGTCAATGTCGTCTTTGAGAATGGATCGTAAACACAGCCCGCGTAATTATGTTTTATGATGACAATGGCCCCAACACTCCCAATCAGGATTGTAGAAACAGTGCCGATAATGACCACCATCGTTTTGGTTTTGAAGAATTTTTGTGCGTAGAAAGGACTGACCACACAGAGGAATCTCTCAGAGGCAATCACAGCAGTTATGAATCCATGCGCCCAACCAGTTCCAGTAAATGCTGAAAATAGGATTCGTACCATGGCAACCAAATGAGATAAGATTGTCCATTGTTTATATATTATTTTCCTCTTTACTTTGTATTCTATATTATTATTCTTTATAAACAAGCTGCTGAGACATACACAAACACATCATAAAATGTTGTTGCCATTGGAGACGTAAATTTGCTCATTTATTATTTTACTTGTTTGACAAAATTTGACATTTTGACATTGTCTTTTAAATGGTTGCAAGCAGTTAAGTGAGTTGCTTGGGGCTTTTAGAAGATATATGTGCGTTATATTTTAAAAAGTTTTAATAACTAAGTATAAAAAATATACGAATCACTGAACAGTAAGAAGAAAAGAAATGGAATATAACCAGACAAATACGGGAAAAGAAACCGAGTGAACACTAAGAAGAAAAGAAATAGAATATAACCAGACAAATACCGGAAAAGAAACCGAGTGAAGCATATGTCGTATGATAAAACATCAAATAGTTATAGTGGTTTTAAAATTATACATCTCTTTCACAAACGTATTTTGTGAATTTACTTGCAGATTAATTTGCATTTACAAAATCAAAGATTGAATATATAAATGAATTCGCTTAACACCTCACATTTCTCTCAATTAGAATACTTTACATAATGTTGATATGAAAAACCCGGATTAGGAATAATAATGTATTAAGACAACAGTAATAAAGGACATACTCATGCTGGTTTGGACGGGAATACTTTTCAAAATACTTCCTTACATAATTATTGTTATATAATGGATTGGAATATAGCTTTGCATTAAGTTGTAAATAGAGGCGATGATGTAACATTACGATGAAAATACGTTAACACTTCTGACCAGTGAACATCTTTTACACATTCATACGTCACAGTGTTCTGCGAAGAAAGGCAATGTTTCTGCCAAAGAAATTAATGTCACAGTAAATTAGGTCTTTTACTAACCGTTATGTTAAATATAGGAAAGGCCGATTAAATGAAACACTTTAAGTACTGATTGTAATATATAAACTATGTTTTACTTACGTGTCGGGTAGGACATCCAAACAAATACATACTAAAAACAAACTTTATGCTGTGTATACTAACCGTGAATGTAAGGTAAGAGAAACATAAAACTGTCTCCACCTTTAAGGAAGATGATATCGACAAGGTATTTCTGTATGACGCTGACCATACCCATCAGTGCCAGAACGAATAGACACATGTTAATTCTGACACGCAGACCCAGTCTGTAGAATACGGCCATGCTGACCAAACTGCCAAAGACAGTTAGTACTGCTAGAACTGGGTACACTCCTTTGACCAGTACTTGGGTAAGAATTTCAAGAACCTAAACAACATAAAACGTCTTCTTTGACATTGAATGACATTTTGGTTTATTGTTAACAATATGGTCGTTTCTTGTGTTCTATTCACATCATTAGCACCCGCATCTTAGTGACGTATACAAGCACTAAACGTCTTGGCTGGTTACTCATAAAACATGACTAGTCACTCATCTTAGACACATATACAAACACTAAACGTCTTGACTAGTCACTCATGAAACAAATTGCTTGACAGGTCTAGGCTGGCCCCCATTCCACAATTCTAAACCAATGTAGACCATTGACCCAATACATCGAAAAGTTTTATTTAAATTAAGTAGTGATATTGAATATGCAACGAAAGGGTACATTGTAACTGCTTGCTGCTTAAGATATAATAACAAAAGCAATGCAATGTTAAGTTGGCAAAACAGACATGCACAGTCTCCAACTTTATGTATAACCTATAACTGCAGTTATAGATGGTGAGTTCAATCTGTTAAATGAGGACACGTTGATGAAATTCAACACGTTAACTCACCTCAAACATCTTTCTAACACTTGTGGCCAGCCAGAAGGGTGTTTTTAGGATTGACATAAGGTTACGGGTGGCCCGGGCTGGTTGAGAATTAGCATCTTACCCATCTCCTAACAAAACATCCTATACCACTGCTCTTAAAGAAACGTTCTGCACTTTAACGTTCTGCACTTTGACGTTCTGCACTTTAACGTTCCACACACACACAAATTATTATAGATTATTAGACGTATTTTTTCTCTCGGAATATGGTGTTGTCGTATACAGGTCAAACATTGAGGACATGCATACAAAAATACCAATACATGCATGCTAATAGAAATCATGCAACAAAGTTCAGGATATGTATTCGAGCTTGATGTAATTTTATTTTTCTTATAATTACCATACCCCACCCAATTGTTGCTATTCACATTAAGTTACAGAACCATTACCTCAGGGCTGATATTGCTGATATTGCTGTTGGAAGTAACAGACATTAAGTTAGAGAATCATTACCTCAGGGCTGATATTGCTGTTGGAAGTAACAGACATGACCAAACATCGCTCTGGCGCCCAGCTTCGGTTGAAAAGCAAGGTGTCTGTCCCAGTGACGTTAGAAGAAATGGTGGAGGCAAATGGTGCGTTGAGTAACTAAGAAATTAGTAAGTACAAATTGGACAATTTAGGAAATATGTTTTAATGAAAATGTGGAACCATTCAGTAACACACAGACACACAAACATAGATTATATATATCAGATATGTCATCAACAGGACTTGCATTGAACAATATTATATCATTAGTGTCTCCTTACTACCGTTTCTTGTTGCGCTTCAGTGCTTGACTGCTGTACTGTTTTATAATACGCTATGTATCATGCAAATGTTGTATTGCGAAATCATGCCTAGTCGCCTTGAAATCACTCCTAATCGCCTTGAAATCACACATAGTCGCCCATAATTCACGCCTAGTCGCTTTGAAAAAACGCTTAGTCGCCTTAAAATCACGCCTAGTCGCCTTGAATTTCACCCCTATTCGCCTTGAAATAACGCCTAGTCGCGTTGAAAACACGCCTAGTCGCCTTGAAATCACACATAGTCGCCTTGAAATCACACATAGTCACCTTGAAATCACACACAGTCGCCTTGAAATCACGCCTAGTCGCCTTGAAACCACGCCTAACCGCTTTGAAAACATGCCTAGTCGCCTTGAAATCACGCCTAGTCGCCTTGAAATCACGCCTAGTCGCCTTCAAATCACGCCTAGTCGCCTTCAAATCACGCCTAGTCGCCTTCAAATGCTATTTTGTCACGTGGAATTGTCCCGTCTTTGTGAAATGATGTTAAGTCAGATAATTTTAATACTTTTGTAAAGGTATAGAGCACGCCCTGACTCTGAGTAATATATTGACCCTTGGTAGTTCTAGTTTCCTCGTAATAATGTAGGGTATTTCCAATCTCTGTTTATGCTGTTCAGTCAAAGAGCAGTTCCTGTGGCATTTAATTGCATTGTGCCCTTTTATTTCGTCTCCTGTAAGTTTTGTACCGTTGTGAAAATAACACCTTTTGCATCATTAAATTTAGTAGAAGAGTCTACTTTCCCAAATCCCCGTTTTATTGACCTATTTTCGATTCACTCTAGTATCTTTGCGTTATTGATTTGTTCCATGCCTTCCAATGTTTGTATAACATCACACGGCCCCATGAATATGTTAGAGATTTTATGGATGTCTCCTGCCGCAGTGAAATGATGCAGGTTGTTATCGTTCCGACACTATACGACCACTGCCTGACTATCCGCCTGCTGTTTAAAGTGATATTGGTCACCTTTATATCGAATGTTTCGGTAAGAAAACTTTCTTGCCTTCTTCCACGCGATTCAGACTGGAGGAGTGAGGGGGGAAACAGTTTGAAGTACCCCATCACTACCTTCAGAGGATTCAACTTTATTCTAAACTAAAACCCGGATGTGCCATTGTGCGTGTCATTTACGCACCATGTGTCATCAGTGATGATGCAATGGAGACTGTAATAGTCCCTGTCTACATGCTGTCTTCTATGAAAATAATTTGTGTACACTTTGCCTATAAACATTCAATACACGTTTTTCTTTTTCTCCGACTAAAGAGCTATTTACTGTAAAGATAATACCACAATAATGTTTATTAGAAATGAATTCATAGCTGATGAAAAATACCTTGTCGTTGTTTATTATTTTTTTTTCAAATGCGTTGCTATGTAATTTTTTTTAATTTGCCCTCTTGGAGTACTTTTCCTTCCGTTCATTCATGTTTGTCATCTAGTTCAATGTGTCTGCCAATGTGTCTGACCTATGTCTTCTCTTTCATTCAGTTCTCTGAAATGGAATTCTTATACTTAATATCATTCAATTCAGGTATAGAGATATTAACTTTTTCAGGTAAGTATGTCGTTTTACAGTAACCTAATACAAAACTCTGTACGGTATAAACTATATTGAACTTTTCTAAAAGATAGTCTCACAACATAACACAACAGTAGTTTATATACTGACTCATGCATATTGCAAGGTGACTGGTTTTGAAATTCACACTTGAGAAATGAGACTTTGGCAACAAAGCACTTTTTGATGAACTATAGCCTGCAAAAGCCTTTCAGTCACATTAGATCCGTAAACAATACGTTGCTTGCCTACTTTGCAGTTTTAAAATTACGATCTTGTCAGGGTATAATTTAATCCTTTCACTTTTTAATAAACGCTGTCAAAATGTATGTACAATCCTGTCAACGTGTATGTACAATTCTGTCAAAGTGTATGTACAATCCTGTCAAAGTGTATGTACAATCCTGTCAACGTGTATGTACAATCCTGTCAACGTGTATGTACAATTCTGTCAAAGTGTATGTACAATCCTGTCAAAGTCTAAACACAAAGCTTTAAGTGCTTAATTACAATTATGTCAATTTAATTACAATCCTGTCACGGTTTAGTTACAATTCTTTCAACCTTCAATTGCAATTCACGCAAGATTTATTTACAATCCCCTCAATGTTTAATTACAGTCATTTCAGCGTTAAATACATTCTGTCAAGATTTAATTACAATCATCTCGAGGTTTACATAAAATTATATCCATGCTTATTTACAATATTGTAAGTGCTTATTGACAATATTGTAAGTGCTTATTGACAATACTGTCACTGCTTATTGGAAATATTGTTAACGTTTAATGACAATCCTGTCAAGATTTAAGTAGAAGCTTGATAGGTTTATATACAATCCTGTCAAGGTTCAAGTAGAAGCCTGAGTAGGTTTATATACAATCCTGTCATTGTTCAAGTAGAAGCCTGAGTAGGTTTATATACAATCCTGTCAAGGTTCAAGTAGAAGCCTGAGTAGGTTTATATACAATCCTGTTAAGGTTCAAGTAGAAGCCTGAGTAGGTTTATATACAATCCTGTTAAGGTTCAAGTAGAAGCCTGAGTAGGTTTATATACAATCCTGTTAAGGTTCAAGTAGAAGCCTGAGTAGGTTTATATACAATCCTGTTAAGGTTCAAGTAGAAGCCTGGGTAGGTTTATATACAATCCTGTTAAGGTTCAAGTAGAAGCCTGAGTAGGTTTATATACAATCCTGTTAAGGTTCAAGTAGAAGCCTGAGTAGGTTTATATACAATCCTGTCAAGGTGTAGTGGGATTAAAGCTAAATGATCAGATCAAAGTCGAGAACTTTGTTGTTGCTGCAGATGAAGTCAACACTGGCAACAGCAATTCCTCACTAGCTGTTCGATTACACTACTCGTCATCGTAAATAAGCACTACTCCATTTAGTCAGTATATCATACAGTTTTTCTATTGATTGCGTTTACATTCTCTTGTAAAGAGGGTTTTTTATAAGAATATATATGTACATTACTAACTGTACACTACTTCTCTCTGTACGTCTGAAAAGCACTTCTCTCTGTGAAAACAGTACATGTCTCAAAAGTACTTCTCTCTGTGAAAATAATACGTTTCAAAAGTACTTCTCTCTGTGAAAGCAAGTAATAAATGTAAAGTACCGCTTACTGTGAAAGCAATGAGTACTTGTAAATCACTGCTCACTGTGAGCGCAATGAGTAGTCGTAAAGCACTACTCACTGTGAGCACAATAAATATATTAAAGCACTGCTCACTATGAAAGCAATGAGTATTTGTTAAGCACTCTTCTGTATAGAAACCAATGGGTGCCTCTAACATAGGGAACTGTATGAAAACTTACTGTGTGACTAAAATACCTGCAACTGTAAAAATAGAGTATGAAACAAAAGAGTAATATGTTACAAGACCATCGTTCACCTGTAACGCAGATTTGTAAGTTTACATACTAATGAAAATATGCAGAAGTGACGTAAAATATACTAAGGCTAATACACTTATTACTGCAATTTCTGTTGTTGTTGTTTTTTTTTTGTTTTGTTTCACTGGAGACTTCTTTCGTCACAAATAAAATGTACTAACTGCCAATAATAATTCCAATCACGAAGTTTAAATTGTACCTCCATAGCAGAAGATGAAAAGAGATCCTGCTGTTTCAACTGTCCACTCGTGCAAGGACATTCAGTATCTGTGTCAAAGTTTACTGTGTGTAGATTCTCTGGCAATATTGCAATTAAATTTTTGTTTTAAATAAAAGTAAGGAAATACTCTCCTTTTGTCAAAAGGGTGTTTCAAGTATCACCTTAGCAACAGGTGGCAATATTCTTTCTGTTAGTAGTGAGTTACACCAACACAGGAAATACGTGAAATGCCTATATTCATGCGTGACAAGAGCACATAATGCATCCTGAAATGAACGACTACTTGAAGATTTTTCTCTTCCTTACTGTTGCAATTTGTCCTTTTAAATTAAAGTGAAATATATTTATCTCATACGATTTGTATTTTTTTATAAATTCTTTCTTTCTCTTTTAAATGAATTTAGTAATGTATGTCGATGGAAATATTCTTTTCATGTGCATTATCATTACAAAAACAACTGAAAACAATTATTTGAAGGAATAATAAAAATCAATTTTTATATTTTAGTTTTCAAAACAAAACATAGATAGATATATTTGTTTTGTTTTGTTTTGTTTTTTAAATTAACGTTTCCATTCTATTCCATTTCATTTTAAAGGCCAAAGAGCTGTTGATGAGTCGCAAGATATTGCCCTCAAGTAAATACTCGTCACACGTTCACAATACTTTGGTGCCTTCCTTACTTTTGTCGTCAAATTAGTGAACAGCGTTGAAATAACAATCTTTCTTAATGTGTTTCGTTGTATCGGAATGAATTCGATCTTGTCCGTAATGCATGAATTTTGTATGAAATTTTCGATATTTCGTTGTCGGTTTTCTTATTTTTTACGACTGCAAACATTGCTTAGCTGGAAATTGTAATCGTATTTCTTTTTAAGGAGAATTCACGTAACTATTTTTTGTCTGTTGCTTATAGTGAAAAAAGATGACGAAACTTAATTATTTTTAAATAAAGTGAACTTGGGTGACGGTAGAGGGTATTTAAAGGTGGGGGTGGAAATGGAGGTGGTGGGATAAGACATTAGAATAAAAACAATCAAACATACAGGCTGATATAATAATACGCATTTATAATAAATTATGATTTGTGCATTATGTTACCTAAACACCATTGCACGTTTTCAACGAAATAAAAGTAAGAAAATAGCCTATTTTATTAGAACAGACATGACATCGCTCCTTTTCTCATTAGATCAACTTAATGTAACAGATCAATGCGGATTTCATTTGTTCATTTTGTGCATAGATTTTATTTTTGCAATAAGAATGCTATTGTTATTCCTCTATATACATAATGGACTTGCGTGCGTACTATATTGATGCCCTTGTAAATGTGTTTTGTTTCTCTTACCCGTTTGCTTCCTATTTATTTCAAACCAAACTACGAAGGAAAATCATACTTTGCACTAACACGTGTACATTTGATTTAAGAATAAAATGCAGCACATTAGTCTTGCTGTCAGGAAATCTTTCCCGTGAATGGACATACTGAGTATTAAATGTTGACCTATAATTTGTGTTTTGAATAGTTTTATGTTTCTGCTTCAGTTCAGAATACAATATTTTTGTTTGGAAATACAATTAACAGAGAATAATCATTCTGAAACGAACGTTAATTTTTAAAGCATTGAAGACCCACTGTGGCCGTCAAGATTTCTCGCATTCTCTGTAATTTATTAAAAAAACTGTTAGGTATGAAGCAAAATACTGGTTCTCGAAAAATCAGATAGACAGACAGACAGATAGATAGATAGATAGATAGATAGATAGATAGATAGATAGATAGATAGATAGATAGATAGATAGATAGATAGATAGATAGATAGATAGATAGATATGATTTCTTTCAGGGCATGCTTCAGGTAAGAGTTTATGTCCGAGTTTTCTGTCTGCCATTTTAACGCTTTGCTGAACGTGATTTGTTCGTCAGCTGATGCTACCATGATAGTAACCATGAATCGCGGAGTGTTGTACAGTGTTATCCTTTCTTCATTGCGTAGAACGTTTGATCTGTATTACATTGGTTTAGTCATCATTTATTCACTATTGTGCCGTGTTGTCTGGAGCTTGTGCTTGATGCCTTGGTGTATGGGGTTGGTATATCTTTGTATGTATTGCCTGGTTTTGTATGAGTTTGCTGTGTATATTGGTACATTGTGATTGGCGCCTCTGTCAACTGAGTTATTGGCTGTGACCACAAACGTCTGTAGCACGTGTTGCTTTGCCTTGCAATGTTTGTCTTTCTATTGATCTAATGTTTGTCTTTCTATTGATCTAATGATTGTCTTTCTTTTGATCTAATGAGTCTTTCTTTTGATCTAATGAATCTTTCTTTTGATCTAATGAGTCTTTCTTTTGATCTAATGAGTTTTTCTTTTGATCTAATGTTTGTCTTTCTATTGATCTAATGTTTGTCTTTCTATTGATCTAATGTTTGTCTTTGTATTGAGCTAATGATTGTCTTTCTATTGATCTAATGTTTGTCCTATTGATCTAATGACTGTGTTTCTATTGATCTAATGAATGTAAAGATGAGAATTTTAATAATCATATATACTATTATAAATCAGACTACAACAAGCCAGTGTATAAAAATTTCATTATATGCATACCTGCATGCATATCTCTGTGTATATGTTTGCATGTATGTGTATGCACATATATCAATATTTCTTAAATATGATATATTGTACATATTTATCTATCAGACAAATACACAAATTTCTGTTATGTGAACATATACTGTCAGTCTCTCCTGAGACCAGGGCATAATTTTGCCTGGTCTAATTTCAATAAATATTAAAATAATAAAATAGATTAATTAAGCAGTTTGAGGTGCACTAGTATAGAAGTAAATATTAAAATAATAAAATAGATTAATTCAAGCAGTTTGAGATGTACTAGTATAGAAGTAAAACGTGACGCGATCACGTTTAGCTAAACCACCCATTTGCAAGTAAAGGCGGACTGGATGTTTTTTTTAGCGAAAATATAATGTATGGCAAATGGAAGCTAAATAAAATATTTATTTTCTAGATCCGACCTTGACACAATAGTGGGTCAAACCTTGGTCGATTTAAATGGAAAAACGGTCTTAAAATTTAGAAATCCCCAGCCTAAGGTATGCAGTAAACATAACGTAACTTCGATTGATGAACGAAATGATATCACTTGTCTCAGAACGAACCCATTTAGCAGGAAAGTCCGGTCAAAGTAAAGATCATACGTCTATGTGGTTGAAGTATAAAAAGACAAAAGGTAGAGTGAAAAATTCAGGAATCATCACTACAGTGTTTTTTTCTAAATTCTTTGTTTTGGCAGAGACTAAAGTGTTTTGTTTTGTTTCATTCCATTCCATTCCATACTGTTCAATTCCATCTGGTTTGGAATTGTTGTTGTCATCGTTCTTCTTCAGTGCTTACTAGATCTAACCATCATAAGGAGTACCCAAAGTCGGGTTACTCTGACAATTCAACATTTTAAATTTAAAATAGCGATAGGGAACTTTACTCTGTCACAGAGGTAATATTATATTCTTTACGCACTAGGTGGACCAGGAGTAAGTTAGTGACTTCCATCTCGGTGGAAAGTTATACATGCATAATTAAGCCTAAGCTTGAAATGGATGCATTTTATTTAGTAATCGTTTGTTGGATCTGTCAACTACTTGTTTCTGCTAGGCTCTATTCTTTTCAGGTTTGAGAAAAGCTATAGAACGTTAACCGTTCCTCTCGCCAACTAAATTATTTACAACACCTGTTTTGCGATTGAATACTGTTGTGTTTCTTAAACCCTCTGTTTATCCAAGCCTATTTCTCAAGAGATTACTTAGAATGTAAAATAAAATATACGGACGGACCTATTTAGTCCCAGCGTATTGAAGTCTTTGGTGGATTTTCCCTCCTGCAGTTAGTGCTGAATCGAGAATAACAGTCTGTGGGCTTCTTTTGCATACCCACCATCGTCTCTGAAACATTCTCACAAGAAGAAATCGCGTCTTTCGAAAAGTCCCAACACTGATCGTTTCAGTATGTTATATTTATCGCTGATTTTGATGACATTGCAGTGCAGCTTTTCTAGCGGCAAGGAAATTGCGAGGCGTTTTCAAAGACAGGTTCTTTGTCCAGGTTTAATGGTGTCCTTCGACAACTGTCCTATGACAGTGATGTGTTCGAGCAGAATACAATGTTCGTTGTCCTGCTTGCTGCAGCAAGCATTCTGCGTCAGTTTTCTGTGGGATTCGAAGCAAAGTCTTGCTTACCTTTGCACGACCACAGTAAACAGCACCTGCAGCAACACACAGCCGAGTAGAAACTTTGTGGCTTATGAAAAGGTAAACAAAAAACCTCCCAAGCCTAGTTTAGCCTTTATTTTAGAGTGCACCTTTAAATATACCTGCTTCATAATCGATAAAAGTAACCACAATATAGTATGACTGTTTATATGTTTGTTCATATTTTGGAAGTTTTCTTTTACCTGTTCGATTTTGTTTCTTTCTCTCTGAACATTAAAATGAGATCACATGAATTATATTTTAATGTGATATGGTAAGTTATCATTCTTTATATCTGTTTCTTAATTAATGGGATATAATGAATAAATATATTAATATTAAAATGATTTTAAATGTCTCTGAAAGTGGTCATGATCGGGCTGTGCTTTTAATTAAATTAATGTTATCCGAGTGCTTAGAGTCGAACGACCTGATACTGTGTATGCGAGTAAATATATTTTGTTCACTAGATGTTACTGTTCTTGGGTAGGTTAAGATACATAGAGCAGACAATGCGTAAAAATATCTAGAAGATATCAACATATGAGCAAGAGCAGATCTCACAAGCTTTCAGTGAACAATATTCTAACAATAGATCTATTCTAACAATAGATATGGATTGAACTATGCAGACGACTAGCAAGGAAGATCTTACGTAGAAAGTTGTTTATAAAATGCGAGAGTGGATATCATGTGGATGCACATACTGTTTAATAAATATATACCTCGAAGAAGCATATATTAAACTATGAACATTTACAATATGTTGTATACAGGCATGTTTAATAGAACAATAAACAAACAGACGATTGTGTTTTATCAGAGTTATGAAGAAACAATAAATTGTTCTTGTTTACAAGCATGTTTAATAGAACAATAAACAAACAGGCGATTGTGTATTATCAGAGCTATGAAAAAACAATGAATTGATCTTGTTTACAAGCATGTTTAATAGAACAATAAACAAGCAGGCGATTGTGTATTATCAGAGTTATGAAAAAAAACAATGAATTGGTCTTGTTTAGAAACGTATTAAACAAAAACAAAATTTAGATCTTGCATAAAACAATACAAAGAATAATAAACAAAGAACAGATACTACTACTACTGCATATAAACTACCACTCCTAACATTACTACTACTAAACAATATATATATACTACCACTCCTGACATTACTACTTGTCACAGGAAATGAGGGACAGAAATTATATTTTATTTCATTTTAATAAACCGCTAACAAAACTAGTTGAAGTAACCCGAGTTTTGTTATTTTTCGTATGTAGCATGTAAATTCCAGTAACGGTCACCTAAGATCTCTTTAGTAGACAGACGTTCGTGACGCAGTGTGTGTTAATATATCATATTGAATATATATATTAGTTTATGAAAGATATGTATATTAAATGATTGGGACAACTGCGCACTACAGTCACATGTTGTTGACGAGAGAAATGGCCAGTGCGCATTAGAATTGACCACAGAAAAGCGTGCATCACGATTACCACTATATATCCAAGGCAAAAATCATGTCACAGGACATAGCTTCTGGAAGTTTTGGAAACCTTCAGTGAAACTATATAAGAGGCAAAACGAAGACTTTATTCTCAATGTTGAAAACGTCGATCCGTCTGAAGCCAGTCTAACTTCACGTATGAATTATCTCATGTACAGAGGTTTCATAAAGGAAAGCTGCAATGATCTCTTTCCATCCGTTTTCCATCCGTCTGATGCCATATATTGAGTAACGAGGCAAAATTACTCAGTATAACTTGTGGCAAAGTGGAAAGTTCGCTGTCAAGAAAAACCCGATGCATGCGACGCTGGTTGTATGCAGTTAACGACACGAGGGACCAACTTGTTCTTCCCCCTGTCTGAGTTCGTTTTGGCAGTCTATCCCGCAAATTGAGAGGCTAGCGCCGGAGATACATATCCGGATTTCTACACTCAATGTAATGCGACGACACATCCCACTGGACGACTCCATCCGATAATGCTAAACGTCGTTGAGGTGTCCGTTTCCACGACAAACAACGATAATTATCGAGGCTGACAACAGTCAGCTAAATTTCAGATTTCTCCCCAGTGATAATCTGAAAGTGGTGCCTAGATTCTGCAGAATCTTCACCTGTAATGCGACGCCTCAATTGCGTCGTGATCTTCCTTTGAAGTGCCGCTTATAAGTGACGTGTTGAGATTACGTCATCTCCTTGGAACTCTGACATTAATAGTGAGTAAAAATTAGCACGGCTAACGCGCACATACTTAACTCTAGGACTCTAAAAAAATGAACACTATTATATCGTTTGCAAAATAAGAACTTTAATGTTAAAAGTAATGCTTATTTTATATGTCAACTATTGTTAAAGCGGCCCCATTTGCCGCATAAGAATTGTGTAATTAATCTTTATTTTATATTTTGAATTTCATCATTTTCATCTCCCCTTATTTCCCACAGAGTGTATGACATTGGAAAGTTGAATGAATGATTAATCACTGTGCGAAAGAGTAGTGCCCCTTTTAAATCGGGAAATAAATAACCTGATTTAAACATCTTTCAACTCTCTTGTTATTCATAGTTTTTGAGAGGGACGAAAGAATTTGTACTATTGTTTTGCACCGTTCGTCTGTTCGTCCATTTATTCACATTTATGATACACACTCACAACACACACCGCCAATAAAACGTTCCTTGGCATGACATTAATAAAGTGGGCCCCACCCAAACATCAATGGTGTATGTCATGTGTGTCTATGTAACAACTTGACGCGACGTAGTACTGGCATACGTCACTGGGCTTTTTTTGGAGGTGCACCGGAGCAGGCCAAAATTAGACTTCACCCCTTGCATCTCTAACTTCAGCTCGAGGTCGGCTTGTAACGAGCCTCCCGTTTTGTGACACTACTACTAAACAATATATAGACTACCACTCCTGACATTACTACTACTAAACAACATAGATTTTGGTAATTCACGTTTTCGCTTGGGTTCGACAATCCTGAGCCGTATTAGTGGGCGGGGTGTATCAAGAGGGACAAAACTCCTGTCGACCTGAGCTGGGTTTTGAACGCACGAATCACAGCCCCCACCCACCCACCCCTCGCGCCCGAAGTGGAATTTAGTGCTTGACATATCTCAACCCTCTTGCAAAAACGCCAAAACACTTTCAGAGATAAAGATGAAATGTTTCCATTTTACAGTTTAATTTTTAATATTTCCAGCATTTTCTTTGATCTTATTGTTCTCAATGATTCTTCATTTTATTTCATATTTCTAAATATCACAATACTTTTTAATTGTGTATTTTATCTTTTTATTGCTCTGCATTGTTTCATTCATCTAATTTTTTCAGTCTTATTTCCCGCACTTTCTTCAGTTTTCTTAATTGTATGCATTTCCTTCTATGATTTCACTCTTCTTAATTTCGTTCAATCTTTGTATGCATTTATCTTCCTTCTTACCAAAAATCAGTTTTTTTCTCTATTGTATAACGTTTGCCACAGAATGTAATAAAGGTGGAAAGAAAGAAAGAGAGAAACTCCTTCTGACAACTGAATTAATTAAAAGAAGAAGAAAAGAAAACTTGAAATGACATTTTAGGCATCAAAATTGTATCCTTGCGTTTCTTTAAAGCCTCTCACATGTGCCAAAATAACTCACGGCTACTGAAATAGTGAATGTATTTATTTTTATTATTTGTTATTTCGTTTTTTCGTTTTTGTGTTCGTTTGGGTTTTATATGCATGAGACATATAAATACATATAATTCTGATTCATTTTCAAAATAAAAAATGAATTGCCCAGTACTGCACTTACAGGAGAAGGCAGTTGTAAAGGATTAACTTCCATTAGTTCACTGTTCGCAATCTAATGAGTGTAGTATATGAGATATAAATATTTGATACATTTTGAACGTTAACCTCGAGTTTTATTTCAATCCATTAAATATCCATTCATTTATCAACCGTATCACTCTCAAGGTCAACAAGTGCTGTACCATCGTTCATGGCCATATATGTTTTTCTTGACAAACTGATTATAATTTAATTAATGTTTTACAACAATATATTTAACATTAATATAATGTGTTTGCACTTTAATGGGAAGTAATATTCTAAACGGTATCTCGACAGAATTGTTTAGTGAAAGCACAGACTTGCAATATTTTAGACCCACTTGGGATTTCATGTATACACCTTTCAGCCTAAGATAGATAGTGTGACCCCAATGCCACTTAATTAGTGTATATGATTGTAATTAAATAATTAATTGTCCAAAAACAATTACAAGGAATGAGAATCTTAATTTGTTTTATTAATGATCCTCCAACAGACACATATCGTCTCTCTCACGTGGTGGACATGCGGGGGCCGAAAACATTCTCTATCTCTTCCTCAACACATTAAAAACAAACATTTACTGTCACACAGTAACCCGTAAGTGGCAAACTACTTATTAAAGGAGAAGACAAATCCGTCTTTAATCTGTATTTAGCGAGCCCACATCCACCCACATTCTTCTACAGCATAAGGTTATCAATAAGCGTAAGAAGGTCAATATGCTGGTTTGGATTCAACTCTCTTGTTAGTTTGAAAAGCAGCAAAAATAAATCCATTAAAACTGTCAACAACCCCCCCCCCCCACTAAAATAAAAAAAAATAAGTTACGGATGATTGATTAATAATAATAATCATTTTCATTAAGTAAGTCGCATGCCCGTTACATATGACACATATAATGGAATGGATTACTTGACATAAATTATTTCCTTGAAAAAATGGTCAAATAATTTCTATATTACACAACTCTTTATTCCCCCAAAATACAATTCAATAATTCAATACAAATCACAGGATAGTCTTATCAGAGAACAGAAATGGAGTTATTAGAGATAGAACATAATAGAATCACAGGACCTCGTTTAACTGCTATCTTAATGGACCTTCCACTTGCCTTTGCAACAAAGACACAAGTTAATGTCAGCTGTTATTACGTCAGTTGAAAACTAAAACTGTTCCGCTACTTAAAGTTAATCTGGGCACTTCTTTCTGCCTGTCAAATACTTTAAACAGAACAATAAATGTAGTGATGTCCAACAACTTCTCCACACCAGAAATTGTTTAGGTAGTCATCCTATTTTGCTGCCACACATCGGTAATGTGTTCTTACACTTATATGCTGCTTCCCGCCTTTACCATGGTCAGATGTAGCAGTTTACGAACAATAAACCAGGAGGTTCAAATCAAATGTTGAAAAGAAAATAGAAAAGACTACTTGTCTCTGCAATAAACAATCAGAAAACAAATGCTAAGTTTCCAGTTTATCACTTTATAACTCCATTCTATTTTTTTAACTCTCCAGTCTCAAATTACAGTTTCATGCAATGGTATTTATTAGCCCAATACACGCACACAGCAAAATAAATACAGCATACCAAAACAATAGCAAGTATTTAGCAAATTATAATTATATGCACAGTTTAGTTCAAACATTTGTAGAAATAAAGGTCAAGTCACATAATACATCTTTACATAAAACACGAGTATACAATATCAATTCGAAATTGCAAGAACTATTTCTAAGTCCATTCTCTCTCATTGTGTCAATAAACTCACCACCAAGCTAACAGTCGCCTTTCAAGTCTAGACTTCTTGCCACTCCAAATTCAAAGTACATTTCTCTACAGCAGGTAAACCTATTAATCTCAGCCCAATGGCTGGTCTCGTTCTCGTAAATCATAAACATTGGATAATAAAATGTACTCGTTTGCAATACATCAGCAATTTCTAGCACATTTGCTGATGTATTGCAAACGAGTACTACTTGTCTCAGGTTACTCTGATAATTTAACAATTTATATATAAAAATTAAATTTTAAAACTAGGAATATGCAAATTTACTCCACCACAGAGAGAGAGAGAGAGAGAGAGAGAGAGAGAGAGAGAGAGAGAGAGAGAGAGAGATTGATAGATAGATAGATAAATAAATATTATTGTATTATATTTCTTTCTCCTTTATTTCAGATTATTTGCCCAAACAGTGGAGTCATGACTGACAATGGAACCTGCATTTGTCCTAAAGGATTTTCTGGTAACACCTGTAATACACGGATGACTGGTATGTCTCATATTCTAGTCAGATGCTATCACATTGATGTATTAGTTCTGACACTATACAATCTTCCAATATTGGTATCTCACAGTGTTTAATACTTTGATTTTTTTATTTATGATGTGTGCAACTAAGCATAATATGATGTCAAGTTCTCGCAGATTTGTAGATAATAATAAGCCCGGGTGCACTAAATAAATATTGAAATATTATAATATGTAATTTAAACAATATGAGCAGGACTGCCAGAAAAGCTAAAAGACCATATATACCTAAGTTTAGCCATTCAGTTGAAAAGAAAAGATGCAGGCCGGATTTTTCCAGTCGCAGTTCAGTGTAGTGAGAAAGGAAATATTTAAGATAAATTTATTGAACACGTTAATATGACCCTGACATATGTTAAGAAGTAAACTCCCGGAGAATTAACAATACAAATTGGAAATCGTTTTAGCCACTGGCTATTAGTAATAGGTCGGAACCACGCAAATACCTCCGTGTTTGAATGAAAGTGTGTGGCAAATAGCTAGGCTCAAGGATATGGTATGACTTAGCACATACTGAGGGAGTAAAATGTAAGATATGACTTAGATGTCACATAACACATAGTGAGGGAGTAAAATGTAAGATATGACTTAGGTGTCACATAACACACATAACACATAGTGAGGGAGTAAAATGTAAGGTATGACTTAGGTGTCACATAACACAGTGAGGGAGGAAAATGTTGGATATGACTTAGGTGTCACATAACACATAGTTAGGGACTAACATGTAAGGTATGGCCTAAGTGTCACATAACACATAGTGAGGGAGTAAAATGTAAGATATGACTTAAGTGTCACATAACACATAGTGAGGGACTAAAATGGAAGGTATGACATATGTGTCACATAACACAGTGAGGCAGTAAAATGTAAGAAAAGTGTCTAATAACCTTTTCCATGAACAGCCCAGAGGAAAGTCCGATCGCTAATGTCGTAAAGTTTAGCAAATAAACGTATGTGAAGTCGCACTTACTTAAAGAATGATGAGTGAATGAATTGAAAGACGGAATTCAAGATCATCACAGGTATGGTGTTATTTTATTTAACTCTTCTATTTTTGCAGACAAGAAAGGTATGAATATTTGCTAATTTATGGTGCGAAAGACTATGAATATTTTATGGAACATTATTTGTTCCTATCTATAATTCTTTCCAGTTTAGTGAAGCATGAATCCCATGGAATTAGTCTTTAGACATGTTCACAGTTAAATGATTGACACAGTATATTTAATATGACATCCATTGGTTTGCACGTTTTTTTCAATTCCAGTTTCCTTTCCAGGATATATGTTTTCTTGGTACCTTTTAGATTCTTTTGTTAGGAAGTGAGTTGAGAGAAGTTCTTTGTGACATTGGCTGTATCGGATAACTGCCGGTTATATCTGTGCAAAGCAAATCGGTGACAGGACGGATGTTCAATGAGCAATAATTAGTTGAATAGAAAACGGACACCATAAGAGACAGGCTAAATTCTTCTGGAATAATTAGGGTTGATTATTGAAATTGTATTTGATATGCATTTCGATTAACTTTTTAAAAAATCTTTTATTAATTTTCATTCCGCTTAGATTGCAACGATTGGAAGGCCGCAGGTTTTCAAGATGGCGTGTACTGGATACTCCCAAATTTGGCTTTGATGTCTGAGGCATTTCCTGTCATGTGCTCGATGAAGTGGAGTCGAACGTACATCATGGTTCGAGAGTTGCCGTACTTGGATTTCTATCGCAATTGGACTGAATATGTGTAAGATATGCTAAGTTGGAATCTACGGTCGTTCCACCATGAACAATAAATGATACCATCTGATTTTACTGTTAAGAGTGCCCTTAAGAACAATAAATGACAAAACTGATTTAAATGTTTGTTCCTTCAAACAAATAGTAAATGATGACTGTGTCCACGATCGGGTCACGTTAACCTTGGCGACAAATATATAATTACTAAGTTTAGAAAAAGATAGGCAAATTTACTTCACTGTACACCCTTTTATTAACGTTTCAATGTGCGAGATGTATTTGTTATTTATTTGTGTTTATAGAAGTTAAAGGTATTTTTGTGTAGAAGAGTGCAATAACATTTATATACAATTAATTTTGCAATCTATATAAATTTTGAGAACCATGCATTTGATCTTGTATGGAAGTGCTTGGCTAGTTACTGTTCTTTAAATTATCAATGTTCGTCTTTTTCCTTTCTATTGCAGAAATGGTTTTGGAGATCCCTTGAGTGATCACTGGATGGGTCTGAAAGGCCTTAATCTCTTGTCAAATAGCCGTCAGTACTCTATGATAGTAGAGTTTACACGTCAAAATGGATCCTATTTCCAACAATGGTATACGCGTGTTCTCATTGCCGACGAAAGACAGCTATTCAAACTCTATTTCAGTTCGACCTACAAATGGATCGGCGCGCCAGCACTTGGTGATTGCTTGAGTAGCGTCATTGGCAAACCCTTCAGCACTTATGACGCTGATCACGATGATGACGTTAGCGGAAACTGCGCGCAAATTCACGAGAGTGGTTGGTGGTTTCACAACTGCACGCTGTGCAACCCTACTGGAAGACTACTGCAGCCAAAGACCATGCTTCGCAGCGGCGTTCCGACCGAAGTATACTGGACACCAGTTCAAGGGAACTATGTTCCACAAAAAATATACATATGGTTTCAGCGTGTGTAAAGTATTTAAAATAATCGACAGAGCGTATGACCTTGTTCACCTGCGTACACCCATGGACTCATAGAGGCAACATCAAAGAGAGAAGAGTGGGAGAGACAGAGTCCGAATTCGTGTTACATGCATGTCGAGGTTATTATTTATGTCCCTTAATGCAGAAGTTACACATATGAATAAATCATATTCTTTTCTGCTACATATATTTTATAAAATACAATTACAATCATAAAAATGTACACTATAATTATGTTTTAACCATATTACGGGACAGTTTTCTTAAAGAATGGCGGAGCATGGTTTCTCCACTGTGGTTTTGTGAGAGCTCGATAGGGGTTCCCCGAGAGATCGTACTTGAAACAAACATAAACATCATAGTAATATTTATGCAGATAATCTCTGAAAATTGAAAATTATTTCAAGGGTTAAAAATCTGAGAAATGCTGGTGCTGAAGGAGGAAACAGATTTAAGTATAATAAGCAGTTAAACTCAGTGAACTATATTAGTTACCACACACTGACAGAGACATTTTAAAGTTAATTACGTGTGTCTCTGTCAGCAATTGGATTGGGACAATACCAGCCGATAAAAAATAAAGCAATCAACATACAAATGACTAAGAGAGAAATAGTCGAAAGAGAAATGCACACAAATTAAGGAAAAACCACAGAACAACAGACGGTACCATGATGACGATTTTTAAGGGTTTCAGATTTGCAAGAGCATGGAAGAAACAATGAAACATATACCACCCGGATGCCAGTCCTCAGCTCGAACAATACCACAAAAGACATACTGAAGTGGCAAATGTCCTACCTACTAATCTGTTTGTGAAGCATGAAACGAACACACCAGAAAGAGCTGATACATTAACAAGAAGCGTTCTTTGACACTCATTGAAACAGATTTTAATGCAAAAGAGCACGAAATCGCAAATACAGAATCTCATGATAGAAATACACTGGTTATGAGTCGTGAAGTCAGCGTGTAAAGATACAAATTCTCGCCATCAATAAATTAATTAATTAATACCCTTTCATTAATATTTTAACATTAATATTACTCACTGGTACTATATTTGTAGTTTGGTAATATGTTATTTGTAGTTGAGTCATGATAATTCTTGTTTACTTATGCACGGCGCTTTAGTAAGCTGCTAGCTTTAGCAAACTAATCCTTTCGTTATATCTTTTATTTAAACTTTGTTGTTTGCCAAATAATCCTTTTGTTGTATGTTTTATTTAAAGTTTGCTGTTAGCGAAACAGTCATTTTGTAGTATATTTATTTAAACTTTGCTGTTAGCGAAACAGTCATTTTGTAGAATTTTTATTTAAACTTTGCTGTTAGCGAAACAGTCATTTTGTAGTATTTTTATTTAAACTTTGCTGTTAGCGAAATAGTCATTTTGTAGTATTTTTATTTAAACTTTGCTGTTAGCGAAATAGTCATTTTGTAGTATTTTTATTTAAACTGTTGAGGGCTGTGTGTGAGCGTAGTTTGATATAATAACTTATTTTTTTTTGGGGGGGTTACTGTCCTGTACATAGTACGCGGAGTCAGGATCACTTTACGATATTTTTTAGTCGACTGTTCGGCCTAGTGCCTCTTCAATATAGTCGGTCGGCCTAGTGCCTCTTCAATATAGTCGGTCGGCCTAGTGCCTCTTCAATATAGTCGGTCGGCCTAGTGCCTCTTCAATATAGTCGGCCTAGTGCCTCTTCAATATAGTCGGTCGGCCTAGTGCCTCTTCAATGTAGTCGGCCTAGTGCCTCTTAAATCTAGGCGGTCTAGTGTCTCTTCAATCTAGGCGGACGCATAGAGGGACGCCTGACATAGACTTACACCAGTGACAATGGCTGAATCTGAAAGGAGAAGAAGTCAACAATTAAGTTTGTGGCCAGAAACTTCTGTCGGGTGCCATCCAAGACTTCACACTTGGAAAGACGCCATCACGTATACTTAACATTTGGCAATTTAACTTTTGGTATACATTATCTTACTATTTCATAAGCATTACTTATACAGCACAATATGTAGTGTTCTAAATGTTCTTTGTGTCTTGTAATATGAATTTAATTGCTATTCACTTCCGCAAGATTTCATTCTTTTTTCTTATTAAATATTTTTTCAAAATATTGCTAGTTCTTCCATTGTCTCTGTTTCCATTATCTTTGGGAAGCATGGGGCGGGATGGGGGCTGAGCTATAGATACCTGAAGTAGTAGAGGCAATTTCCTTCTCCCGTAACGAGTGACTAGCCTGTAGGTTGGGGATTATTGGTATTGTTTATGAAATTGCCATAACGAGTGACTAGCCTGTAAGTTGGGGATAATTGGTATTGTTTATGAAATTGCCATAACGAGTGACTAGCCTGTAAGATGGGGATTATTGGTATTGTTTATGAAATTGCCATAACGAGTGACTAGCCTGTGAGTTGGGGATTATTGGTATTGTTTATGAAATTGCATAATTGAGTTCTATAATTCTTACTTTAAATGGATTCAGACAGGAATAGCCTCTACTATCCAGCATTAGACTTGGTAGCATCATGTTAATAGAAACTGAGTAAAACAATAACTATACTGTAATGGTGATATAAATAATTTGTCTTGGAACCAAAGATAATATAGTCCTTTGCTCCATACCTCACACCCCCTACGAACAAAATAACTAGACATACTATCGTGATATGTACAACATTATTCACATTTAGGACAACAAATTGTGTGCACACATATGTGTATGTACTATGAAGAGAAGGTGGTTTTGTCATTAGTCTTTGGTGTGTGCCTTAGTTGGATGCTCACTTCTCCCTCACCCATTTTATGTGGCAGATCTTGGAGAATTTAATACAACTAGAAGACAAGACAACTAATATGATGAATCTGCCAAGCTGCATTCCTTGTTCATGCTATTTTGACTGGAAAGCTACAATTACAAAGTTCTGGCAGCATGGGCATTTTCCATAAGATGCGCTGGGTCATCTGTGATGTTTTGCTGGGAGATGGGCAAGATGCTAATTCTCCACCACCCTAGGTCACCCATAACATCAAGCTAAATTCCAAACACAGTTTCTGGCTGGCCACAGTTTTAGAAAGATGAATGATAGATACTGTAGAATAGAAGAGTGATAGTTCTACTTTGAGCCTCTGATACATACTAAATTGACATAGTAGAGTTTCCGTAATGTCTATCAGACAACAATTTAGCCTTCCCTAGCTAGTTAGACTTTCCCTGACCAAATTCATATAGTTTCTTCTCAGTTCTTCAATATCAAAAGATCCACACAAAGTTTCCAATAATAAAAGATATGCACAAAGTTCCCAATAGTTCACTATTGTTCCTGCACAGTTCTCTAACCATTCTCTCACTCCTGGCCAAATGTACTATTTTCACTTAGTTACACTGATGGAGTCTAGCGTCGTCACTGGCTGAGTCTATGTAGACTTCCCATCCTAAGCAATGAAATATGGCGTTCATAGGAACTAACAGCTGATACAATTCAGCAAACTGATGCCACCAACACAAAGCAATGCTATTAAGATGCAAAGCTTCCAAACATATGACAAAATCCTGCAATTTATAATTTATAATCAGAGTCTTCTAACATTAACTAAACAGTGCTCTTTAGATAAGGGCTAATCATTTTCTCTGATCACAATCGCACAACCCTGAAATAGATTAATTATGCATGTCAGTTTATCATGATTACACTTTACACAAAATTATTAATCACAAAATTTTATAAAATTCCAACTCCACCTTCATTCAGTGAAACCATGGATCCAAGTATTCTGTACCGATAGCCTAATAATTCCCTTAAAACTCTCATATGCTCTTTTTCAAGCCTTGTGGCTTATCATTCAAACAGACTTTCAGATTTACATTATGTCGAAATCTGGGCTTCTGCTACACACCTGGCATGTGTCTTTACTGTGAGGGAAAAAGCTCATGGCTTGGGTTTACATTTCTATTTAAAGGCTATTTAGTTGACCTAAGGGCTGGGCTGCATCCAATCTTTCATTTACACATGGGATTAACAACGCTTCCGACTTCATTCCATCCTATTGAACCTGAGTACATCAAACAACACCTCCCCTCCTTCTTTCATTCATGCACACTTACAAACAAGGTCGCTTCTTATTATGCATGTTTACTATAATGGACTGGTTGGATTTCCACTTGATTTTGGTTCACAACATTAACTAGCTTACTTCTCTTTGACCCAGACAAGCATCCGCTCTGTCTTACAGGTGATGCAATTGCTACGTCATATATGTGTATATGCTCCTATTAAACTTCCTTTTACATCTACAATTAGATTTTATTTACAACTCATTTCTAACATCTTAATGTTATTCCTTTCTAAATTTCATTTTTAATATTTGTTGATGGGATCTGGGCGAGATTTATAAATATCCTGACAACCAGTAATGTCCAAATATAATAGCACCATACCACTAATGTCCAAATATAATAGCACCATACCACTAATGTCCAAATATAATAACATCTTACCAGTAATATCAGAACATAACATCATGCCAGAAGTGTTCACACATAAGAACATTTTACCAGTAATATCAGAACATAAGGAATTCATACCAGTAATGTACAAATGTAAGGGAAGCATACCAGTAATGTACAAATGTAAGGGAATCATACCAGTAATGTACAAATGTAAGGGAATCATACCAGTAATGTACAAATGTAAGGGAGTCTTACCAGTAATGTGCAGTAAAGTCCAAATCATAAAAATATCATAGCAAAATGTCCAAACATAAGAATACAATTCCATTAACATTACAAAAGTCCACTAAAGTCCAAATATAATAACATCGCATTAGTAATATCCAGCATAAGAATATCAATCTAGTAATGTCCTAACATAACACTGTTACTAACATATCCATTCATATAATAAAATAATGCCAATCAATCTACCTAACTACCAAACAATCTATCTATCTATCTATCTATCTATCTATCTATCTATCTATCTATCTATCTATCTATCTATCTATCTATCTATCTATCTATCTATCTATCTATCTATCTATCTATCTGTCTGTCTGTCTATCTAGCTATCTACCTATCTACCTATCTACCTACCTACCTATCTATCTATCTGTCCGTCCGACCGTCTGTGTGTCTGTCTATCTATCTAATTGAAAACAGGTTTTACAATACATTCAAAGAGAACAGAAATAGCCAAGCAGTTCCTAAAATGCAGTTTCTGCATCGATTTTCGCTTAGTAAAACAAGTCACAGGTTTAAAATATTTAGTGTCCAAAGAATAAAATATGTACTTCTTTACAATTGAAAATTGAAAACCATTGCCAGGAGAAAACAAATAATTCTATCAGGTGATAAAGCAAGTTGAAATGAAGCAAGAAAACCGCCTTTAAGATAAGTACGATGATTTTTCTCATAAACAGTCTGTAGAATGGTATAGATTTCTAAGGATAAGCAACGGGTATATACTGTCGGTGGAGTTGTTGTTTTGAAATTTAATGAAAGGTGTTGAAATGTCCGAGCATTTGCTTTAAAGACTGTTAACAGCAAACGATTTAGTATAATGTACGCTGTTATATGTTACTTTAGACTCCATTTTCTGGAGACAGACACAAGTACATTCATTTATATCTGTTGCTTACCCTCAGACAGCTGACGATTCTAACTTTTGATCATAATTCAAGTACAATTCCTGTGCTTTTATCAATACGAACGGTAGACAAGTAAAGTCAAACACTACATGAAAGCTAACTGTTTAGTTGCTGGTTAGAATAAAAAAGGTGTTATCGTTCGCCAAATCGACTGATGTCATACAACGAAATGTACAATTAGATGACACTGACACTAGTTCCTTATACACACTTCCCAGTAAACTTTCATATTTAAAGAACACACACACACACACACACACACACACACGCGCACACACACACACACACACACACACACACACACACACACACACACACACACACACACACATATATATATAGATCGACGCACGCATAAATAGGCATGTGTACGAATACACAAAATACAAATCCATACCAGCAAAGGGACATGCATATTGTGATGTTGAAGAACATGATGAAGTGTAGTGAACAGTTACATAATGGTATGAAGTTTAAGAACAGTTAGTTAAATAGTATGAAGTTTAGTGAACAATTGTTAAATGGTAGAAGTTTAATGAAGGGTTACTTAAATGGTAAGAAGCTTAGTGAACAGTTAGTTAAACGGTATGAAGTTTAAAGAGCAGTATTTAAATGATATGATGTTTAGTGAACAGTTAGTTATTTGGTATGAAGTGTAATGAACAGTTAGTTAAATGGTATGACGTTTAGTGAACAGTTAGTTATATGGTACGAAGATAAGTGAACAGTTATATGGTGTGAAGTTTAATGAAGAGTTATTTACATGGAATGAAGCTTAGTGAACAGTTCGTATTATGGTATTGTGACAGAGGAGAGTAGTCTGTTCATATTTTAAAACAAAATAGACGTTTAGAAAGGATTCATCTCTAATCTTGATTGGACTGACATTAATGTGTAAATTACATGATTGACTCCCTTACCCTGATAATCAACCGTGATAAAACATGTGCGACAAAAATAAATTTTAATAAAATAGTTCTGGTGAGTACACAGCCTGATTTTTGTGTAAACAGCATAAAATCGACAGTAATCATAATATTAAACATCTTCATCACAGTTAAAGATTTTGCATCTAAAACACTCTAGGCACGTCACAGAAACATATCACGATTTACACCAGGAGTTAAAACCTTTGATGTTGCACTTGTTGAACTTTGACATGTTCGATGCATTAGGCTGCTTCCCTTTCCTCAAAGCCAATATCGGTGTATGCCTTGTTTTAGTAATTCAATTTACAGTTCATAATTAGAACGCATTCCCATAAGGATTTAAAAAATGAAGTGATATAGTATTCTGTTTTCCCTCTAGTCCGAGTCACATCTAAACTATACAAAATAACAAATTTTTTTTTAAATATTTTTTTACTTTGACTTTGATTTCAAATTTTGACTTTCTCTTCCATAGTCTACTTCTTCTTGCTAGGCATGCTTGAATAATTGTTTTACTTTGACCTTCACTTTACAATTTTATTTTGGTCACGTGACAAGCATTATTCCCTCCCCATTTGTACCAAGAGATGATAATAGGTTTTCTTTCCTCCTTATTCAAGAAAGTCTCAATGCATGGAATGCTGCCATTATCTATTATTTTTCTTGCATGGCCTGGTTTTCATGGTTAGTTAAACAGTGACTAATTTTACCTCGTTCATTTGTGGTTTTCCCCTACTCTATCATCCCCTCAGAACTCCAGCAGATTATATCATACGGTAACCTTCAGAATTGAGTGGCATGTATTAAGCAAGAAATTAGAAGTGAAACTAACTTTTTCTGAAATGTTCATATGTTTATTTATACAATGTTTATTATATCGGGCTAATTTTATGCAGGTGCGTGGCATAACTTAAATAATATGTACTTTTTCCAGGAATACACTACACTTTACATTTACTTGATTATAATTAAATTGTTTTAATTGTATACATAAATAATAAAATATTGAAAGCTGTCATTGAGCAACAGTTATGATAAATCTGGTCATTCATTCTCACTGTTACTTGTGTTAGTTCTGGGTGTGGTCTGTCTGTTACATTGAGATAGAGCAATACAGCAAAATATATTCTGATATAAAGTTATACTCTAGATAGATAGATAGATAGATAGATAAATAGATAGATAGATAGATAGATAGATAGATAGATAGATAGATAGATAGATAGATAGATAGATAGATAGATAGATAGATAGATAGATAAGTATAGTACTCTCATTAATGAAGTACCGCGGTATTGATACATACGATAAGTGTATGTTCAACGACATCTGAGCTTATATATTAATTTTCTTACTATATCTTTTCTTCCTTACCACCTGTCAATTGTCAACTGCATGCCTGGTGACGTCATCGGGTGCCTATCGACGGCTATTATGCGGATCGTCGAAACTAATCCCACCGCACCTCTAAAACACTTCTTACTGGCTTTGCCACGTTTTCCTAATCACGTGATTTAATAACGTCAAATAGTCTACAATAATCTGTCTTTAGTGTCCTCTCCTGATCCCACCCCCACCCTTCAACAACACACTCGCTTTCGAGGCACAGCAAACGAATCTCAGACAAGTTGAACCAAGTACATCGTTCAATTGTCTCAGGAAATTCTCCGGAAGCACTAGCAGCAAGTCTCAAGTCAACTGGTCGCTGTTAGATGGAGGCAATCCAAAGTACGTACGATTGTTGACGTCAATTAATTGGTACATCTCTTCTATGTGCGTGCACATGTGTTTGCTAGAGAATAAGTATTATGTGTGTGTGTGCACATGTGTTTGCTAGAGAATAAGTATTATGCGTGTGTGTGCACATGTGTTTGCTAGAGAATAAGTATTATGCGTGTGTGTGCACATGTGTTTGCTAGAGAATAAGTATTTTGCGTGTGTGTGCACATGTGTTTGCTAGAGAATAAGTATTTTGCATATGTGTGCACATGCGTATGCTAGAGAATAAGTAATTTGCGTGTGCGCGCGCGTCTGCAAGCACCGCAAAACGTGTGAGATTTATGTAATTGAATTAGCATTAAATTTGAGTCTGAATGTTTAAGAATTAATTAAATTTGAGTCTGAATGTTTAATAATTAATTAAATGTGTTAAAGAATGAACATGTATTCGTAGATATGTCCTTACTTGTTAACGTTGTTGAATGTAGTGCTTATGGTGGTAGTTACATAATACTTAATGTACATACATGATACATGCGGGTGCATGTTGATAAAAATGTTATCTGTTTCTTGTGTCTTGCATCTTTGGCTTGAAAAGTGTAGTTTTGTACCTGTAGAGATATGTAGCCTTTTGTTCCTGTATTTTCTGCCTGTAGAGCTGACCGTTGTGAAGGTTGTTGTTGTATTTCCTGTCTACCTGTTGTCTGAATGATGTGATGTGTGTTGTTGAAGCGTTTCGTTTTTGCAGTTTGCAGTTCGCTCGTCCGTTGCTACAATCATGTTTGACTCGCAAAGGCTGGCTTTAGACCATTAGTCATTGTGTTAAAGCTCTGGTTGATATTGTTGCTGTCGTTTTCAATGTTGGAGTGAGAGTGAGGGTTAGAAGGGATGGGGGTCTTACAGAGCCCATGCTAGTAGCACTCCAAGTCTGTACCTAATATTTACATGCGCCCGGGATTTTCATCCCCCTATCCTCCTTGTCGTCGTTGTTGTTGATGCGGTTGTTGACTTTGTTGTTGTTTTCTGATGTATTGTGGTGGTCGCCGTCTTCTGTGTTTGGGGCCCTGTTCTATTGATATTGTGAGGTTGTCTGTTGTGGTTGCCGTTGTCGATGTTGTTGTTGTTGTTGATGCTACTGTTCGAGGTGATAATATATAGAGAGAGATAAATACAAGCTTTGCTTTTCCATCAATACTTCAGTAATACTGCAACAATGTTAATTCTACAGTTCATGATTCAACCAATCACAGAAACTTCAAATAGCATATATGTGTAAATGTTCTTCCTTTTAAAATCAGAGAATGAATATATGTATGTATTATATCCTTTAATTCAGTTCAAAATGTGCCTAAATAATTATAAATGCGCTGAGATTTGTAGCTATTATAAAATTTTCATTTTTTTTTTAATCACATATCTTTGTCATGACTCTGCGGAGTTCCTACCGCTTGACGATTTTCGTTATCATGCGACTGTTCTGTGTGTAGGCTTGGGTCTTAACGGTTTTTTCCACCAGAGTTATCAAACTTCGACAGCCGTTGTCATATGACGTGTGAATGTGTCTTTGTGGCATGAATGATTACTTTCCACCGGAATTGGCCAGAAGTAATACTCCATTCACACACAGTATAGGATGATTTGGAAATATAATCAGGTCACCTCCTCTCTCTATCACAGTGAATGGTATTCGAAGCACATAGGATAAATCCAAAACATGAACTTTCACTTTGTCAAACAAACACGCAGAACACGTTGCCTTCGTTATCCTGGCATTATGACGTGGCGAGAAAGAGAGAAAAGGGAGGCTATTTCCACATCATTAATCCCACTTACTCTTCGTACGGAATTTAGCTCTCTCACAATATTACTATATTTTCTTGTCTCAAAGTTTAGCTCTCTCACAATATTACTATATTTTCTTGTCCTTTTATCTTCTCTCAAAGTTTTTTAAAGAAAAAAATGCTGAGCTATTGTTTTCTCAGCACTCGAACCATGCGTTGCTGCAAGCTCATATATTGCACGCATTTTAGTCATGGCTCAAGATTTCCTACCTATCCAGATCTCAGGATTTCCTACTTATCCATATATCTTTTGAAGTAAAGCCCATAGACATCTTGAAATGAATGTACTCCTGGAGGTTGAGTATCTGTGTTTCCTCCTTTACTAAAGATTTTGTGCAAACTTGGTGATTAGGGCGTATTGTCTCCCTTTGCGGTTGCTTAATGCTATTGAGTGATGGTCTTATGAAAACGATAAATAAGGCTTTAAATAAATTTGTGTCGCATTTAGTTACGCATATTTTTTATTCGTCTTCTGTTCTGGCCACTGGAATACGGTAGTTATTACTCCTCACAGTTTACTGCGCTTTTCTTATTTATTGTAATAGAAAAATATTAATTATTTCTTATTAATTGTAGTAGAAAATCGCATTAATTATGCTTACAATTACTTCTGACAGTTTACTGTGCTTTTCGTATTAATTGTAAAAGAAAATAAAACATTAATTATGTCTACAATTACTGCTGAGATGTTCTTGCAGAGAGAATAACGCATTATTGTGCTCAAATTTAATTGCTGTGTTTTGCTTATAGAAAATGTGAAATTCATAATAGTAAATTGTTGCTTGCTGCTCTTGCTAGTGAAGTTCATAGTTTATATTTGTACTCATGCTTCACACATTTTAATCATGATTGACATGTTATTCATACATCTTCAATCATGATTCTCTCACTTTTAATCATGATTCACACATATTTACTCATGATTCACATAATTTTGCTCACGGTTCACACATCTTTACTCGTGATACACACAGTTTTATTTAATCATAATTCACATATATTACTCATGATTCACATAACTTTGCTCATGATTCAGACATCTTTACTACTGATTCACACACTTTTACTCATGATGCATTTATATGATCACCGACTACAGTGAAAGAAGTTTAAAATACGAAATCAACTTCACTCTTGTGTTGTTTCGATCTTCCACGCTGTAGTATAGAGTGGTATGGTGCCCTGTGGATAGGTGCAGGTCGGACCCATTTCACTATAATCTGCCTCTATCAGCAAGGCCGTTTTTAATAAAACATTTCCATTTTTTTAAATTTTTTTTTTGCTTTGCCATTAACTTCACGTTTCGGATTCTTACCTGCCGTTCGTTCTCGATAATCTTTTTTCTTTACAGCTTAAAAAAAAAATTCTTTCCATTTTCAAGCAATCCAGTGGTCCACAGGTATAGGCACGTTCAAAGGCAAGATCGATTTTGTATTTCTCAGGAACGGATTCTGAAAAAAATCGATAACTAAAACCAGGCAAATCTTATCGCTCTCTTCTTGAAACGGGGTGAATGTAAGTGCTCTTTTTGCTATACAATCGTACGTTCGTTTAAATGCATATTTTATATTTCTGAATACAAGAGTAGGTATGCGCGAGCATGTGTGAATGAAAATAGCATGCTTTCAATGTGCATGCATGGCAAATTGTATGTGTTTAGAATATGCATTCAATGTGCGTCATGAATATTTAAATTATTATATAGTTACTATACCTGAACAAAGAAATGGGTATAGGGTCCAATGAATTATATTAGGGTGGTTGACGTATGAACAAATTTGTTCATTTGTTGATGTTGATGATGGTGGTGGTGGTGGTGCGTGCGTGCATAATGATGTGTGTTGTGGAAAATAGTGTATCAAAGTATAAAGGGCGGTGGTACATTGCTATCATTAGTAAGCAGTAAGAGGAATTAGTTGTCAGTGAGAATATGTACTAGGTAGAAATTTTCAACAATTGACTTAGGTTATACTTATAATTATTAGGCTATTGATATGAAAGAACTCAGAAAAGATTATTCATCCAATTGAGTAGTATACTAAAAGGAAGTAAAAGGAGCAAAAGTACATTAAGACAATTAGTTATCAAAGTAGTAAATTATCAATTAGGCAATACTTACTGTAGTACATTATCAAGTAGGCAATACGTACTGTAGTACATTATCAAGTAGGCAATACTTACTGTAGTACATTATCCAGTAGGCAATACTTACTGTAGCAAATTATCAAGAAAATAATACAAATTATCCTAAGTCCGTCATGCGTAATAAGAGTAAATATTGAAATGTATATGTGATGTAATAACAGAAAAGAAAAGATTTTAAGTATCTCATATAAGTACCGTAATTTTAGACTAACGTGCAGAAAAACTAAGAAAAAGGAGTATAATCCACAGTAAACAGATACAGCCAAATGTAATTAAGCAGACCTTGAACAATTTCCGATGTGAAATACTAAGACGTCATTTCTAATAATAAGTAAATTTCAGTTGTAAGTAATTTGAAGTACGTTTTATACTTACACATTAACACAAACAGCAAGGTAACAGTTATAATGAGAAGTAAGTACACCTCAGTAAGTAGACGTGCATGGAAAAACAATAACACAAATAGCAAAGTAACAGTTATAATGAGAAGTAAGTACACCTCAGTAAGTAGACGTGTATGAGTAAACAGCTCAGGTAGATTTCAGACACACATGCATATACACACAATCGCCGAAGATAGAAAACAAACTGACAGCTCACAAACTTATCGGAACGCACAGCTGATATTGTTCAGATAACACTCATATATAGATTGACATGTAGAAAATCTCCACTAAAGCAGACACACACACAAAAAAGTCATACTTTCAAGGTTGAATTATACTTTAATCGCCATTTCTTACCTAAGATAAATTGCAAATTAAGTACTTAGTGCAATCGCATCGACGTATCGTATTAGATATGCTTGAGCAGATTGCACTACAGTCAGTTTCCTTTTATCAGTAAAGTGCGGGGCTTTCCGGTGGATTGTAGAGTCTCCTAGCGACCCAAACACACCCATGGAAGAAGACTGTGTAACATTTAACGACTCGTGAGCCAGACACCCACTAAAAGGACGTGTGATATATGACTACTCATGAGCCAGATACTCACTACAAAGACGTGTGTTGTATGACTACTAGAGCCAGATTCCCACTAAAAGGACTTGTGATTTATATCTTCTCATGAGCCAGATATCCACTGCAAAGGCGTGATGTATGACTATTCACGAGCCAGATATCCACTGCAAAGGCGTGATGTATGACTATTCACGAGCCAGATATCCACTGCAAAGGCGTGATGTATGACTATTCACGAGCCAGATATCCACTGCAAAGGCGTGATGTATGACTATTCACGAGACAGATATCCACTGCAAAGGCGTGATGTATGACTATTCATGATTCATATACTTTTAATCATGATTCAAATACATTTACTCTTGATTCACATACCTTTGCTAGTGATTCATACATCTTTACTACTGATTCACACACTTCTACTCATGATGCATTAATGTGTTCATTGACTACAGTGAAAGCAGTGTTAAAAACAAAATCAACTTCACTCTTATATAGTTTCGCTCTTCCACGCTGTAGTATAGTGTGGTATGGTGCCCTGTGGATAGGGACAGGTCGGACCCATTTCACTTTAATCTGCACCTACAAGCGAGACCGATTTTATTTCCAAAACATTTCCTTTTGTTTATAATTGCCATTAACTTCAAGATTCGTAATCTTACCAGCCTTTCGTCATTCATATATCTATTATTTTACTGCTTTGTAAAAAAAAAATCGTTTCTTTCCATTTTACAGCAAGCGAGTTGTCCACAGATTTAGGCACGTTAAATCGCTAAACTAATTTTGTATTTATCAGGAATCAATAACTAAACCCAGGCAAAGCTTGTCGCTCTCTTCTTGAAACCGGGTGTTTGAGTGTAAGTGCTCGCAATCTTTTTACTATATATTCGTATGCTCGTTTGTATGCATACTTTATATTTTTCGGTATAAAACGCGGTATGTATGCGCGAGCGTTTGTGAATGAATATAACATGCTTTTAGTATGTGTGCATGCGTGGCAAAACTAAAAACAATTGTATGTGTTCAGAACATACATTTAATGAATATCTAATTGTTATATAGTTACTATACATAAACAGATAAATGGGTATATGGGTATATGGCTCAATGAATTATATTAGGGTGGTTGAGGTATGAACATATTTGTTCATTTGTTGCTGTTGATGATGGTGGTGGTTTCGGTGTGTATATGCAAGGGGTGGTGGTGGTGGTGGTGGTGGTGGTGCTTCCGTGCATAATGATGTGTGTTGTGGAAAATAGTGTATCAAAGTATAAAGGGCGGTGGTACATTGCTATCATTAGTAAGCAGTAAAAGGAATTAGTTGTCAGTGAGAATATGAACTACGCAGAAATTTTCAACAATTGACTTAGGTGATACTTATAATTATTAGGCTATGGATATGAAAGAACTGTCACTGAGAACAGATTATTTTTACAATTAAGTAGTATACTAAAAGGAGCAATAGTACATTAAGACAATTAGTTATCAAAGTAGTAAATTATCAATTAGGCAATACTTACTGTAGCAAATTATCAAGTAGGCAATACTTACTCTACTAAATTATCAAGTAGACAATACTTACTGTAGCAAATTATCAAGAAAATAATACTAAATATACTAAGTCCGTCATGCGTAAATATTGAAATGCATATGTGATGTAATATTATAAAAGAAAAGATTTGAAATATCTCATATAACGTAATTTTAGACTAACGTGCAGACAAATTAAGAAAATGGAGTATACTCCAGACTAAATAGATAAAGCCAAATGTAATTAAGCAGAAATTAGACAAGTTCTGATGTGAAACGCTAAGACATCATCTATAATAAGTAAATTACAGTTGTAAGTAATTTGAATTTCGCTTTAAACAATACACAATAACACAAATAGCAAAGTAACAGTTATAATGAGAAGTAAGTACACCTCAGTAAGTAGACGTGTCTCAGTAAACAATAACACACATAGCAAAGTAACAGTTATAATGAAGTAAGTACACCTCAGTAAGTAGACGTGTCTCAGTAAACAATAACACAAATAGCAAAGTAGCAGTTATAATGAGAAGTAAGTACACCTCAGTAAGTAGACGTGTCTCAGTAAACAATAACACAAATAGGAAAGTAACAGTTATAATGAGAAGTACACCTCAGTAAGTAGACGTGTCTCAGTAAACAGCTCAGGTAGATTTCAGACACGCCGAAGTTAGAAAATAAGCTGACAGCTCACATACTTAACGGAACTCAGAGCTAATATTGTTCAGAAAACACGTTTACAATCACTCACACACAGTGACATGTAAAAAAAAACAAATCAGACACTCACACACACAAATCATTCTATCAATTTTAAATTATATTTGAAATCGTCATTTCTTAAGCTGCAAATTTATAACTTAGTGCAATTGCGTCGACATGTATTAGATTGCTTTTCGATTGATATATGCTTGAACATACTGCATAGCTGTCCATTTCCTTTTAGGAGAAAAGTGCCGGGCTTTCAGGAAGACTGTAGAGTCACCTAATCCTTGCGACAAGAACAAACCTGGCTTAGGATAACTTTACGCCGAGCCAAATACAACTAACAAGTATGTCGTTTGAACATTAACGACCCAAACATACCCATGGAAGAAGCGTGTGTAACATTTGACGACTCGTGACCCAGACACCCACTAAAAAGACGTGTGATGTTGACTATTCATGATCCAGATACTCACTACAAGGATGTGTTGTTTGAAGACTTATGTGCCAGGTGTGCCCAGCAAAGAAGTGAGAAAGTGAGCACAACTTTATCATGACTCAAGTTCATCCAGTAGTATCTGGACCAGCCGCCTCTCATAATGACAATCTATCGGTAAATAAACAGTCTGACTTACGTAATAAAAACTCATTATGAGTAAGGTGACGTCTTTCAGAACAATCATTAATAACTGCATACACTGACTTGTTATAAGACGAGCAATATACTCTCTCTCTCTCTCTCTCTCTCTCTCTCACACACACACACACACACACACACACACACACACACACACACACACACACACACTCATACAGGTTCATACATTCACAAACACATTCAGACAACAGTGATTTATGCTTCACTGGCTTAGCACTATCCACTCTTGTATCGATAACTCATCAATTTTATTGAATGCTCTTTTGTTACTGGGTATGATTTTTATTATTATTATCATCCATCACTAATTACAAGTGATACTTTTTAAAATTTATTTAATTATTAATTCTTTAAGAAGACACAACTCATCCCCTCACGTGGCGGATTTGCGGGTTTAGTAAAGTCTGATCTCTTCCACAATAACAAGACACATTTACAGACACACTATATTTCCCTAGGTAGAAACCTCTTACTAAAGAAGTGACAAATCCTTCTTTAATGACATTTAATGAACCTGTTAATCACCAACTGTAACTCAATCATATATTTTATTAATATATAAGAAAGTTAATAAATTTAACAAACGTTTATTAAATCAACATTCAAATATACTTATGGCAAATTCGATTAAATATTTCATTAAACGTTCAGACAGTTTCGATACTTATTCAGTCTTATATTCTAATGCATAATTCAGCAGTCAGATTATTATCAAAATAAATCACATGACTATGTTTATCATAGAAGAAATGCAATTATAAAGTGATATGAAAGTAGTTTTACGTAATCTGTGCAATGAAATATGCCGCAATATTCCTTCTGCACTTTCGTAACAATGTCACAAGTTTATTGTTCAAAATAGAATAATATCCCACTGCTCTGCTAGGCACGTTCTAGAATGTTCGAACACTGTAGATTCCTGGCGACTAATCTAGGTACACGTTTACTGTATTAGCTTCTTGAGTAGGCAATCACAGTAACGAACGTCTTGCACTCCTTTTGCTAGAAAGTTCCAAAGAGGAGTGGGATACATTTTCTGACGCACACAAACAGGATACAGTGAATCAATACAATTCCTGCCTGCTAGGATGGATACTTCTCTAACACACAACACCTACAAAGAAACCAGAGGAGAAGTAAAAAGGAAGAAGAAAGGCTGCTTCGTTTGTGAAAACATAATCAGGGAACAAAGCTAAATTCTAAATCTACCATCTCTAAACTTCATTCTTTCTTACAATCATTTTCAACTTACAATTCTATATACATTATTTATTAGCCTGAATCATATATACAGCATAAGAGCTATGACATAGTCAATTACAATGTGTTTCTTCTAGAAGCAATTTCATTATATATTACATACAAGTATCATAATTCACAACTGTAGAAATAATAGTCTATTGACATAATACATCTTTACATCAAATTAACAAGTATAATATATCAATAGCGAAGTGCACAAAATATTTCTAAGACCAATCTCTCTCCATCTGTCAGTTAACTCACAATAAGCTTACGATCACCTTTTCATAACTGTACTTGAGTTGTCAAAATCAATGTTATTAGAATAAAAAACTTTCTTCAACAGGTAAATTTCGGTCTCTACCCATTGTCCAGTTCATTATTTGTAAACCTTAAACTATTGGATAGTAAAAATATTCATCCACTTTGGACTGGTTTGGATTACATCAGCAAGTTCTAGCATATTCTTTACCTGAGTTGTTATTTAACTCTGGCACTTTCAAAAATATCATCATGTGGAATACCTACATGTCATATGACGTTCACATTTAACAAACTATACAAGAATTAAGATTTAAAATTTAACAGACAAATTTACTCTGCCACAGGATCAAGCTTCAAAAATACACTATATTCACAATGGTGTCGGCATACAGTTTCTTTACTAGGTCATTACTTTGCCCTACCTTATACATAATGAGAGTAAACAGATAACAAACATACCATTCCCATTAACCTTTCAAGCTTTTCAAGTCCTTATTTTTACATGCATACATTACTCCTTTGGTAAATGAATAGTTAAAGTCCCTCCTACTTAACTTTTCTTTTCTTATACTGTAAATAATGTTTAACTGCTTTCTCGTATTTGTGTAGTGTTATCATTGCAAGTACGTATATGTAAATATAACTGTTCAAGTTTCTTTTCCTGAAATTATTATTTTAATATTCTCTTTCAGACACATGATGAAATTAACCAGACTCAGGCCACCTTTACAATCTCGCGAAAATCTTGCGACATTAAAGTGGATAACGATGTAGCAAGACTCACACACACAAAGGTACAAATGCGTATTCTTCTAGGAAATGATATATGTAAATAATGTGTGTGTGTGTGTGTGTGTGTGTGTGTGTGTGTGTGTGTGTGTGTGTGTGTGTGTGTGTCAAGGTTTCTGTTTGTGAATTGCTAATTATTAATTTATGATATTTTTAATCCATAATTTATACATAAATTAATAATCCTTTCTTGCAATCCATACACACAGTCACCCGACAGGGGTCTTTTGTCCTTCTGTGGTCACGAGAGCGACTAGGTCAAACCCTGGTACAGTCTGCTAAATAATTAACTCTCTGTCCAAGTGTTACCTGTCTGGATTAACAGACTTTAATTGAGTTATCTTGTCAATCTTCTGTCTTTAACCCAGCCCCCCCCCCCCACATATATGCTCTCTATCGACAATGGGAACTATCCTAAACATGCGCCTGACTGGCTTTCTATATGTATTACGTCAATGGCAGCCCCCACCCATCATCTTCTCAGGACCTCTCTATCTCAATAAAGAGAGTGGATAGTTATAAATTTAATAATTTATTAAAAAAAGAAATAAAATAACAATTTACAATTAATTTTCAAAATCACGCACTAGGCAATTTGAAAATCACAATCTCATAAAGACATATCACCATGCAGTTAATTAGAAAGATATTCCATGTCAATTCCCTAGAACAATTACTAGGAATTTCATTTGAACAATACAATTTAGTTTAGCTTATATAAATTATCAACATCAATAAACAAGCTAGATAGTCAACAATTTAGTCAAATACAAGATTTTACACAGAAGAATCAGAAATAGATGAGGAATGAAGAATCATAGAAACATGTACAGATTACACAGAAAATTCATGGGATTTGAGTCACCTGACTGTGGCCTTGTTCAGCAGTAGCCTCATTCTCGGTAGAGTTGGCTGGCAATTAAATGTCTTGTGATTAGCCTCGTCTGGTGAAGTTAATGAATGTTCCATATAGAATGTACACACAAATGTTGTCCAACAGAATTACAACACAGTATATAAAATCCTTCCAATGGCACTGAATAACAAATAGTTAGAATTATTCACAGTCCAGATCACATACTGGCTGTAATGTTCGTTTCTGTAGTTACAAGAAAGCCAGACTCACGCTCCCAGCAGCAGCTTCCTTCGTAATACAGTCCTCTTGATGGACCCAGATACACAAGGAATCCAAACAATATTTTTACTATGCAATGGTCCCTTACACATTCAGTAGACCAAATGGCAGCACAGTTGTCAACGTTGAAGTAATTACCAGTCTTCAATCGTCAACTCATAAGGATGTCGACATAGCCAATGTTGAGACAACCAGAACGAGAAATACGTACAATACAGCAACGGCTTGAAAATACAGTACGGCTTGAACTGCAACAAAAAAGTGTAATGGCACGCATCAGTATCATGTTTCAAAAATCTGTAATCTGTACTTCTATTCTCGTTTCTTCATTTGCAATTCCTTTTAACAATTATTTTATCTGATTCTTTATTTAAACGAGAATAAAAGTGTCATAGTTTAAACTTGTTATAATATTTACAAGAAAGCATAATTCAAAAAGATTTTTAAAATAAGTGTTGAAAATCAGTTACAATGCAATCTCTATTTCAGACATACCTTTCTCTTCAGTTCTAACCATGAGCCGTGCATGGGTCCCTAAAGATGTGTAAAAGAGCATAGAGATTTGATTGAGTGTAGGGGGCGCTTCCGGCTTCCGCCGCTTCCGCGAGGGCATAGAGAATTTTGAGTCTGCTCTTTTATGTGATTTGATAGGTCATGGAAGTTTCTAGAATTTATTAGCCTCTGGTTATGAATTGTTTTTCTTCCTGTGCTTTTGTCTAGATAGTTATGGCTGAGTGCACACACATAATAGACTGGGTGAGTTAGATGCCAGAAGTATGCCCATGTTATGTAAGAGTTAGTAACCCATAATCATAATTCCCTTTATTTGTGGATATGGGTCAGCGTTGTTTACGCCAAACCAATTCCACTCAAATTTGAATTGTGACATTCAAATCAAATTTGATTTTCAAATTTGCAAGAATAGCGAAATTAATTAAATTAATTACTTAAGTGCAGTAATTAGCATTTTCTGCGTCACAGTGTGTATGTGTGATGGGTGTATGGGTGAGTGTGGAGGCGCGCGCATTAAAGTTTTTTTCACCAAAATAATTGTGCAGATAAATTTGCTATTCATTCTATTCTTTGGACATTTACGTCATACATGATATTAAGTTATAAAATAATTATATATATTGTAAATACACTATATTAAGCTATAAAATAATTAAATAAACTGTAAATGCATGATATTAAGTTATAAAATAAATAAATAAACTGTAAATACATGATATTAAGTTATAAAATAAATAAATAAACTGTAAATACACTATATTAAGCTATAAAATAATTAAATAAACTGTAAATACATGATATTAAGTTATAAAATAAATAAATAAACTGTAAATACATGATATTAAGTTATAAAATAAATAAATAAACTGTAAATACACTATATTAAGCTATAAAATAATTAAATAAACTGTAAATACATTATATTAAGTTATAAAATAAATAAATAAACTGTAAATACACTATATTAAGCTATAAAATAATTAAATAAACTATAAATACATGATATTAAGTTATAAAATAAATAAATAAACTGTAAATACATGATATTAAGTTATAAAATAAATAAATAAACTGTAAATACACTATATTAAGCTATAAAATAATTAAATAAACTGTAAATACATGATATTAAGTTATAACATAAATAAACTGTAAATACATGATATAAGTTATAAAATAATTAAATAAACTGTAAATACATATGTAAGTTATAAAATAATTAAATAAACTGTAAATACATATGTAAGTGTTTTATCTTTTGTTTTATAATAAAATAAGCATATATTAAGTACGTACTTGATGTTTGTAAATTTTAAAATAGATTTCACTCTGATGACATTGTATCCAGTTTGTCGTTATAAACCTTTCTCTGTTTTCGTCAACTGATTCTAATCTTGAAGACTGTCCTTAGAGCATATCAGCATATCACACAATTTGAGGTAATCTATGACCTCGTCTTCGGGGAAGGGGGGCATATCCTGTCGCACAAACCTAACACTCGTCTAAAATTGTGTCCCTTGTTTAAGCACCCATCCTTCCAACGCAACATAAACACATTAATAATTATATTGAAATGTGTGTTTTGCACTGAAGTTAATGCATTGATGCAGGACCCACTCGAAATTGTTTTAGTATTGATTGGACTAGCACATTTAATAACTCGACTTAATGTTTAGAGGTTTAGTTTGATTTTCTAAGGTTATAAAAGTATTCTTTATATCTATCAATTGCCAAATAAAAACAATATATATTACGTTCAATTAATTAAAATGTTTATGAATGATTGTTTTTGAAAAACGCTAAGTAATAGCGTCCTTCTATATTTTGCATTTATCAGTCTATTTATAGGAGAAACAACTGTAGTATTTTGTTTATCAGTCTATTTATAGGAGAAACACCTGTAGTATTTTGTTTATCAGTCTATTTATAGGAGAAACACCTGTAGTATTTTGTTTATAAAGATTTAGTGGGATTTAACTTATATGTGCATTACATTCCATATGGTGTTTATACTGTCAATGATAATCAATTTAATTAAAATATATATTGTACAATAGAATTCTGACAGGAAAAAGTATTTTGGGAGAGAAATATAAAATAAAAACAAGACATGAAATGATAATGTACAATATAACAGACTAATTACACCAAACCACAGCGAAATGATGATACAATTTATTTTATAATTTAAAAGACGTGTATGCTTACCTGTGTGTGTGTGTGTGTACGCGCGCGCGTGCGCCGGCGCGAAGGATGATCTGTTTTCATTTTCTCTACCCACAAAACCCTTTCTCTAAACTGAAAATGAGGTTTAGAAATGGGCACCTATTCACGTTTGAAGGTAAGTGAATTTCCTTTGCTTTAGCAAGTGTTGTTTTTCTTCCCGCGAGAGTTGTGTTTAATTAGAGCTCTATGGACTGACTGTAGTGAATTAATCTATGTTGTTAAGACAAAAAAATTGTTTTTTACTTTTCAAAAATGATGCTTCTCATAATTTTCAGTACGAATACTTGAAACTAGACTCAGATACAAATACAGTTGAATGGGACAAAATAAAACTATGGGGCCTGAAAGAACCGAACACTCTTATATGTGTGACGGGAGAAAAAGAAACATCAGTCAGTGCTGGCGACTTGACCACAGAGTCACTGCGCTGTCTGTTGAAATTTGCTTCACGTGCAGGTGAGATTTTCCAATCGAAACCCGAAGAGAGAGAGAGAGAGAGAGAGAGAGAGAGAGAGAGAGAGAGAGAGAGAGAACAAATAAAACAATGAATGAGAGAGTGATGACAGTTAGTGATACAGAGTGTATGATGCAGAGAGAGACTGAGAGTTAGTGTTACACACAGAGAGTTAATAATGCAGAAACAGATAGTGATACAGAGAGAGGAGAGAGAGTGAGAGTTAATGATACAGAGAGAGAAAGAGAGTGATATAGAGTGAGATTTAATGGTACAGAGAGTGGGTGATACAGAGATAGGACAGAGACTGAGAGTTAATGATACAGAGAGAGTGAAAGTTAATGATACGGAGTGAGAGAGTTAATGATACAGAGAGAGTTAGAGATAAAGTCAGAGAGACAGAGTTAGTGACACGGAAAGAGAGAAAGAGTTTTTGAGTGTATGACGAGATAAAATCACTTGTAAAATATCAATTATATATATTTATGTATATACTTTCTATGAATAATTTTTAAAGTTTGTTTGTTTACATAGCATTTAAATGTTTTACTCTGAACATCGATTAACTTTAAAATTTAAAATAAAAAATTAACTTTGTTACTTTTTAAAGTTTATAGATATTGAGTTCCTTTTGTAATAATTGTGAAGAGATGAAGCAGCTAACAAAAGTTAAGATTCTTTCTGAATGAACGTTGTGTAGCCTATATTACACGGACGGTTGTTCTCCGTGATTTCCAAGTTCACAGTCGGCAGTGTGTTTTGCTAGGTCTTTCTACCCATGCAGAACCGCAATGTGATAAATTTAACAAAATATATATCGTCTCTGTCGTGCGGGTTGTGAGCATGCACAGAGCTTGCTTCATGAGCTCGGTTTGGCTTCAGGTCGAGTTTGTCTTTTGCTTGGCAAAGGGCAGTGACTGTTCTGGTGACATTCACGAGTTTTGTTCGTGATAGGTGATACGTGTGTGTGTGTGTGAGAGAGAGAGAGAGAGAGAGAGAGAGAGAGAGAGAGAGAGAGAGAGAGAGAGAGAGAGAGAGAGAGAGAGAGAGAGAGAGAGAGAGAGAGAGAGAGAGAGAGAGAGAGAGAGTTTTGAGAACTGCATGATGAAGTAATCAGTTTCACATTTTTTACTTCTGGACTGGATTCAAAACATCACCTTCTGGTCTAAAGGCAACTGGGGTTTGTGAAAACTTCATCCTCTTATTTACGTCATATAATGGCAATGAGTGTGTGTGTGTGTGTGTGTGTGTGTGTGTGTGTGTGTGTGTGTGTGTGTGTATGTGTGTGTGTGTGTGTGAAAACATCATCCTCTAACGTCATCTAATGGCATTTACTTTATCAAATGGAAATGAGTAAATGAAAACGTCTTCCTCTTGTTATCTAATGGCAATGAGAGTATGTGAAAACGTCATCTTCTTGTCTACGTCATCTAATTTAAATGAGAGTATGTGTGAAAATATCATTCTCTTCTTTACCCATTTAATGGCAATGATAGTGTGTGAAAATGCCATCTTTTAGTCTACGTCAACTAATGGCATTGAGAGTTTGTTAAAACGTCATCCTCTAGTATGTATCATCTAATGGCATTTAGAGTGTGTGAAAATGCCATCCCTTAATTTACGTCATCTAATGGCAATAAGAATCTGGGAAAAGCTCATCTTCTAATCGATGTCATCAAATGACAATGAGAGTGTGTGAAATTTGTACCAAGCTGGTTTCGGCCATGTGCACATTTATAAACTTTACCTTCGCTTTACTCTTACACACACACACACACACACACACACACACACACACACACACATACACACACACACACACACACACACAAACGCACACACGCGCACACACACACATACAGACTCACACAAACAAACGCTAACACATCTATACGCTTGCACAAGAAGAATCTCAAAGTGCATTAATTCTTGTTTGCTAACTGTCAGTGTGTCAATGCCCCATAACGATTGCATTAAACATTATGTACTGTATCTTTGCCAGATGCATGGATTATTACAGGCGAGACAAATACAGATTTTAAGAAGCGTTTAGGGGAGACGGCATTGGAATATGGAATGTTTCCCAAAGGGCGCATTCCAATTCTTGACATTGTTTCTTTGGACCGGGCGGCAACGAAGCTCAGTGAAAACGAGGCAGGGCATTTTAAGTATTTTTGCAATTATCATTTTAGACTGCTTCCTTAAGTAAAGCGTGTAAATAACTGAATGGGTTGAGCACCTAAATGTAGACGGAAAATATGTTGTTCTGCTTTGAAGACCGCGTAACGGATGAATCAGGAAGACTTAAATTTTAATAAATTAATGCTGTTACACTGTGTGACGTTACGCCTCCTAGTGGTTATTATTATTGGTTTTTAATGGTTAAATCTTAATTTATGTTATTAATAATTTTACACCACTCGTCTCTCTCAATTGGCAGATATGCAGGCGATGTATACGTTTTCTCTCTTCCACAAAATTAAAGAGAAACATTTTACCGTCACACAATATTTCCAAAGGTGGAAGCCTTACTAAAGAAAAAGATAAATATTCCGTCTTTTAATGTATATTTAGCGAGCCCCCATCCACCCAATTTCTTTCTCCAACATATGGTATCAATAGTGTAAGAAGATAAATAAATTTAAAAGTAAATTTATTAAATCAACAATCAAATATGCATGTAATAAATATAATGAAAATAGTACATGACATCAATACTTTCATGAGACCGCATTTAATTTTAATATCTATACAGTCTCATATTCTAACCCACAATTCAACAGATTACTTTCAATACAAATTACAGGATAGTTCTTATCTGAAAAGAGAAACGGAGTTATTCGAGATAAGCAATAACATTGACTAGGTGAAGATGCAATAGACTTTTGTGCATTTTCATAACAAAGTTACAAGCTTATTTTTCATGTTATTACTGTCAGTTCCATGTGTTTTCCTTGCAAATTGTAGAACAATGATGAGTTGCTAATCTCTTGAAGCTAAACTGGCACTCCGCCATTTTAGCTCCCTCAAACAGAAAAGCAATTGTAGCAATTTCCAGCAGCTTCCCTGTACCAGAAATTGCTTGATGAAATGAGCATACTTGAACACTGTACATCAACATAGAGTAGAATATTCCTTACATGTACACACTGGGAGTGGATACTTCTCACGACTACCATGATCGTAGCGGTTTATAAATCAGTAAACTGGTTGAATCAGGTAAAAGGTTGCTTTTTACTGGCAAAATATATTAAGGAAACAAATGCTAAGTTTCTAGCTTATTTAAACTCCATTTTTTCTTACATTCAGGTCTCAACTTACAGTTTCCTGCAACAGTAATTTTTAGCCCAGTACACACACACAGCATAATAGTTTATGAACAGGTTCACTAGAAACAATGTCAAGTGCTTAACGTACTGCATATAAGCATCATAGTTCACAATTAGTAGAAATATAAAAGTCTACTCACATAATACATCTCTACAAAACTCAATTATAAAATATCAATAGCAAGAATGCTCGAAATATTTCAAAGTCCATTCTCTCTCAATCAGTCAGTTAACTCACCAATAGCTAATGGTTGCCTTTCTTGATCGGAATTCTTGCCACTCCAAATTTAAAATGATCGGACAATAGAATTCTCTACAGCAGGTAAACTTTTCTCAGGCCATTACTGGTCTCATTCTTGTAAATCTTAAGCATTGGATAATAAAACTACTAATCCACTTGAAACTGTTTTTTGATTACATCAACAACTCTAGTACATTCTTTATCTGATTTGTTTACTTCCAATTAAAAATATCAGCTTAAACAGTGCCCAAGGTCGGGTCACTTTGACATTGAACACTTTATATAACAATCAAGTTTAGAAATAGGGATAGGCAAATTGACTCTGCCACACATTGTTATAAATAATTTACGAGTTGAAGAAAAAAATGCACTCATGCGCGCACAGGGAAAAAAATAAAAATCATGGCGTCTGTATACAGCACCTCGATCGCCCTTGTTTCTTTGCTTAACTTTATTCGTTGTGTTTTAATACAGACCGTACAGATCGATATCTGTCAATGGTGCATCTAGACGAACATAAAATTAAAGTATTTATTTAATTATATTTTTGTAAACATCTATACATCTACAGTGACTGCAAATATGACATTGATTGACAGACTAGAAAACGAGGACATCCAGAAGAGATATCCATATGTAATTTTGTTCTAATAAAATGCATATAAAATATATTTTATTTCTATGATGCTATGGTTTTAAAGGTTGAAACAATGTATCGTGTGAATACAGCGCGTTTGGATCTTTATTACACGCACATTGTTCTAATCGACAATACATCACAACAGACATCTGTTTCCCTAGAAGTGGAATTTTGTCAAAGATTTCTGAGAGGAATGTTTAACAGAGGTAACGCATTTTTATAGCAAATTCATATTTCAAGACAACTGTCACTGGCACATAGCAAAATGTTATATACATACTGTCTCATTAATCTTTCCTGACACATAGCAAAATGTTATATACATATTGTTTAATTAATCTTTCCTGACACATAGCAAAATGTTATATACATATTGTTTAATTAATCATTCCTGACACATAGAGCAAAATGTTATATATATCTTGTCTAATTAATCTTTCCTGACACATAACAAAATGCTATATACATATGCCTCATTAATCTTTCCTGACACATAGAAAATGTAATACATACATATTGCCTCATTACTGACACGCAGCAAAATGCTATATACATATTGTCTAATTAGTCTTTCCTGTACTGAATTATGTCAATTTGCCCCAGTACAAAAAGAGTTAATTGTGACCTTAAAATAGATGACTTATATTAAATGCCGAGTGCACGAAATTACATATTTGATCCCAATATCTTGTTTTTAACTTTGTATTAAAGCCTGTAATCCATTTTTCAGTAAAGCTGCTTAATTCTCTGACATAGGTATCTGTTGCTCTCTCGATAACCTGACAATTTACTTATTCTCTCTCTCTCTCTCTCTCTCTCTCTCTCTCTCTCTCTCTCTCTCTCTCTCTCTCTCTCTCTCTCTCTCTCTCTGTAAATCTCCATGTGTCCATTTATCTATTGGTTCTATTTAGCTTCAATATAAAAAGCAGAGAATACAAAAATAGCATCCGCAAAGTACATACGAGTCCAATGAGTAAATTGTTAGCGCAAGCGGAGTGTAGTTTCATAATATATCGTCATTCGCCAATCCGATTGGCGGTAAATAGCCGACGGACTTGAACCCTTTCAGGTTTCAGGTGGTTTTAATGTCGGATGCGAGAGAAAACGGTTGCTTTTGTTTCGAAATGTGTCGTGACAAGAGTGTCACCGAAACATTTACATGGATTTAATCTCAACTTGAAGTTTAACATTGCTACTTTAAGACAAGATAGCTTTTCTTTAGATATACGATGAGATCCAGACCACGTTCTGTTATGTCTTTATACATACAGCCCACTCTTGCATACAACGCATCCTGTTAGTGAGTAATAAAGAAATGCGTTTACGTAGGATTCCGTACTTTTATAAAACTACACATAATAAAGGTACACAGTTTTGGTAAACATTACATAAATATATCAAAGCTGCAGGGAAGGTGCACAGTATTGATAAACATTACTCAAAAGCACATAAGGTTTACTGTACCAGACACGAAAGAGAATAAAGAAAGTAAATAAAAGAACAGTAATGAATGACGTGATTGTCTCTTAAATTTTGTATTTCGTTTCTTTTAATAGGACAAACATAAATTAAGGAGAGTTATAACATTTGGTTTTAATTATCACATCTTGAATTAGGAGACTTATAGAACTTATCTTGAATTATATCAATTTGAAATAGGATCGTTATCGAATTATTTGCTATTGGCATTCTCATGCACGTGTCAAAAGAAAATCTTAAATGTAAGAATGGAGAGCAGACAGAAAGTGCGGCAAGAAAGATATTTTAGGCTCGGGAGATCAGTGAACAAAATGGGACATCTTATAATGATTTGACACAACTGAACAATTTATTGATAAAGGAAGGGTATATTAAGTATATGGATTTTGTATTAGTGATGCTAGGAACTTAAATAAAATTTTCGACTTTAGAACCATATGGTCGAGAATTTCAGCAGTCAAATACTTACAACACTCGGCATTATTAGGAATGTCTATTCACTTCAACTCCACAGTGACGTTACCTGGTCTATCATAAGTATTTGTGCAGAAACATATTAAACGCCCCGCCCCCGCCCCCCTCCCCAACAAGAAAGTATTAGAATATATTTTCTGTCGTCTATCATGAAATGTATTTAATATGTGTGTTTGTGTGTGTGTGTGTGTGTGTGTGTGTGTGTGTGTGTGTGTGTGTGTGTGCTTCCTCTCAACCAGATAAATCATGCCTGATGATATTTCTGGTACTGGATGGAGATTTAGAGACCGTCAGAAACGCTGTTCGTATTTCAACACCAAATATCTTCATCAGAGTGAGTATACTTACAGATATTTGCTATAGAAAAGAAAATTTTATAGTTATCTTTTCAGTAACAAATTTGAATGCTATTTGCAAATTTAAAGAAAAATCTGAAACAGTACAATCCAGCACACACATTCAATTAGTTACATATGTTTGTCAAACTATTATTTTAAAATATTATTTATTATTTAACAAAATTATTAATTAAATGAAAACTTTAAAATTAAATAATAATCGGAATGGGCAATATATGTCAACCGTTACCTTACGGCGTCTCCTTTCATATAAACCAAATTCAAATGATTTTATCCACACCGCAAACATAATTTTCTTTCATTTCCATAATTAAGAAACGCGAATTTGATCAGTGATCTGGCTAGGGGTGGGATGAACGTATCAACGGTTTATAAGAAAACATAGTATGCTTTCTATTTTGGCGCCTGACATTTTATAAATATATGAGATTATTTTTAACATTTTAACATCTATCCACGATATCAACGAACATAGGCAATGCTTAGAAAACACCTAATAAATACTTAACATCGTTGCTTTTAAAAAAGTAATTTATTATATTGATCAAAAAATTTATTTGTTTCGAATTTAGGGCTCTGGTGGCGATGATGACAGTTCAGTACCGGGAAATGGTCCTAGAACTTTGTGAGTTGCTTCAGTACAAAAAGATATATTTAGTTAAGTTGAAAATGGTCCTAGAAGTGAGTTACTTCAGTACAAAAAGATATATTTAGTTAAGTGGAAAATGGTCCTAGAAGTGAGTGAGTTGCTTCAATACAAAAAGATATATTTAGTTAAGTTGAAAATGGTCCTAGAACTGAGTGAGTTGCTTCAGTACAAAAAGATATATTTAGTTAAGTTGAAAATGGAAAATGTAGCAGAACGAAATTCTATTAATAGATGCTGAGGATTGGCATTTCAAGTGCCACATGGAAAGAAAATATATCCAAACCGTGGGGGGAAGGAATGCTGAAATGAGGAATGAAGTGTGCACATTACTTTCATGACGAAGTACACGTTTTGTAAAAAAGAATTATAAGCGTGTGCTTCATTAGGAAGGGAGGTTAATGTTTGTATAAGGAAGGGAGGTTATGTTTTGTCAGGAAGAGAAATTCATGCTTGACTAGGAATGAAGTTCATTTTTGATTAGTTATAAAGTTTGTGAATGCTTAAGAATGGAAGTTCATGTACGGACATGATATGTGCACAGATATGACGAGAAAGGGAAGTTCAGGTATGATTAGAAATGGAAATTAATACAAAAACATAAAACATAAAACATAAGCTCATTAATGTTAGTAATGGACGTTAATACAAAAGAGAGAATAGAAAAGATAAGTTCATTAAGGTTAGTAATGGAAGAACATGTATCATACAGAAGAGTAACTCGTGGATATTTACTAAGGATTGTTCATTTATGGAGGCGGAAGGAATTTCATATTATAATGAGGAAAAGTACTTCATGTATGTTTGCTAATGTTCATGCATGGTGAAAATGGGAAATTCTTATATAATGAGTAAGAGTATTCCATGCATGTTAAGAGATGTTCATGCATGGTGACGAAGAGAACTTCATATATAATGAGGAAAAATAGTTGATGTATGTTTAATAAAGGATGTTCATGCATGGTGAGAAAAGGAAATTTGTGCATGCTTAGTAAGGAGTATTCACTTACGGTGACGAAGGAAAGGGGAGAAAGAGGAGTTCATCTATATCTAGTTAGTGAAGTTCACATAGTATTAGTTAGTCCATATGTGACTAAAAATGAAGTTCATGTATTGTTAGTTACAAGTAAGCTGTGTAAATGGAGTTTAATTATAATTAATTGTGGAAGATCGTGTGTGATTAGATAAGGATATTAGAAGAAATTAATTTAATGTATTATTGTTATGGACGTTCAAGCTGACAGAAGTGAAGTTCATGAATGATTAGTCAGAGAAGTGTATGTAAGATTAGGAAGTACATAGAAGGTGAGGACATGATGTTTTTATTAATAATTTTGGGAAGTTCATGTCTGATTAGATAGTGAAGCTCGTGTGAGGCAACGAAATTAAGTTCAAGTATCTTTAATTAGGGAATTTCATGTATGGTGAGGAAATTAAAATCAAGTTTAATTAGCGATGGAATTTCATGTAAGGTGAGGAAATTAAAATCAAGTTTAATTAGCGATGGAATTTCATGTAAGGTGAGGAAATGAAGATCAAGTTTAATTAGCGATGGAATTTCATGTAAGGTGAGGAAATGAAGATCAACAGGATCAGTTATGGAAGTTCAGGTAATGTGAGGAAATTAAAATCAAGTTTAATTAGCTAGGGAATTCCCTGTAAGGTGAAGAAATGAAGTTCAAATATGATTATATAGCAGAGTAAGTTTGCATGTCCTTATTTCTAATGACCTTTGGGTACTGCACATGATGGTATGATTGTAAGTACCAGAATTAAAATAACAACTCGGATAAATATATGCTACAACATTCTGATGATATCCAAACCTGTTTCATACAGAGGAATAGATTTTCAGACTAATAGTCTCAACACTTGTATATAACAATTTTACCCTATGTGGATAAACCAAAAGTTACTTTGTTGAAGAAAGTTCTATGTTTTAATCACATTGATTGTAACATAACTCAAGTCCAATCATAAAGGCCATCGTTAGCTTATGGTAAATTAACTGACTGATAAAGAAGAATGAACTTAGAAATATTTCGTTAATGATTGACATTGATAAGTGTGAGGGTATTTATGACCAACCAAAATCAGTTAGTAATGTGTGCAAAGGTGACACAACAATGATTTTGGCTGAACCTGTTATTATTGGGGCATCTCATCAAAACGTTGTAGTGGATTTGGTCATGCCAAACAGGTAATTGTTCCTTACTGCCAGACAGTAGTTGACTCTGAGGGAGAAATGTCTTACTCAGACTGGTAAAGTTGTCAGACAATTCTCTTGAGAAATGTCATGAGAAAACTAAACTCTTGAGGTCGTATGTTTCCAAATCTTCCAGTAACGCTACTGATTTTCGCTGGAAGGGTGATCTCCTGATTCATAAACATGAAGGGACCAATAGGAATCAGTTGGTGTCTATTGAGCAAGCGTGCTGCATTTGGCTCATGACCCACCCACAGCCACTCATCTAGGACCAAGCAAAACTTTAATAATGCAGTGAGGTTGATTTTCCTTGGCCAGGTATGATGGGGGACATCACTTGTTAATGTAAGTCTTGTAACATCTGTCAAAAAGTGAACAGAAAGATATAATATCCAGTTCCACTAGGTGAACTTTGTCCTCATTGGGTCAAGGATACAAATACATTCTCACAGTCATTGATTATGCTATGAAATATCCTAAGTAGTTATTCTTATTTCTATTAATACTGCATTGGTAGCAAATGCATTAGTCACCATTTTATCGCATGTAGGATTTCTGAAAGAAATCTTGTCAAATAGAGGGACTCTATTCACAAGTGAGTTAACGAAAGAGATTAACCAAGTGTTAGATAAAGCAGCTTATAACTAATCCTTACCACACTATGTGTAACAGTTTAGCTGAAAATATCGTCAATACTCTTACTATTTCTTACATAAATTAATATTTAATTATTTGGGAAGTTAATGTAAATTGAGGTGAGAAGATTTCATATGTATTCATGTATTATTAGGAAAGAAAGTCCATGTATTATTAGGAAAGAAAGTCAATGTATTATTAGGAAAGAAAGTCCATGTATTATTAGGAAAGAAAATCCATGTATTATTAGGAAAGAAAGTCCATGTATGATGAGAAATGAAAATCCTTGTAATTGAGAAATTACATTTAGGTATGCACTACGATGGAAGTTCATGCATGGAATTTATACGTGTATGTTTTTGCAGTTTGATGTTTGAGCTTATCACTTTATTATTGTGTTTTAATGAGCATTAAGCCATCCCTCTTATTATCAAAACGTAAGATGGTAAAACACTGAAATATTAGTAGAAATTAGTTTTTAATTTCAAATCATTTTAGTTGCATTTGCTTATAACACGAAGTGTCTTTAAGGAGCATTATTAAGGTTAGGGTTCTTTGGTTGGAAAACTCATTTATCACGTGCATTTTGCGGCATAAATCAAATGTTTAAAATTTCTAGAAGAACCCAAGGCAATTATATCAATACCAGCACCAACCACAAGGAATGTAAACTGGACATTTTCATAGGCAGTGCTTCCGAAGTGGACAAGAAGTTGTTCCAAGCTTTGAGAAAAGGTTGGTGCCAGAATTATTACATTTAGAGAGAGGCAAAGGAAGAGAGTGAACCTGGGAAAATAGGACAGCAGAGGCATGCAAATAGTCAAAGTGAGATCGGGGATGGGGGGAGGCGGTGACAACTTAATTGTGAGGTGAATAATTAATCTATAGATATGAAAGCTAAAAGAAATATGATTACAGTAGTGATTGTAAGAGTTACAAAACATAATAGATAGTTTAAATGATATTCAGAAAATAAAAGAAATTCAAGCGTACGCACAAATACTCTGAAGTCTTCAGCTTTGAACAGTATAAGGGTTGTGTATCTAACTATTTGTAATTTACTGCTAAAACATAGACAGACAGACAGACAGACAGATAGATAGACAGACAGACACGTACGTTCATATATACATTCATATGCAAATAAGTAAACGTGTTGCGTTTTTAATATGCTTGATATGAATGAGACTCACATTATACAACTATATTTGGTAGTTCCACCGTTTTGATATTATATATGCAAAATCATTTACAAAGAAATATCAGCAGATCTTTAATAAACATCTTGTCACTATATTTTTTTAGATAAACGAATCGATGGTAAGGAACTGATTAAACTTGCAATTATTTGCAACAACATGGACTTCGCGATAACAGAGATGAAGACTAATGATTTTCAGTTACAGGTGACAGTTTTAAACTTCGTAAGCTGGTATCAAAATGGTTATATCTAAATATATGAACATCATAACTCTATGTCCATCTATCTTATCTTCTCTTCCCATTATCCATCCATCCATTCACCATCCACCCATCCATCGGACCTATCTTCTCTTTACACATCTAACCCCCATCCAATCTTTCCACTCAACCCTCTATCCCTCCCGCCCTCTATCTATCTATCTATCTGTCTGTCTGTCTATCTATCTATCTATCTATCCATCTATTCATCCATCTTTCAGTCTGTTTGGTCATATGTTAGCCTCATGTCTTTCTGTAAAGTCTATATATTGTTTTTCTCCCATCAATACTAACATTTATGGAGCAAATAGACAAACATTGCCTAGCTTCTTGCATGCTTTAGCAGAAGTTTAAAATGTCTTCAGATTAATTTTACAATACATGTAATTAATTTAATTTCCAGAAACAAGATCAATTGGAGATATTGGAGTTTGCCATCGTATACAACAGATTTCAGCTAGTGCAAGTTCTGATAGATATTGGTGTCAATGTGAACGAAATCTCGGAACTGCAGACACATTTGTACACAGAGGTTTGTTTTGTAAAATGTGCCCTGATGGCTTAGTAAGTTATAATTAGATTGAACATTGCATAAAAGAGCATATGCAATAATTAAATATTGATTTAATTGAGTCAGCGCTTGAAAAGAATAAATCGCAAAGGTACTTTATGAATACATGAAAATAATAACTTTTCCTCTTATTCGGACTTTGTCTGTAAATTGTCTGTTTTCGAAACTATTTGAAAACCAAATTCAAAAACAGCAAATGTTTCTTTATATTTTATAATTAGGAAAATGCAGCAATGCAAGTCACTGTTTATTTCTTTCAGTAAATATAAATTTGTCGGAACAAGAAAATAGTGAGATTAGAAGTTAACTGAGAAAGATCTGAATGTCGGCTGGTTTGTAATTTACAAAATACCAGGTTGTAGATTTTCCCTTTCTTCCTTTTTGACCCATGTGGAATTCATCACTAGAGGGTGATGTTCTACTTTCGAGATTGTGCCGTGACTTTTGTCTCCCTTATTGTATGTTGATTATGGGTTTGTGATGATGATTTCAACCGACTGGAGGTCAATTTCGTCATTATTACAGCTTAAATAAGAAAGCGAGTCCAGATCCAGTGCTACATCTGTCATGTGTGCAATTTTACTGGAACTTTGCATTCAAGTAAATTTTGGAAGGCTACATATTTTAGAACTTACATCATGTTGCCACTAGCAATCTGCATGACCTCAGGTCATGTGTCATTTATGTTTTTTCTCTTATCTAATCTCGCCTTTACCAGTCATTTCCGATGACTTAAATGGCGATGAATATTTATGTTAAAATGATAATCTTGAAGCTTAGACAAATCACTTCTAAAGATTTTTCTTATGTCAGCATTGATCTGTCTAATTCATCTATTTTTCATAAAATAAATAATATTTCTATAACTATAGAAGAAAGTCTCTCCTACCCTCCCTGATGTTTTGCTTTGGCTATACGTGTGCTGGAAGTGCAGTGAGAATAGGAGATTAGCACAGGAGGAAATAACTCTTCTAGAAATAAAATTAACTTTTCAAAAGAAGGCTGTTCGACAAGACAGTGGTAAATCACTGTTCAAGAAGTAAAATTAACTTTTCCAAAGAAGACTGTTCGACAAGACATGGGGAAATCACTGTTCAAGAAATAAAATGAACTTTTCAAAAGAAGACTGTTCGACAAGATAAACACTTTTTAATCAAGCGTCTTCCTAAAAATTCCAATACATATTCTGAACAAGGCACACGCATACAAAACATACACAACACACAGATGTGTGTGCTTGTGTATGTGTGTGTGTGAGAGAGAGAGAGAGAGAGAGAGAGAGAGAGAGAGAGGAGAGAGAGAGAGAGAGAGAGAGAGAGAGAGAGAGAGAGAGAGAGAGAGATGACAGGCAGTCGGTGGGTCGTGAGCCAAAACGCAGTACATTCACTCGATAGCTCAGAGGTACCGCCAAATGACTTTTAGGTATATTGATTCTTTTTATTCCAAAATACTTTGTTACGTACAGTGTCATATTTCCAGCTTACTTAAATGAAATCTTTTTTATTCGTAGGCCTGCTTATATGACTTAATATACTCTACTACTAGCAACATGTAGACTTTTAAATTCGTTCTCTTAACATTCTGCTTGCTTAATTGAATTATGTTGGAAAAACGTTTTATTTGATATAATACTGTTGTTTTCCCAAGGGTCACCTGAAGAACATGACAATTGTCAAAAATGTTTCATTTGATATAATACTGTTGTTGTTTTCCCAAGGGTGACCTGAAGAACATGACCATTGTCAAAAAACTGGTGGAGAAAGCGGAAAAGGAAAACAGCATAAATGAGGTTATGCACGTAATTATTCATTTTTTATTATACCACATACAATTTCATCAGTAGTTATAATAATATTATACCACATACAATTTCTTCAGTAGTTATAATAATATTATACCACATACAATTTCTTCAGTAGTGTTAATAATATTATACCACATACAATTTCTTCAGTAGTGTTAATAATATTATACCACATACAATTTCTTCAGTAGTGTTAATAATAGTATACCACATACAATTTCTTCAGTAGTGTTAATAATATTATACCACATACAATTTCTTCAGTAGTGTTAATAATAGTATACCACATACAATTTCTTCAGTAGTGTTAATAATATTATACCACATACAATGTCTTCAGTAGTGTTAATAATATTATACCACATACAATTTCTTCAGTAGTGTTAATAATATTATACCACATACAATTTTTTCAGTAGTGTTAATAATATTATACCACATACAATTTTTTCAGTAGTGTTAATAATATTATACCACATACAATTTCTTCAGTAGTGTTAATAATATTATACCACATACAATTTCTTCAGTAGTGTTAATAAGTGCCAAATGATCAATCTTCTTTAAAATGTTTCACTAACATTATAAGTCTTTCATCACAAATCGCTAAAACGAATAAAAGTCATTAATTTTAAAATGCTTTGCTCCTTTGTCGACTCGGTCTAATAAAATTATGTTTGTAATAAATAACTATTATTGACATGAGCGTTAAAATAAAATTATGTTTGTATTAAATAACTATTATTGACATGAGTGCGAAAATAAAATTCTTTGTGTTAAATAACTATTATTCATATGAGAAAGCGCGAAAATAATAAAGAGAAGACTATTAAACTTCCCCTACGCTTTGTGACTGGCATAACAATTTTCTGAATATGGCATTACAACATGTTTGAATCGTTACACGCTTCATAGCAATATATTTCGGAACATCTTAGTGCGCATACCACAAACTTAACTGTATTGATGTGCTTATCATTCCTTGCTTTTGTACATCAAGAGAGCATAGCGTATTCCCTTAACGCTTATACACTGTAACAGACGTTTCACATGCCCCAAGTCAAAGGTCAGAAGAAGGCACATTTTCACTGTAATATACAATTAAGGAGTTTCTCGTTTGGCTCAATATAACTCCGTTCTATCTCACATCCCATTCTCAAGCTTACAATTCCTACAAAAGTATTCATTATCCCCATGCATGCACATGGTAAAAAGTGTATCAAACAATGTATCAAATAATACACAACACGGGTGCAGCTTAGTTCAAATATTTGTAGAAATATTAGTCAGCTCAAAGAGCACATCTCTACTTAAACACAAGTGTTACATATCAATAGAATAATGCATGAAATATTTCAAAGTCCATTCTCTCTCAATCAATCAATTAAACTCACCACTCAAGCTAATGACTGCCTTCCAGCTGGACTTCTCTCTTCGTCACTCAGATTCAAAGTGAATAAAGGTTAGGATTCTCCACAGTAACTGAATTATTGGCTAGTCTCGTTCTCATAAATAAAAATCATTGAACAATAGAAAACTGCTCACTCAGTTTCCATTAGGTCAGCAAATCCTAAAGAATTCTTGCCTTAGGCTGTGTACTTCAAACTCAGACACTTTCAAAATAACACCATAAGGAGTGCCCAAGGTCGGGTCACTCTGACACTTTAGCAACTTAAATAACAATTAAAATTAAAAATAGGGAGGAGCAAATTTTCTGTGTCACACATTTAGACTTGTAATTTCAGGTAACATTTAGACTAGTAAATTCAGGTAACTTTTAGGTTAGTAATTTCAGGTAACATTTAGACTAGTAATTTCAGGTAACATTTAGACTAGTAATTTCAGGTAACATTTAGGTTAGTAATTTCAGATAATATTTAGACTAATAATTTCAGGCTTTTATATTCAATGTGCTTGAAAACATTCTTATTGTTTGGAAGAAATGTTGTATTTGAGAAATACTCTTTTCATTTTCCCAAGGATGAACTGACAGAGATGGTATTCTTTGTACAAGCGTTGGCAGAAAGACTCACGGTAGGATAAATATCGTAATGAAATAACGAAAACTTAATTATTCATTTATTAATCACATTATGTACAATATCCTCAGTATTGTAATTGAAACATGCTTTCAGTAATTACTTTATTTTAAAATAAAACTGAATATGATGACATTTTTAGTTTGGGAATTATTAAGTTTGTAAATTAGTAATATATTCTCCCATCTCAAACTTTTGGTATAAGTATAATTCACATTTCAGCATTTATCCAGCATTTATTGTATGTTGTGTTGTATACACTCTTGAGTTTCTATCCCTGACACAATTTTATGGGTGGCAATTTTATTAATACAACTTGCTGTACCAAATATAACTAAGAGAAAAATATTTATTCATGTATTTTTCAAAGCCTGTCTTTGTCTACTTCTTTTAATAAATGGTGAACGACACATCGTGTTCAAATATTTCATAATACTCTGAAGCTTCCATTACAAATCGCGAAAATGACTACAAGCCATCAACTACAAGTTATAATGCTTTACTCGTCCGTCTACTCGGACTAATAAGATTATGTTTGTAATCAACATTAGTATTCATACGAAAGTGAAAATAATAGAGAGAAGACTATTAAATTTCCCGTACGCTTTGTTATGGAAATAGTTATTGTTTAGTATGACGTTAAAACATCTCTGAATCATGACATACTTTCTAGCATCCTACAGACATTAAGAGCATGTTAGTGTGCTTGCCTCATGACTACTCGAATGATTGATGGTCCTTTAAGTTTATTTAAGTTTAAACCATTGTTTTATATAATCGCTTTGGTAACGTATACATTCCATTAATTCTGCTGCTCACTAAAGAAAATATTTGCTTTCTTCAAGCTAACAGTGCTACAAAAAGGGTGATTCTAGTCTATCTTCAACTTACATTATCAACAATGGATGACCTTTCCTTCAATTCACATTAGGCATTTAATATAGCTAAAATAGTAATGCGTTCCATTTGTGTCATTTGTATAGCTTGCAATTTCCTTCACAATCATAATTCAGACAAGGAATATCAGTGCATAAAGCAAACTAGAGGATACACCAAAATGTTGGAACTATTTTGTTATTTCATAGTTGTATTATTTTACAGGGATTCTGTATTTATTTTCTCTCGGAAATTTCGTAACGGAGAGAGAGAGAAGACCGGGGGAGGGAGGCATATTAGAAAAATAGAGAAGGGAATAACTGTAAGGAGGGACAGAAGGAAACAAACAACTGGACGTAAGAACATAAGGAAAGACAGAGAAAGAGACGAATTAAAGGGAAAAAATCCGTTTTTTGTAACTGTCAGTTGATCTTTTAATTCTTCAAAGTCTTGTCCTTTGCTTTTTATGTGTAGCTTTTACTTATGAATCCATCTATCTATCTGTCTATCTGACAATCTATCTAGCTCTCTCCCTATCTATTTATCCATCTATATATCCATCCACCCACCCGTCTCTCAATCTACAAATAAACTGGATAAAATATCTCTTGTGATAAGATTCATTGAGAAACAGTGAATCAATTAAGAACTGTGAGATCAACAGCCAGTTTATGCATATAATTATGCGTGTTTTTATTTTGAAATCAGGATGCGTCGAATGACAGAAAGAATAAAACAAAACTTCCTTGTAAAGCTGCACACTTCTTCTTCCTCTGGTCCTTAACAAACAATAGGATGGAACTAGCTCGGATATTTTTGAAACTTCATCAGGTATGTTTCTCACCCTTCCACACCCCACATCCTATCGTCAAATACAGATAACTAAAAGAATAATTTCGTTGTTCCACCAACTTACTGAAATGACGACTGGGCAAAGGTTACATTTAAATCATGCAATGTTTAATTTCAATAAAATAAAAGACACAAAACGTTCTTTGGGTGTGCATCAAACGTGAGTTATCGATGTAATGGTCTTTACCCAGTTCTCTGTTTTTCATAAGGCATCTGTTACTTAAATACATATACACGACAAATTTGTGGAGTATACTACTTGAATGTTTCCTCAGTGTATGTCGATAGTTATATTTATTGAAGCACTTATCACCTATAATTTACAGACTGCTAGTTTAATAAAAGTTGCATACTAAATGCATTCTCGCTTTTGTTTAAAACACAAAGCTAACTAAAAAGCTGGACGTATTATTGACTCTAACTAGCCTGACGTAGGACCCTTTTATTCTTTATATATTTACAAACAAGATAAAGTGTGCACTTTCATTATATTACAGTTATTATTCATTTGTCTTTTCTGAAGGTGTATGCATTCAAGTATTACATATGTGTATTTATACATTTCTTAAAGATTTTTCATTGAAAACATAACTAATTTCTTTTATATAAATTTTATGGGAATGCTTTGACAGGAATCGATAGCTGCATCCTTACAAGCGGCATATGTCCTAAAGCAACTGGGAAAACAAAATAAGACCTATTACAAGCAGTTCAAATTGAAAGCCAAGTACGTAAGACTTATCCATCCATCTCTCTCTCTCTCTCTCTCTCTCTCTCTCTCTCTCCTCTCTCTCTCTCTCTCTCTCTCTCCTCTCTCTCTCTCTCTCTCTCTCTCTCTCTCTCTCTCTCTCTGTGCATCTATTTTCCTGCCAGTTTGCCTTTCTTTCTGTCTACTTACGTATGCATATACGTTGATGTTTGTGCGTATGTGTAATCGCCGACAATAAAATAATGGACAGTTTGCATATTAATATAAATTTATTGAAGGACTAATTATAATATATTTCAAGAATGCTTTTTAATGTAAACTTCATATATATATATATATATATATATATCACATTTGCAGTGTGCTGATTTAAATCTGGGTAAACTTTTTTCAAATAAATTACATTTCAGTCTTCTTATTTTTTAAAGAAATACATAGCACTAGTATTTTTCTTTGAAAAATTATTTTAAAGACATATCAGCTTTGGAACTAATTTATAACATATCAGTTGGCTTCTCTTTCCAGTCGATCTCATTAATAACAGCTCCTTAATTTAATATCCTTCGCTGAAATACACTGATATACAAGTGTTAAAATTTACACTACCAATAAAGTTTCATAGTATTCATTTTATGAAAAATACCATTTTATTTTTCAGAGATTTTGAACAAATAGGCATTGACATAGTGAACAGCTGTTATATGCAGAATGAGCAAAAAACACTGGACCTGTTAAACCGGAAGCTCAAATACTGGAGTGAATCAACTTGTATAAATATTGCCTTGACCTCTAGAAACAAACTTTTCCTTTCTCAGCCTGTTTGCATGCGTCTGATGAAGAAATTTTGGTTTGGGGAAATTCGCAAGGGCTCTAGTTACATTTTGGCAAGTATCTATCTATCTATCTATTTATCTATCTATCTATCTATATATCTATCTATATATCTATCTATCTTTCTATCTATCTATCTATCTACCTGCTAGTTTTATGTGACCTTTTAAAACGTATTCATTTGTCCTTGTATAAATCATTCCATAAACACATATAAAGATTTGACTCTTATTTTCTCAATTTGCAGATAGGCGTGAGCACGATCATATTTCCAGCCATATTTTGTGCAGTCAAATTCAACGATCAAACGGTCGACAGTCACTACAGCAGATCTGATGCAACTCTTAATGAAAAGCCGGAAGTCTCAATGCAAGTGTGCATTTATAGAATCAACTTACTTATGTGTCAGAGTACATGTACTTTAACAAACAAGTAGGAAGTTCAAATCAACTTACTTATGTGTCAGAGTACATGTACTTTAACAAACAAGTAGGAAGTTTAAATCAACTTACTTATGTGTCAGAGTACATGTACTTTAACAAACAAGTAGGAAGTTCAAATCGAGGACTACTCAGTCCTATCTTAATGACAAATACTCTTTGATTAGTAGGAATGCGAATAGCCTCGTTCTGGTCCCAGATAGTTAGTCCTGTCTTAATGACAAATACTCTTTGATTAGTAGGAATACGAATAGCCTCGTTCTGGTCCCAGATAGTTAGTCCTGTCTTAATGACAAATACTCTTTGATTAGTAGGAATGCGAATAGCCTCGTTCTGGTCCCATATAGTTAGTCCTGTCTTAATGACAAATACTCTTTGATTAGTAGGAATGCGAATAGCCTCGTTCTGGTCCCAGATAGTTAGAGAAATGTGACAACCGTGTACGCCTTTTCGTCGTTTCGGAAATATGTATGATGTATAATATGATGTATAATTACATTTTGTCTTTCAATTGTATGTGTAGTCAGGACTGCATTGTTCATTAAGATAAATAGGGACTACCTTGGAACAATGAAAATGAAAGGTTTACTTTTAAGAGTATTTACAATTTTGCAAAGCCAGTCAGAATGGAATTTTCACATTTGCAAAGCAAGCCATCTGCCTAGATTTCCCTTTTTTCTAAATGCCTAGCAACTGTAAATGCTAAATGTTGAATGTTCTAATTTCAACTTTTTAATGATTTTTATTCCGCACTGAAACATGTTAAAGCAAACATCTGATAAAGATAAAGTGAACATTTCTCATGAATACAAGTAATGTTATTAGTCGCTTTGCTGCTTTAACGTAGGTAAATAAATCACACGTAAACTTATTTTTGCTTCGGAAATATGCCGTGAAAATAGTCATCATATTTTAAAAAGAATATTAACCAGAGATCAAAGATACTAACTGAATAATTATTTATGTATATCTATGCAATTAAAGATAAACGTTTTGATGTGCTTGTTCTCAAAACACGTTGTTGTCTGCAGGTGGTCGAAGCTGAAATTATTTTACACTGCACCGGTTGTCATCTTTATTCTGAACTGCGTAAGCAGGGAATATCAGTGTGTGTGTGTGTGTGTGTGTGTGTGTGTGTGTGTGTGTGTGTGTGTGTGTGTGTGTTTGTGTGTGTGTGCGTGCGTGTGTGTGTGTGTGTGTGTCTGTCTGTCTGTCTGTCTGTCTACGAAATGACACAATACCGTTTTCATGTCTGGCTTTGTTTACTTAGAAAATCAACTATCAGTGTCTTAATTCATGTAATGATGAATTAAATAAATAATATTTTCAAGGGTAGATTCAAAATTGTATATGAATGACCGTGTGGAAATGTCATGTCACTCAATGGATTACTGTCATATTAAATGAGTTACTGTCATGATAAATGAGTTACTGTCATGATAAATGGATTATAAACTACGCATGGACAGTCATGAAATGGGAGTGGAGAGGGGGCAGTTAGTTCAGCCTGACGCTCAGTGACTACGTATCGAGATATGTTTTCCATCAGTAATGCGCAGAGTTGTATAAATAACGGAGAATTTAATTAGACAATCATTCAAAGGAAAACAGTGACTACTATTCAGAAGGCTGCATCTAATTCTGTGGAGGAGAAGGTCTAGCCCATTGTTATTCAGATAAGTAACATATCAAATTCTTAATTATTGTTTAATGCATTTTATTAAGAATGCAGTAGTATGATCTTGTATTTTTCCATTTGTAATGTGTATGACATGTTGTCATTTTCTTCTGATGTTTTGTGGCCAGAAAAATACTGTGAAAACTGATTTAACATGTATTTCATAATTGTGTAATGATTCAATATTACTGAGACATATATTGATATCAAGGATGCTATTTCATCTCTAATGAAGTGAATATAATTGTATTAAATTGTAAACTGCATGTGCATGGTTTTGACATTTCTAATTGATTGATAAATTGCAAAACTGAATATGTGTGGTTTTGACATTTCTATTTGATTGTAATAATTGTGACCCGCATATGCGTGGTGAGATATTTCTATTTTGTAAATGTAACATATGTGTGTGATTGTGTGTGTGAAATTATATGAAATTAGAAATATATCTGAATCACATACATATATTTCTAATTTCATATATTTATAATTTTATGATTGAAATTGTAAAAATGCAATGGAGGTCAATTTGTAATAGGACACCTATTTTTCTGTGCCATGTAACATATGGATTGGTGAATATAGACTGATCGCTGATAGAAACAATAATTGTTTTTTCAGGTTGGGTTTTTAGTTCCTGGTCCTATAGCTGCTTTTGGATTAAGACCTAATCATGGTTGTGTGCTATTCATGTGATATGGTGGTTATGAAGACAAGTCAGTGTATGATGCAGCAACATGCATCTGATGTAAGGATCTGCCTGAAGGACTTTCTTTGGTGAAATGCCAAGAGCTAAGTGGGCGTCTGTTAAACTCTAAATCTGAGATTCATGTTACGATCCGTTACGAACTAGATGGACGAATAGATGGTCCAGTGGCCCATTTGTATTCCATGTGCTTAATTGATTGATAGATATACTATTTTGTTGTTAAATATTAAAATGTTATCTTTGTTATCTTAACTGCAATTGACTAATTATTAATGAGAGAGAGACTGTAAAGGGTTGGGCTGGGGGTTGAGTCATACACATAATTTTCTGTGTGCATAATTACTCATATTAAGAGAACGTGTCCATCCCGTGCATTGAACACTGACTTATCTGTTGCTACATTTAAATGCCCGAGTTTAACGTTATCAACTTATAGAGATTGAAGAGTGAGTCTGGCAACCAGTCTGTTGTCAGCTTAGGTGTGGTGCTAAAATTAAAATTAGAATTACTAAAATTAGTAATCTCTAAACATTCATATTAAGACAAGGTCTATAAATAAAAAGCTTGTATGTAACAATGATGATGATGCAAATGCAAGAAAAACCATATATAGCATATACGAAATTTGCACTCTATAATCTCTATGTTAGAAAAGAAAAGAAATATATTATGTTGATTTTCTAAAAATCTCTTTACATTTAACTATATTCATTAGATGAACATATATACGCTCATTATCTTTGTCATTTTATATTTCAGACCATTTACTTATAAAAATTAAAAAAAACACTAAAACAGACATTTTTTTCCTGTAGTTATCCCACTTGGCATTCCTTGGTCTGTACAGCTATGTGTTAGTGGTTGTCCTGTCACTAAATTATCACATGACCGAAGGTATCGTCTTCTTCTGGGTCTTAACCATCATCATGGAAGAAATAAGACAGGTATATATAAATCTATTAACATTACAACACTTGTTTTCATTTAATTATTCAGTTTAAGTTTTTTCTATACTTTTCAATGTTTGTAAATAAATAAAATGCATGCAAGCATTACATTATTATATAAAATATGTATTGAACATAGAGTTGCAGTCAATATATATGAAATTATAATTTTTTATTTGAATGACTTAGCAGTGGTGATAAATACTCCATTTGTTAAAACTATAATAGTATTCAATATCAGCTGTCTTTTGTTTTCAAAATACAACTTGGTATTTTTCTTTAATCCACTATAATCATTTGTAATGTTGACATCGGTAATGTCTGGTAAGACTTCTAAACAGAAAACAGAGACACTTGAATTGTTTTGTCTCTTTACTATTAAATAGTGTACCTTCACCTTCATTTAATAACGCAGTTTTGTGTCCTTTAGCAATGTACATCTCTTATTCGTGTAATAACACATTTAGCAATGTACATCTCTTATTCGTGTAATAAGACATTTACCAAACTACATCACTTATTCGTGTAATAACCTACTTTTGTGGCTTTGGCAATGTACATCTTTTGTCCGTTTAATCACACTCATTTGTGGCTTTAGCAATGTACATCTTTTGTCCGTTTAATCACACTCTTTTGTGAAGGTGGCATTTCAGAACCATATTAGTTTAATTACAATATTGTGTGATGTATCGCCTATTTTAGTTCATACAGCTTGCGCTGTGACTTTTGGCATGGGCGTATCCCACAGTACCATGGACTAGCACTTAAATTATACGAATAAAACCAGTCCATAATATCAGGGACTAGCACTTAAATTATACGAATAAAACCAGTCCATAATATCATGGACAAGCACTTAAATTATACGAATAAAACCAGTCCATAATATCATGGACAAGCACTTAAATTACATGATTAAAACCAGTCCATAATATAAGATGCTAGCACTTAGATTACAAGATTATATCCAGTCCACCATTTTGTTTTAGTATCACCGTTTTTTGCTCTCTGTTGTAGATTTACAGTGGCAATACGCTGTCAAAACCGAAAGGGTACTTCGGGAATAAATGGAACTGGTTGGACATTGCTATCATCATTGATTTTAGTATTGGTCTGGCTCTGCGATTCATTCCCCAAAGCGGGTGCTTTGAAACCTCCCGCGTCCTTTTCTCTTTAAACCTGATCTTCTTCTTCTTTCGCTTTCTTCATACTTTGTCTGCCACGAGAACGCTCGGACCAATGTTGACAATGATATGGAAAATGGTTAGTACGCATGCCATTAAACGCAATCGCTACGCTTATCATAAAGTCTATTTCAACTGTGTTAAATTTAAAAGTGTCACGACATTTTATTTTAAGGACCATTGGATCAACAGACGTCAAGAATGGTCAGTCTCAGATTTCAAAACATTTTTTTCAGGTAATGTAGAGAATAACTGACAATCTTTTGTAAGACTTAAAATATGCACTGACAAAAGATCATACATGTTTTCTTTGAGCCACTATACACGTATTTACCTCTTGTCTGTGCAAATTTAAATACAAACATCTAACATTATTTGATTCCATTTTATGTCTTTGAAATAGTCTGGACGTGCGCTTGTTACAAGTTACTTAAATAAAATAAACATAACAATATTATTATTCACCTGCATTGTCTTTGAACAGTTTGGAATCCTGATAAAGTTTCTCTTTATTCTGATGACCTTCATTGCGGCCTATGCCATTGCATCGGAAGCCATTTTGTATCCTAAAACCCAGTTGTCGTGGAAACTACTATATTATTTGCCTCGTAGAGCTTATTGGCATTTGTATGGAGAACTTTTTCTTGATGACATAGAAGGTATTTATAATTTACATTATATGACCGTTACAGTGGTAGATTTGTGAACTGAATAATGAGTGGGGGGGGGGCAAACCCCTCACCGTCGTGTCTAAGGAAAATTTACAACTTTAATTCATGCATTTAAAAAATTAAACATTTTAAACGTTTATAAATAGTATATCGACTTTAATTCATTCTTCCTCTTGCTGAAGCAAAACAGTTAGCAAACGATATTTGAACTTTTACTTGGTGTTGTCAAGACCCCGTATTTGCGCATGACTGGAAAGGATGTTTCCTTTCACTTGTAGCATTGTAATGTCTGAGTTTGCAGTATAGTGATGAATATAAACAGTTTTTTTTTATAATACATGTATCATACGTGGAGGTCGTTTTAACACAAATAGAATAAGATATAACAACCTAAGGAGAAATTCATTATAGTCTAATACAAATGAACTAGATGGATGGATGGAACGATGGATGGATGGATAGATAGATAGATAGATAGATAGATAGATAGATAGATAGATAGATAGATAGATAGATAGATAGATAGATAGATAGATAGATAGATAGATAGATAGATAGATAGATAGATAGATAGATAGAGTTCTCTTTTTGTCCATCCACATTTAACCACCCATCCGTTTGTCCATTCATTTATCTATCCATCCATTTTACCCATCCTGTCTGTCGGACTGTTTCTTTCTCCCTGTCTACATATTATACTCTATCTCCATACTGCACTCCGTACCTAACTGTTTCAAGTGTAAGATTATCTTATGCTTACTATGCTCTTAAATACGTATGCACTTTTGTGTTATGTTTAACGGTTCACATTACTGCGCAGGCCAGAGCACCTGCACAGATGACCCAGCCATGTACTCGAACTATACGGAAACGAGGTGCCCGTCAGAATTGGGAAAGGTAGTGGGACCAATCCTAATGGGCATCTACGTCTTACTGAGCAATATTTTGCTGATGAACCTGCTCATCGCTCTGTTAAGGTGACGTATTGCAAGAATTCCTTGCTTGGCTTGAGTGACGTATGTTGCAAGAACTCGGTGATTTTTCTAAGTGACGCGTATTGCAAGAATTCAGTGCCTGGCTTAATTGACATATGTTGTGAGAATTTAGTCTGAATTAAGTGAGGTTTGCTCCAATATGTCAGTAAATACAAATTATTTTAATTTAGATAAGTCTCTTTGGTTTAAACTGAATATTTATGTTATACATATGTTGTGATTTATTGACACATTCTAAATCATTTGTCCAGTGTAAACAAAAGACGATAGACATAGATAGACATTGACGAATTTGTATTTCTGACTAGAAACCCAATTATTTCATTTATAAAACGAAAAACAATAAAAGATAAAGCTAACAAAGAAAGTAATTGTAGTCCAATTCTGGAAATGTTCTCAACCAATTGGACATTTATAGATGAGTGCCCCTTTTGTTCTTTTTATACAGACGAGTTAGTTACTCAAGGTTACATATTGAATTGTAGAATGCTAGATTTATAAATAGTTTATAATTTTATGGACGCACATTTTTACTGATCATCAGATACCTGTAAATGAATGTGTATGCATGTGTGTGTTTGTACCGAACAAATAACATTAAGATTACAAACATTACAGTATGAAATTACATTAAGTTAAAATGATATGCAAGACAAAGATGAATGGAAATAACAAAAGTTTGAATTATATGTAAAGATTTTAGGATATTAGTCTCAGTGTAGAGAGTTCCTATTCTACTGTGTACATCATACACTGATATTATACAATTATTATTCATCATTGCTAATCTTATAGTTCTAATCAAAACAAAGAGTCGTGCGGCTACAGTCAGTACGCATTGTACTTGTCTTTCGCTACAGTCAGTACGCATTGTACTTGTCTTTCGCTACAGTCAGTACGCATTGTACTTGTCTTTCGCTACAGTGTGGCTATGGTAACAGTTTCAACAATGTGTCTTTCCCCTTCCTCGATTCTCATGCACTTTCCGCAGTCATACAATGTAAACGTGCATTGGACCCTTGCCAGAACACTAGGAGGTATTTCTTCAATTGCAGAAGTTGTCTCGCCGATCAAGTATCTATTCCATTTGCTGAACCCAAGATTAGAGTACAACCTGATAACATTTTCTCATACAAAGTTCAAAGTAAACCTCTCAATTGAAGACTTAGAATCCTAAGTGATAATTATTTCCTTGTTTACTTCATGATATTTTTCATTTCTTTACATCACCATAACTTATATGTTCACAATATTTTTTTCTTCTTTCGGCATCATAATTCTTTTCATTTCATATCAGCTACTCCATCCAGAAGGTATTTGAGAATGCATACATTCACTGGAGCTTTCAGCGATTAAACCTGATACAAGAGTACCAGGCACGACCTTTCCTCCCTCCGCCATTTATCATCATCATCCATGTTTATCGACTAATAAAGCTAATAAAGGAAAGAATATCCAAAACTGCAAGTATGTGTTTACATTCGTAGAAGTGCATTTCCTCATTTGGATACATGTATACAAACTTATTTAATTCGTATAGGTTGTGTGTATCTAAACCTAGCCCTGATCTTTGTTTTCGTTAGCGGATGCAGATAAGCAATGTTCATCAAACGTCAATACAAAACATTTCATGTTTATACATCCTTTGAATTTTACATGCATGTGAACTTTACTGATTGTTCTTTTAATTTGTTTGTTTCTTTTCTGTAAGCTTGGTGTTTATTTCTATCTTTATATTTTGCCGTTTCCTTACTCTTTCTTTCTTTCTTTCTTTCTTTCTTTCTTACTTTCTTTCTTTCTTTCTTCCTTAGGCATGCAGACAGACAGACGAACGGACGGACAGACAGATATAATGACAGACAGGCGGACAGACAGATATAATGACAGACAGGCGGACAGACAGATATAGTGACAGATAGACGAACAGACAAACAGGCGGACAGATAGGGAGAGAGAGAGAAAGAAAGAGAGAGAGAGAAGATAAGGAGACAAACAAAAGACAAATAAGCAAAGTATTAAAAGAAATAATAGTATTATAGTAAACATGTAAATTGCTTGTCCAAAATGCATACAAATCAACACGATGACAAATTTAAATACAATCATATTATTCAATGATACACTTAGACATTTCACTGATATCATTAAAATGCAATGTTAACACTTCAAATAATTCGTGATTGTGAGATATTTTCAGAATATAATGTTTTGGTACACACTTACCTAATGGTTTTCATTTAACTGCCATTCTTAAATAAACATAAACATTTTTCCTGTTTCTGGATGTCGTTTTTAATATAAATGGGGAGTTATCGTGCAACAATGATTAAGGTATGCACTGAAAACATGAAAACGGGGGATGGGGGATCTGTGTTTTTGTGTTGTAGACAAATCCAGTGAGTATGATGAAGAGCTGGCTCGCTGGGAGAGATGCATTGCTAGGAATTTTGTAGATTCTCAAGATGAGACAAATACAGACAGCAGTGAGGAACATCATACAGAGGAAGCAAAATGGTATGTGTGCATATGTAAATTTTATTCAAAACACAATAATTGCTATAATATCTGTTGGCCTTTTAAAATATAACAGAACAAGTGTCTCAAATTTATTAAGCTCATTAACCGCCACTCCAATGAGAAAAAAATTATTATTTTACTGGAAAATTTCTGGTCTGAAAATGTAAAGAGCACATTCAGATTAGAGTAATTCATTATATTTTTAACTATGTTCCCAACACTTATCACATTGATTGTAAAGAAGACTGGTAGGAAGCATTTGAACTATTGTTGAACTAAAGTGTCCTTAAACAACCTGGAAAATCACAGCTCATTGGAGATATTCAAATTTCTGCATCTTGTCTAACACGAAATATAAAGATAAAAATGTATCCTCTAAAAATAAATTATAACATATAATTTGACATATGTAATGACAGAAATATAACGTCGAATCACAGCTACTGAGTTAAAAGGTCAGAACAAATACACTAAACTTGAAAACAGCAAATTATCGGTTTCAGTGTACAAGGTGTAAATTTGTCACGTTTTACAGTTTACGTTCTTGGCTAGAGGACCTAAACCTGTGTTCTTGGGATAGATGAATGTGAAATTTTAAATTGATCTCGTGTTGCAACATATTTAGTTATCTATCTATCTATCTATCTACCTAATCAGTCTGTCTGTCTGACTGTCTGTCTCTCTATTATTGTCTTGTATTTTATTTGTGTATGTAATAAAACGTTGATTGCCCAAACGTCAATCATCCGAACCATTGCTGCCCCAAGATCTTGATGTGACGTTATCTGCTGTACCATTTTCATTTTGAACAATAAACTTTCCCAGTATTGGTTAAAATCTTGTTTGTCTGCAATTACGTCCTATTTAAGTATAAAGAGTGTGAATTTCATTTGAAACCATGTAATAATTAGCTTAAATTCAAAATAAATATAACATATTGTTTCTTCAAAGGAGTTTCTTTATTATTTACAAAGTATTTCTTAAATAAAGTATTTTTATTTTGCTTCATAATTCAATATACATGAGAAATAACATTGCATTCACTAATTTAAATTGTAGGTCTAATGACACTTTGTTTCGTATAAACTGGATATTCTCAAATATGTTTGATTATTGAACTATATGATTAAACACTGAACCAATCCTGGTTCCAATTAGTTCGGATAATCGACATCCTACTGTATATTAAGTCACAATTATGTGACAATGACCATCAAAATTTAATGAATTATATTTGTTTATATAAAAAGTATATGTCCATACTACTCTCAGTACCACTTTCACTTCCAGTTTTTACAGGTGCACGTATTTAGTTATAACACATAATTTTAACCACAATTATTTCTAAACAATTTAACCACACTTACATCTAACTAATTTGTTGTTTGAAATATTTGTATTAACACATATGTAATTACGGGAATGTAATATGCATAGATTTACGTGCAAAGGTATTACATTTTTTGCATGGTTTATCATGTAATATGAATTGTTAGTTACTGAATGTTACTATTTATAGACATATAATATTATCAATCATGCGAAAGCAATACACATCCTGAGCTTCTGTAAATTTGTTTTGTTTTATCTCTCTTTTATTTTATTTTTTCAAACAAGCGAGCAAAGTGAAATTGCCAACCTGAACGCTGAGGTGCATTTAGCGGATAATGAAAATGAAGACAATAAGGCCAGAAACAATATCGAATCTGAAATGCAGGCTATATCAAGTGGTATTTCAGAATTAAGAGAAGAGATAAAATTGCTCAAAGAAAATATGAACAACACCAACCAGATTCAACAAAATCAGTTTTCCGAGTTTAGTAGAGTGATAAATATGCTGAAGGCATCGGTTGATGAGCTGACGACACTGACAGCACGACAGGTATGGTCTTGTATTGGCAATTAAAGAGATAAATATGCGAACAAAGAAACAAGCACACACAGACACGAACACATTTACTGACCAACAGGCACAAACACACTTACTGACAAACAGACACAAGCACACTTACTGACAAACAGACACAAAGACGTTTACTGACAAACAGACACAAACACACTTACTGAAAAATGGACACAAACACACATACTGAAAAATGGACACAAACACACTTACTGAAAAACGGATACAAACACATTTACAGACAAACAGACACAAACACACTTACTGACAAACATACACCTTTCAACAGGATCTGCAGGCAAATGGTATACTTATTCAAAGCATCGACCACAATTCAGGAGCATTATCATTTCCGTACGTTTTGGGTTTCCATTTTCCCCACCATTGCACTCCTACTGATATATGTTGTCATACGATCTGAGAATGTCATGCTAATCAGATTATACAAACCAGCGCTTTTGCACCAACGACAAGAGCAACTATAACACGCACAAAATATCTAGTCCGTGTTTTACAAGTCCATGTTTTACAAGTCCATGTTTTACAAGTCCATGTTCAAACACGATTAAGACCTTCTGGAGCTGTGTGGGCAAGTGTTACAACACGTCAGATCCATACACTTATACGTGCAAATCTAAGTACACACAGGCTCGGAGCATATCTTCTTGAAGGAAAAGGTGAAGTAGACAGATGAAATATCTTACTCCATCATCGACTTATTCAGCGCGATACCGCGGCTGAATGTGCGCATGTACAACACTGTACGGGTTGGCACGGCGTCATTACTCTCCGGATGGAACGCTCGGTACAGAGGGGGGACACGCAACAAAGAACAGCAGCTGTTAGCAACTCTGACATGGCTTGTGAAATGACACGAAAACTGTTGTCATCATTGAGACTGTGTCAAACCGCTTACACTACTTCATCGTTTATGACCAACGTCGTGCCATAGAGAAATGAACTGAGTGTTAATCACGGAGTCTCTGGTGCACTGACTATTTCGGTTGGCAAAGTGAGCAGCGTGTTCTCGTGATGTTCACTGATCACATAGATCATTTCGTGTTCGCCTGGAACCCGCTGATAAATGTATTTGTTGAAACTCAAGTAAGTTCCGTGATAGATCATGAGATACAAGATGGCTTAAACTTATATACACTCCGTCATTACCTACAAGACGTATTGAGTAAAGAAACACTCTGTTTAGTTCATCTCTTTACACTCTGTTTAGTTCATCCTCTTTACACTCTACCAAGAGTCAATTAACTTCAGAATAACAAACCTCATTTTCTTCCCTTTTTAAAATTACCTACCTTAACCTATTTTACTCCAGTTATTTCTTCTCATTTTAACACTACTTTTTGTTTTTTGTTTCTTTCTTTCAATTCCCGCAGCGATCAAAGTTACAATAATTTTAACTGGTGGCAGATTTCGAGGATGTTTTAAAAGTAGCTCTAGAACGTATCGTGTCATTTCACAGCCATTTAATTATCATTTTATAGTTATTTCTTTTTGTCGGATTGGAAGGGGGTATGATAAATTACTTCAGTTGAGAGTTAATTTGTTTCTTTAAAAAAGAAATTTCGTGCTCAGACTACCACGTTAATTGTTAGCGTGTTCAGTATATTATTTGTATAAAATAAACTTAATGAACTTTTTTCCAGATACCACCACCGGCAGTGTATTCTCCTCCTGACAAATCATTTCTGGAAACACGTGAATTCCCTCAGACATTTTGGATCGCAGAACAGACAACTCCATCGCCGCCACAGTTACAATATCAAGACGCGCCACATATGCAGGAGGAGATAAATCAGATGCATCGTTCCGAGGAAATGGGGCGTGAGTCTGGCCCAGTGTCGATTACTAGCCATTACCACGTCCTTCCGCCAATACAGCCTGACCGGACAGAAAGCAATGTGTAGAAACAAAATGTAGCATTGGACTATTTATCTATTCTACAGCAAGGAATACAATGTAGCATTGGACTATTTATCTATTCTACAGCAAGGAATACAATGTAACATTGGACTATTTATCTATTCTACAGCAAGGAATACAATGTAGCATTGGACTATTTATCTATTCTGCAGCAAGGAATACAATGTAACATTGGACTATTTATCTATTCTGCAGCAAGGAATACAATGTAGCATTGGACTATTTATCTATTCTACAGCAAGGAATACAATGTAGCATTGGACTATTTATCTATTCTACAGCAAGGAATACAATGTAGCATTGGACTATTTATCTATTCTACAGCAAGGAATACAATGTAGCATTGGACTATTTATCTATTCTGCAGCAAGGAATACAATGTAACATTGGACTATTTATCTATTCTGCAGCAAGGAATACAATGTAGCATTGGACTATTTATCTATTCTACAGCAAGGAATACAATGTAGCATTGGACTATTTATCTATTCTACAGCAAGGAATAAAATGTAGAATTGGACTATTTATTTATTCCACAGCAAGGAATACAATATAGAATTGGACTATTTATTTATTCCACAGCAAGGAATACAATATAGAATTGGACTATTTATCTAATACAAGGAATAAAATGTAGACTTTGACTATTTATCTAATACAAGGAATAAAATGTAGAATTGGATTATTTATCTAATACAAGGAATAAAGTGTAGACTTGGACTATTTATCTAATACAAGTAATAAAGTGTAGACTTGGACTATTTATCTAATACAAGGGAATAAAGTGTAGACTTGGACTATTTATCTAATACACGGAATAAAATGTAGACTTGGACTATTTATCTAATACAAGGATTAAAATGCTTGATCAGTTAGAAGTACTTACTTGCAACAGAAGAGTGATGTGAACCTAAGTCTCATTCGTAGCATAATAGTCTACCCTAGCATCAACAGAAAACTGGTATTACCTCTCTAAAACAGCATCTAAAATCTCATCCCTAATGCAATATTCTGCACCTAGTATCAACAGAAGTGAACAAATGTACAGATAAAACTGCACAGACATATTGTATGCACAAAACAATTACATGGATAAATTTCTCTACCATAAATGTGTTGTTATTCTCATTACATTGTGGTGCGTGTCATGCTCTAATAAAACTGTAAAATTCATTTCCTAATTCATACTTAAAATGCAAAATTTCGTTCACATATACAGCCTGGAAAAGTTTGGCAGTGCATCACTAGATGGCGAGACCCTCTGACTGGCTGCTTTGTGAAACTGGATCTCGTTGAATCTCATATAAAAATAAATAGAGACTCCATATGAATATAGTAAAGCATTGATGAGCATCAGCTGACTGATTGATCGACTACATTATCTTGATTGATTGTTTGATTACAGTCACTTGATTGGCTGCATTCGATTAATTGATTGCTGCATTATGTTGATTCATTAACTACTCTCGCTTAATTGCCTACGTCCCCATGATTGACTATTCGTTTGATTGAAAGACTATTTCGCTTGATTGACTAAATATATTTGCTTGATTGATTACATTTGCTTGAGTGCATGAATACATTCGCTAACTTAAATAGATTTGTTTGATTGTCTGACTAAATTCACTTGAATAACTGACATTTATTTTCGTGCATTTAAAATGTAAATTTATTACCAATTTAAGTAAATGTGCCATGTGATTATTTGAACTTCATATTCGTCTTGTAAGAATCCTGTTTATACGTAGTTAGTACTCAATTATTATATTTAAAATGTTCATTATATAATATTATTTGTATTCATCTTATAAGAATCCTATTTATATGCAGTTTATACTCAATTATTATATTTAAAATGTTCATTATATAATATTATTTGCATTTATATTCGTCTTGTAAAAATCATGTTTTAATATTATGCTCCCATTATTCCTTCTATTGCATACCCGATAAATATTTCTTAAAATCCTCCCGCCAAAAATAAACAAAAAAACAAAAACAAACCAAAATAACCAGGTACGTGTTTTTACTTCTTATAATCCGTCCAATTCTTCTTTTTGTCTTTATTGTGTATAATCACCCCCCAAAAGGGTTATTCTTGATTATTTATAATCCGTCCAATTCTTCCTTTTGTCATTATTGCGTATAATCACCCCCGAAAGGGTTATTCTTGATTATTTATAATCCGTCCAATTCTTCTTTTTGTCATTATTGCGTATAATCACCCCCGAAAGGGTTATTCTTAATTATTTATAATCCGTCCAATTCTTCTTTTTGTCATTATTGCTTATAATCACTCCCGAAAGGGTTATTCTTGATTATTTATAATCCGTCCAATTCTTCTTTTTGCCATTATTACTTATAACCACCCAAAATAAGATTATGCTTGATTAATTATAATCCGTCCAATTCATCTTTTTGTCATTATAGCTTATAATCCCTCATTCCAAAATAGAAAGTTATGCTTGATTACGTGTAATTCTTCCAATTCTTTACTATCATTGTTGCTCATAATTCCCTCCAAGAATTATGCTTTATAAACTGTCTACTAGTTTTTCGCCATTAAATCTTATAATCCCTCTATTCTGGGCCTACCATCATTTTGCTTAAAATCCTCCCGAAGTTGTTCCTCTTGTTGCTTATTCCCGTTTCACAATTAATGTTTATAAACCATCACATTCTGCTTTATCATTATTGCTAATAATCCATCGAATTCTGCTTTATCATTACTGATTATAATCCATCGAATTCTGCTTTATCATTACTACTAATAATCCATCGAAATCTGTTTTATCCTTACTGATTATATTCCCTCTGTTTATGTTTTACCATTATTGCAAACAATCCTTCTAATTTTCTTCTTAATATGGTAATGGTATACCATTGTTGTTTATATTCATCTGCTTACATTATTGCATATAATCCATCTAAATATGTTTGTGTCCTTATTGTTTTTAATCCATCTTATTCTGTTGGACTTTATTGCTTATAATCCGTCTAATTCTTTACGTATTTGTTTCACTTGTCCCTTGTTAAATGCTCTAATTTACTAATACTTTTTGTTCAAGTTCTTTTGTAAGCTGTTCAATTGACTATTCTTATATAGTTTAATTGGTTGAGAATTCTTCACTTTTTCTGATAAAACCTTTCATTCGTTACTGCAACATATAATATCCTGCCTCATACATAGATGGTTAAAAACACAAGTATACAAACTCAAATTATAACCCATCCAATTGTGCATGTGATATAGGCTAATAAGACATAAACTTCATGTGACATATCTACCATGTGACGTAGATGTCATGGGACATAATCTTTGTTTGATAAAGAACCATGTGATATAACCGGTGTGTGATATATTCATTATGTAATATAATCTTCGAGCAATAAATACCTTGTGATATAACTATTGTGTGATATATCTATAATGTGGAATAATCGTTGTGTTATAAACATCATTTGATATAACCATTGTATTTTATAGCCATCATATAATAACCATCTTGTGATTAATTCATAAACACTTTCCTCTAATCATCTTACACATTTTTACTTTATGCCTTTTAAATACAAAATCTCTTCTTCTTTCTTTACCTTTGCTTTGTAGTTTTTGAAAAGTGTTCATGAACGTTATGACCAATATCTCTTTCAAGTCAAACAAAATAAACATGCATACATTCACTCAAATATTGGTTGATGCCTTTTTCATACAAAGCATCAATAACTTTCCAATGTACTATTTTATCGTTTCACTGGGGTAACATTATTCCCCCAATAATACTATGAGATAAATGAAATTAAAAATTTACTAAGTCGAAGACGAAGCCTAATTTTTGTGACATTTTTTGAAACACAAATTACATTTTGAAACTATATTTCACAGCAGTATTGTTTCTCTTTTCTTGTTGCACACTTTTGAGTGAAATGTTTGATAAAAAGATCTATGTAATTTTGAAAACTCTATATTTTGCTTTTAGAATTAGGTCCCCGTTGCTTTGTGTAAAAGTTAGAACTCAGTATAAAATATTTTTAATAAATGCACTATTTGTAGTGTACAAGAATTTAATAGTTAGAACATATGGAGTAGTTTAAAGGTAAGGTACACTCGAGCTAATTTTTTAATTCATATGTCTTTACTTTGTGTCTTTACTTTGTGTCTTTACTTTGTGTCTTTACTTTGTTTCTTTACTTTGTTTCTTTACTTTGTGTCTTTACTTTGTGTCTTTACTTTGTGTCTTTACTTTGTGTCTTTACTTTGTGTCTTTACTTTGTTTCTTTACTTTGTGTCTTTACTTTGTGTCTTTACTTTGTGTCTTTACTTTGTGTCTTAACTTTGTGTCTTTACTTTGTTTCTTTATTTTGTGTCTTTACTTTGTGTCTTTACTTCGTCATCCATTAATTTATAAAAGTATCACTTTACCCTCAGAGTGTATGATTTAGGACTGAATGGGTGAATGTGTGATTAAATTTTCTTTTATCTACCACATGAAAGAGAACCTGAAGGACAATAAAGTTAAATCATAATCATCGAAATCAAAGTTTTTGCAATGACAAAACAATGAATTATGACTATGATTATAAGTGTTCTTAATTATTTATGCTTACAATTACTTCTGACAGTTTACTGTGCTTTTCGTATTAATTGTAAAAGAAAAGAAAACATTAATTATGTCTACAATTACTGCTGAGATGTTCTTGCAGAGAGAATAACGCATTATTATGCTCACAGTTAACTGCTGTGTTTTGCTTATAGAAAATTTGAAATTCATAATAGTAAAATGGTGCTTGCTGCTCTTGCTAGTGAAGTTCATAGTTCATATTTGTACTCATGCTTCACACATTTTAATCATGATTCACATGTTATTCATACATCTTCAATCGTGATTCACTCACTTTTAATCATGATTCACACATATTTACTCATAATTTTACTCACGATTCACACATCTTTACTCGTGATTCACACTGTTTTATTTAATCATAATTCACATATATTACTCATGATTCACATAACTTTGCTCATGATTCATACATCTTTACTACTGATTCACACACTTTTACTCATGATGCACTTATATGATCACCGACTACAATGAAAGAAGTGTAAAATACGAAATCAACTTCACTCTTATATTGTTTCGCTCTTCCACGCTATAGTATAGAGTGGTATGGTGCCCTGTGAATAGGTACAGTTCGGATTCATTTCAATATAATCTGCTATAAGCGAGCCCGTTTTTAATAAAACATTTCCTTTTTTTTTTTTTTGCTTTGCCATTAACTTCCCGTTTCGGATTCTTTTTTCTTTACAGCTTTAAAAAATATTCTTTCCATTTTAAAGCAAGTCAGTGGTCCACAGGTATAGGCACGTTCAAAGGCAAGATCGATTTTGTATTTCTCAGGAATGGATTCTGAAAAAATCGATAACTAAAACGAGGCAAATCTTATTGCTCTCTTCTTGAAACGGGGTGAATGTAAGTGCTCGCAATCTTTTTGCTATATAATCGTAGGTTCGTCTAAATGCATATTTTATATTTCTGAATACAAGAGTAGGTATGCGCGAGGATGTGTCAATGAAAATAGCATGCTTTCAATGTGCATGCATGGCAAAACTTTAAAAAGTGTATGTGTTTAGAATATGCATTCAATGTGCGTCATGAATATTTAAATTATCATATAGTTACTATACCTGAACAAATAAATGGGTATAGGGTCCAATGAAATATATTTGGGTGGTTGTCGTATTAACAGATTTGTTCATTTGTTGCTGTTGATGATGGTGGTGGTGTAGGTGTAGATATTAATGGGATTGTGGTGGTAGTGGTGGTGCGTGCGTGCATAATGATGTTTGTTGTATCAAAGTAAAAAGGGCGGGGGTACATTGCTATAATTTGTAAGGAGTAAAAGGAATTAGTTGTCAGTAAGAATATGTACTAGGCAGAAATTGTAAATAATTGACTTAGGTGATACTTATAATTATTACGCTATTGATATGAAAGAATTGTCACTGAGAACATATTATTCCTAAAATTAAGTAGTAAACTAAAAGGAGCAAAAGTACATTAAAACAATTAGTTATCAAAGTAGTAAATTATCAAGTAGGCAATACTTATTGTAGCAAAATATCAAGTAGGCAATACTTACTGTAGTAAATAATCAAGTAGGCAATACTTACTGTAGTAAAGTATCAAGTAGACAATACTTACTGTAGTACATTATCAAGTAGGCAATACTTACTGTAGTACATTATCAAGTAGGCAATACTTACTGTAGTGAATTATCAAGTAAGCAATACTTACTGTAGCAAATTAACAAGTAGGCAATACTTACTGTAGTACATTATCACGTAGGCAATACTTACTGTAATAAATTATCAAGTAGGCAATACTTACTGTAATAAATTATCAAGTAAGCAATACTTACTGTAGCATATTATCAAGTAGGCAATACTTACTGTAGTACATTATCAAGTAAGCAATACTTATGTAGCAAATTATCTATTAGGCAATACTTACTGTAGCAAATTATCAAGAAATAATACAAAATAAACTGAGTCCGTCATGTGTAATAAGAGTAAATATTGAAATGTATATGTAAAAGAAAAGATTTTAAGTAACTCATATACCGTAATTTTAGACTAACATGTGGAGACAAAGTGAAGAAAGGAGTATAATCCAGAGTAAACAGATACAGACAAATATAATTAAGCAGACCTTGAACAAGTTCCAATGTGAAAGACTAAGACGTCATTTCTAATAATAAGTAAATTTCAGTTGTAAGTAATTTGAAGTACGTTTTATACTTACACATTAACACAAATAGCAAGGTAACAGTTACAATGAGAAGTAAATACACACTTCGTTAAATATAAGTGTCTCAGTAAACAATAACATAAATTGCAAAGTAACAGTTATTATGAGAAATAGATACATACCTCAGTAAGCAGACGTGTATGGGGAAACAATAACACAAATACCAAAGTAACAGTTATAATGAGAAGTAAGTACAAATCAGTAAGTAGACGTGTCTCAGTAAACAATAACACAAATATCAAAGTAACAGTTATAATGAGAAGTACACTATAACACAAATAGCAAAGTAACAGTTATGATGAGAAGTAAGTACACCTCAGTAAGCAGACGTGTATGGCGAAACAATAGCACAAATAGCAAAGTAACAGTTATGATGAGAAGTAAGTACACCTCAGTAAGTAGATGTGTCTGAGTAAACAGGTCAGGTAGATTTCAGACACACATGTATATACACACAATCGCCGAAGATATAAAACAAACTAACAGTTCACAAACTTATCGGAACGCACAGCTGATATTGTTCAAATAACACGTTCACAATCACTCACTCATATATAGATTGACATGTACAAAATCCCCACTAAACTCACACATACATAGATTGACATGTGGAAAATCCCCAGTAAACGCACACATACATAGATTGACATGTAGAAAATCCCCACTAAACTCACACATACATAGATTGACATGTAGAAAATCCCCACTAAACTCACACATACATAGACTGACATGTAGAAAATCCCCACTAAACTCACACATACATAGACTGACATGTAGAAAATCCCCACTAAACTCACACATACATAGATTGACATGTAGAAAATCCCCACTAAACTCACACATACATAGATTGACATGTAGAAAATCCCCACTAAACTCACACATACATAGATTGACATGTAGAAAATCCCCACTAAACTCAACACAAAAAAGTCATACTTTCAAGGTTGAATTATACTTTAATCGCCATTTCTTACCCAAGATAAATTGCAAATTAAGTACTTAGTGCAATCGCATCGACATATCGTATTAGATTGCTTTTCGATTGAGATATGCTTGAGCAGATTGCAATACAATCAGTTTCCGTTTGTCAGTAAAGTGCGGGGCTTTCAGGTGGACTGTACAGACTTCTAATCCTTGCAAAATAAATACCTGGCTTAGGATAACTTTACGCCGAGCCAAATACACCTAGTAAGTACGTCGTATGAGCATTAACGACCCAAACACACCCATGGAAGAAGACTGTGTAACATTTAACGACTCGTGAGCCAGACACCCACTAAAAGGTCGTGTGATGTATGTAGTGAACAGTTCGTAATATGGTATTGTGACAGAGCAGAGTAGTCTGTCCCTATCTTAAAACAAAATAAACGTTTAGAAAGGATTCGTCTCTAATCTTGATTGAACTGACATTAATGTATACATTGCATGATTGTCTTCCTTGGCCTGATAATCAACCTGATAAACCATGTGCGACAAACATATATTTTAATAAAATAGATATGTTTGAGTACACAGTCTGATTTTTGTGAAAACAGCATAAAATCGACAGTAATCATAATATTAAGCAACTTCTACACAGATTTTGCATCTAAAACACTCTAGGCACGTCACAGTCTAACATATCATGATTTACACCAGGAGTTAAAACCTTTGATGTTGCACTTGTTGATCTTTGACATGTTCGATGCATTAGGATGCTTCCCTTTTCTCAAAGCCAATATCGGTGTATGCCTTGTTTAGTAACTCAATTTACAATTCATAATTAAAACACATTCCCATAAGGGTTTTAATTAAAACAAAATGAAAAATGAAGTGATATAGTATTCTGTTTTCTCTCTAGTCTTAGTCACATCTAAACTATACAAAATAATACTTTTTTTTTTTAGTTTTTTACTTTAACTTTGATTTCAAATTTTGATTTTCTCTTCCATAGTCTACTTCTTGGTGCTAAGCATGCTGGAATAATTGTTTTACTTTGACCTTTACTTTACAATTTTATTTTTGGTCACGTGACAAGCATTAAGCCCGGACCCATTTGTACCAAGAGATAATAATAGGTTTTCTTTCCTCCTTATTCATGAAAGTCTCAATGCATGGAATACTGGCAGGACCTATTATTTTTTTCGCTTGGCCTGGTTTTCATGGTTTTCATGGTTAGTTAATTTTCTCGCATGGCCTGGTTTTCATGGTTAGTTAAACAGTGACTGATTTTACCTCGTTCATTTGGGGTTTTCCCATATTCTATCACCCCCTCAGAACTCCAGCAGCTTGTATCAAACGGTAAACTTCAGAATTTCTTGCTTTTTCTTAAATGTTCTTACTTTTAATTATACAATGTTTATTATATCGGGTTAATTTTATGCAGGTGCGTGGCATAAATTAAATAATATGCACTTTTTCCAGGAACACACTACACTTTACGTGATCATAATTAAATAATAATAGTAATAATAAGATAGATAGATAGATAGATAGATAGATAGATAGATAGATAGATAGATAGATAGATAGATAGATAGATAGATAGATAGATAGATAGATAGATAGATAGATAGATAGATAGATAGATAGATAGATAGATAGATAGATAGATAAGTATAGTACTCTCATTAATGAAGTACCGCGGTATTGATACATACAATAAATGTATGTTCAAACGACGACTGAACTTATATATTAATTTTCGTACTACAGGGTGGCCCAAAAGTAGGATTACAGTTATCACGTAGACTATTTATTTGAAAATTCGACACTAGAACAGTGGGAAATTCGTTATATCTGTTAACATAAACATAAACAATTTAATCACTCAGATGCTCAAAATGTCCTCCTTTGTATTACTAAGCAAGTAACTTCAACCATATAAAAGGTAGTTTAATAACTGTAAACCTACTTTTGGGCCACGCTGTATATATTTTCTTCCTTACCACCTGTCAATTGTCAACTGCATGCCTGGTGACGTCAGCGAGTGCTTATCGACGGCTATTATACGGATCGTCGAAACTAATCCCACACTACTAAAACTCCTCTTACTGGCTTTGACACGTTTTCCTATTCGCCTGAGTTAATAACGTGAAATACTAGACACTATACAATAATCTGTCTTGTATTGTTTCGATCTTCCACGCTGTAGATTTGAATGGCAAGGGTGCCTGTGGATAGGTGCAGATCGGATCCATTTCACTATAATATGCCTCTATCAGCGAGCCCGTTTTTAATAAAACATTTCCTTTTTTTTTTTTTTGTTGCTTTGCCATTAACTTCACGATTCGTATTCTTACCTGCCGTTCGTTCTCGAGAATCTTATTTCTTTACAGTTTAAAAAGAAAAAAATTTCCTTTTTAAAGCAATCCAGTGGTCCACAGGTATAGGCACGTTCAATGGCAAGATCGATTTTGTATTTTTCAGGAACGATTTCTGAAAAAAATCGATAACTAAAACGAGGCAAATTTCATCGCTCTCTTCTTGCAAGGGGTGAATGTAAGTGCTCTTTTTGCTATACAATCGTACGTTCGTTTAAATGCATATTTTATATTTCTGAATACAAGAGTAGGTATGTGCGAGCATGTGTGAATGTAAATAGCATGCTTTCAATGTGTGCATGCATGGCAAATCTTTAAAAATTGTATGTGTATAGAAAATGCATTCAATGTGCGTCATAAATATTTAAATTATGATACAGTTACTATACCTGAACAAAGAAATGGTTATAGGGTCCAATGAATTATATTTGGGTGGTTGTCGTATTAACAGATTTGTTCATTTGTTGCTGTTGATGATGGTGGTGGTTTCGGTTTGTATATGCAAGGGGTGGTGGTGGTGGTTGTGGTGGTGATGGTGGTGGTGCTTCCGTGCTTAATGATGTTTGTTGTGGAAAATAGTGTATCAAAGTATAAAGGTCGGGGGTACATTGCTATCATTATTAAGCAGTAAAAGGATTTAGTTGTCAGTAAGAATATGCACTAGGAAGAAATTTTAAACAATTGACTTAAGTGATACTTATAATTATTAGGCTATTGATATGAAAGAACTGTCACTGAGAACATATTATTCCTAAAATTAAGTAGGCAATACTTACTGTAGTAAATTATCAAGTAGGCAATGCTTAAAATAGTAAATTATCAAGTAAGCATGTGGAGACAAAGTGAAGAAAGGAGTATAATCCAGAGTAAACAGATACAGCCAAATATAATTAAGCAGACCTTGAATAAGTTCCGATGTGAAAGACTAAGACGTCATTTCTAATAATAAGTAAATTTCAGTTGTAAATAATTTGAAGTACGTTTTATACTTACACATTAACACAAATAGCAAAGTCACAGTTATAATGAGAAGTAAATACACACTTCGTTAATATAAGTGTCTCAGTAAACAATAACATAAATTGCAAAGTAACAGGTACTATGAGAAATAGATACATACCTCAGTAAGCAGACGTGTATGGGGAAACAATAACACAAATACCAAAGTAACAGTTATAATGAGAAGTAAGTACACCTAAGTAAGTAGAAAAACAATAACACAAATAGCAAAGTAACAGTTATAATGAGAAGTAAGTACAAATCAGTAAGTAGACGTGTCTCAGTAAACAATAACACAAATACCAAAGTAACAGTTATAATGAGAAGTAAGTACACCTCAGTAAGCAGACATGTATGGAAAAACCATAACACAAATAGCAAGGTAACAGTTATAATGAGAAGTAAGTACACCTAAGTAAGTAGAAAAACAATAACACAAATAGCAAAGTAACAGTTATAATGAGAAGTAAGTACAAATCAGTAAGTAGACGTGTCTCAGTAAACAATAAAACAAATATCAAAGTAACAGTTATAATGGGAAGTAAGTACAAATCAGTAAGTAGACGTGTCTCAGTAAACAATAACACAAATATCAAAGTAACAGTTATAATGAGAAGTAAGAACATTATAACTCAAATAGCAAAGTAACAGTTATAATGAGAAGTAAGTACACCTAAGTAAGTAGACGTGTCTCAGTAAACAATAACACAAATAGCAAAGTAACAGTTATAATGAGAAGTAAGTACACCTCAGTAAGTAGACGTGTATGAGTAAACAGCTCAGGTAGATTTCAGACACACATGCATATACCCACAATCGCCGAAGATAGAAAACAAACTGACAGTTCACAAACTTATCGGAATGCACAGCTGATATTGTTCAGATAACACGTTCACAATCACTCACACATACATAGATTGACATGTAGAAAATCCACACTAAACTCACACATACATAGATTGACATGTAGAAAATCCCCACTAAACTCACACACAAAAAAGTCATACTTTCAAGGTTTTCAAGGTTGAATTATACTTTAATCGCCATTTCTTACCCAAGATAAATTGCAAATTAAGTACTTAGTGCAATCGCCATTTCTTATCCAAGATAAATTGCAAATTAAGTACTTAGTGCAATCGCCATTTCTTATCCAAGATAAATTGCAAATTAAGTACTTAGTGCAATCGCATCGACGTATCGTATTAGATTGCTTTTCGATTGAGATATGCTTGAGCAGATTGCAATACAGTCAGTTTCCGTTTGTCAGTAAAGTGCGGGGCTTTCAGTTGGACTGTACAGACTCCTAATCCTTGCAAAATAAATACCTGGCTTAGGATAACTTTACGCCGAGCCAAACACACCTAGTAAGTACGTCGTATGAGCATTAACGACCCAAACACACCCATGGAAGAAGCGTGTGTAACATTTAAGACTCGTGAGCCAGACACCCACTAAAATGACATGTAATGTATGCAGACTCATGAGCAGGATACCCATTGCAAAGACGTGTGTTGTATGACTACTCATGAGCCAGATTCCCACTAAAAGGACTTGTGATTTATCTCTTCTCACGAGCCAGGTATCCACTGCAAAGACATGTGATGTATGACTATTCATGATTAATATAATTTTAATCACGATTCAAACACATTTACTCTTGATTCACATACCTTTGCTCGTGATTCATACATCTTTACTACTGATTCACACACTTCTACTCATGATGAATTTATGTGTTCATTGACAACAGTGAAAGCAGTGTTAAAAACAAAATCAACTTCACTCATATATTGTTTCGCTCTTCCATGTTGTAGTATAGAGTGGTGGATAGGTACAGGTCGGACCCATTTCACTATAATCTGCACCTACCAGCGAGACCGATTTTATTTCCCAAACATTTCCTTTTCTTTCGAATTGCCATTAACTTCACGATTCGTAATCCAATAGCCTTTCGTCATTCATATATCCATTATTTTATTGCTTTGAAAAAAAAATCTTTTCTTTCCATTTTACAGCAAGCGAGTTGTCCACAGGTTTAAGCACGTTCAATCGCTAGAGTGATTTTGTATTTATCAATAATCAATAACTAAACCCAGGCAAAACTTGTCGCTCTCTTCTTGAAACCGGGTGTTTGAATGTAAGTGCTCGCAATGTTATTACTATATATTCGTATGCTCGTTTGTATGCATACTTTATATTTCTCATATAAAACGCGGTATGTATGCGCGAGCGTGTGTGAATGAGAATAACATGATTTTAGTAAGTGTGCATGCATGGCAAAACTAAAAACAATTGTATGTGTTCAGAAAATACATTCAATATGCGCCTGAATATCTAATTGTTATATAGTTATTATACAAAATTGTTATATAGTTACTATACCTAATTGTTATATAGTTACTATACCTAATTTAATATAGTTACTATACCTAATTGTTATATAGTTACTCTACCTGAACAGAGAAGTGGGTATATGGTCCAATGAATTATATTTGGGTGGTTGACGTACGAACAGATATGTTACTTTGTTGCTGTTGATGATGGTGATGGTTTCGGTGTATATAAGCAAGGGGTGGTGGTGGTGGTGGTGGTGTGTGCGTGCATAATGATGTGTGTTGTGTTGTGGAAATTAGTGTATCAAAGTATAAAGGGCGGGGGTACATTGCTATCTTTAGTAAGCAGTAATAGGAATTGTTGTCAGTGAAAATATGTACTAGGCAGAAATTTTAAACAATTGACTTAGGTGATACTTATAATTATTAGGCTATTGATATGAAAGAACTGCCACTGAGAAGAGATTATTCCTACAATTAAGTAGTATAGAAAAAGGACCAAAAGTACATTAAGACAATTAGTTATCAAAGTAGTTAATTATCAAGTAGGCAATACTTACCGTAATAAATTATCAAGTAGGCAATACTTACCGTAATAAATTATCAAGTAGGCAATACTTACCGTAATAAATTATCAAGTAGGCAATACTTACCGTAATAAATTATCAAGTAGGCAATACTTACCGTAATAAATTATCAAGTATGCAATACTAAATATACTAAGTCCGTCATGCGTAATAAGATTAAAAAGTTAAATATATATGTGATGTAAAATATAAAAGAAACGATTTTAATTATCTCATATACCGTAATTTTAGACTAACATGTGCAGACAAATTAAGAAAATGGAGTATACTCCAGAGTAAATAGATAAAGCCAAATGTAATTAAGCAGAAATTAGACAAGTTCTGATGTGAAAGACTAAGACATCATCTATAATAAGTAAATTACAGTTGTAAGTAATTTGAATTTCGCTTTAAACAATGCACAATAACACAAATAGCAAAGTAACAGTTATAATGAGAAGTACACTTTAGTAAGTAGACGTGTCTCAGTAAACACTAACACACATAGCAAAGTAACAGTTATAATGAGAAATACACTTTAGTAAGTAGACGTGTCTCAGTAAACACTAACACACATAGCAATGTAACAGTTATAATGAGAAGTATACCTCAGTAAGTAGACTTGTCTCAGTAAACACTAACACACACAGCAAAGTAACAGTTATAATGAGAAGTATACCTCAGTAAGTAGACTTGTCTCAGTAAACAATAACACACATAGCAAAGTAACAGTTATAATGAGAAATACACTTTAGTAAGTAGACTTGTCTCAGTAAACAATAACACACATAGCAAAGTAATAGTTATAATGAGAAATACACTTTAGTAAGTAGACTTGTCTCAGTAAACAATAACACACATAGCAAAGTAACAGTTATAATGAGAAGTACACTTTAGTAAGTAGACTTGTCTCATAGCAAAGTAACAGTTATAATGAGAAGTACACTTTAGTAAGTAGACTTGTCTCATAGCAAAGTAACAGTTATAATCAGAAGTACACTTTAGTAAGTAGACTTGTCTCATAGCAAAGTAAAAGTTATAATCAGAAGTACACTTTAGTAAGTAGACTTGTCGCATAGCAAAGTAACAGTTATAATCGGAAGTACACTTTAGTAAGTAGACTTGTCTCATAGCAAAGTAACAGTTATAATGAGAAGTACACTTTACCAAGTAGACGTGTCTCAGTAAACAGCTCAGGTAGATTTCACGCACGCATGCACACACGCCGAAGGTAGAAAATAAACCGAGAGCTCACATACTTAACGGAACTCAGAGCTGATATTGTTCACAAAACACGTTCATAATCACTCACACAAAGTGACATGAAAAAAAAACAAAAACCAAATCAGACACTCACACACACAAATCATTCTATCAAGGATGAATTATATTTGAAATCGCCATTTTTTATCTAAGGTAAGTTGCAAATGTATAACTTAGTGCAATTACGTCGACATGTATTAGATTGCTTTGCGATTGATATATGCTTGAACAGACTGCATAGCTGTTTATTTCCCAGAAAAGTGCGGGGCTTTCAGGAAGATTGTAGAATCATCTAATCTTTGCGACAAGAACAAACTTGGCTTAGGATAACTTTACACCGAGCAAATTAACGACCAAACACACCCATGGAAGAAGCGTGTGTAACATTTGACGACTCGTGACCCAGACACCCACTAAAAAGAAGTGTGATGTTGACTACTCATGATCCAGATACCCATTACAAGTATGTGTTGTTTGAAGACTTGTGTTTCAGGTGTGCCCAGCAAAGAAGTGAGAAACTGAACACAACTTTATCATGACTCAAGTTCATCCAGGAGGATGTGGACCAGCCGCCTGTCGTAATGACCATCGATCGGTAAATAAACAGTCTGACTTACGTAATAAACACTCAGTATGAGTAAGGTGTCGTCTTTCATATCAATCATAATAACTGCATACACTGACTTGTTATAAGACGACGCATACATTCTCTCTCTCTCTCTCTCTCTCTCTCTCTCTCTCTCTCTCTCTCTCTCTCTCTCTCTCTCTCTCCCTCTCACACACACACACACACACACACACAAACACACACACAAATACACACACGCACTCTCATACAGGTTTATACACTCACAAACATTCAGACACAGTGATTGTCTTTCACCGGCTTAGCACTATGCACTCTCGTATCGATAATTCATCAATTTTATTGAATGCTCTTTTGTTACTGGTTATGATTTTTATTATTATTAATCATCCATCACTAATTACAAGTGATAAAATTCTTAATTTTATTTTATTATTAATTCTTCCAGAAGACACCACGACACCACTCATCCCCTCACTTGGCGTATTTGTGGGTTTAGTAAAATCTGATCTCTTCCACAATAACAAGACACATTTACAGACACACTATATTTCCCTAGCTAGAAACCTCTTACTAAAGAAGTGACAAATCCTTCTTTAATGACATTTAATGAGCCTGTCAATCACCAACTGTCACTCAAACATATATTTTATTAATATGTGTAAGAAGGTTAATAAATTTAACAAACATTTATTAAATAAACATTCAAATATACTTATGACAAATTCGATTAAATATTTCATTAAACAACGTTCAGACAGTTTCGATACTTATTTAGTCTTAAATTCTAATGCATAATTCAGCAGTCAGATTATTATCAACATAAATCACATGACTAAGTTTATCATAGAAGAAATACAATTATAGAGTGATATGAAAGTAGTTTTACGTAATCTGTGCAATGAAATATGCCGCAATATTCCTTCTGCACTTTCGTAACAATGTCACAAGTTTATTGTTCAAAATAGAATAATCTCCCACTGCTCTGCTATTGTAGAATGTTCCAACACTGTAGATCCCTGGAGACTAATCTATGTACACGTTTACAGTATTAGCTACTTGAGGTAGGCAATCACAGTAACGAACGTCTTGCACTCCTTTTGATAGAAAGTTCCAAAGAGGAGTGGGATACATTTTCTGATGCACACAAACAGGATACAGTGAATCAATACAATTCCTGCCTGCTAGGATGGATGCTTCTCTAACCCACAACAAGCTACACAGAAACCAGAGGAGAAGTAAAAAGGAAGAAGAAAGGCTTGCTTCTTTTTGGGAAAGCATAATCAGGGAACAAAGCTAAATTCTAAATCTACCATCTCTAAACTTCATTCTTTCTTACAATCATTTTCAACTTACAATTCTATATACATTATTTATTAGCCTGGATCATGTATACAGCATAAGAGCTATGACATAGTCAATTACAATGTGTTTCTTCTAGAAGCAATGTCATTACATATTACATCCAAGTATCATAATTCACAACTGTAGAAATAATAGTCTATTGACATAATACATCATTACATCAAATTAACAAGTATAATATATCAATAGCGAAGTGCACAAAAATATTTCTAAGACCAATCTCTCTCCATCTGTCAGTTAACTCACAATAAGCTTACAATCGCCTTTTCATGACTGGACTTGAGTTGTCAAAATCAATGTTATTAGAATAATAAACTTTCTTCAACAAGTAAATTTCAGTGTCTACCCATTGTCCAGTTCATTATTTGTAAACCTTAAACTATTGGATAGTAAAAATACTCATCCACTTTGGACTGGTTTGGATTACATCCGCAAGTTCTAGCATATTCTTTATCTGAGTTGTTATTTTAACTCTGGCACTTTCAAAAATATCATCATGTGGAATACCTACATGTCATATGGCGTTCATATTTAACAAACTATACAAGAATTAAGATTTAAAATATTAACAGACACATTTACTCTGCCACAGGACCAAGCTTCAAAAATACACTATATTCACAATGGTGTCGGCATACAGTTTCGTTACTAGGCCATTACTTTGCCCTACCCCATACATAATGAGTGTCGGCATACAGTTTCGTTACTAAATCATTACTTTGCCCTACCTTATACATAATGAAAGTAAACAGGTAACAAGCATACCATTCCCATTAACCTTTCAAGCTTTTCAAGTCCTTATTTTTACATGCATACATTACTCCTTTGGTAAATGAATAGTTAAAGTCCCTCCTACTTAACTTTTCTTTTCTTATACTGTAAATAATGTTTAACTGCTTTCTCGTATTTGTGTAGTGTTATCATTGCAAGTACGTATATGTAAATATAACTGTTCAAGTTTATTTTCCTGAAATTATTATTTTGATATTCTCTTTCAGACACATAAAGAAATTAAGCAGACCACCTTTACAATCTCGCGAAAATCTGGCGACATTAAAGAGGATAACGATGTAGAAAGACTCACACACACAAAGGTACAAATACGTATTCTTCTAGGAAATGATATATGTAAATAATGTGTGTGTGTGTGTGTGTGTGTGTGTGTGTGTGTGTGTGTGTGTGTGTGTGTGTGTGTGTGTGTGTGTGTGTTAGGTGTATGGGTGGGTGTGGAGGCGCGCGCATTAAAGTTTTTTTCGCCAAAATAATTGTGCAGATAAATGTGCTATTCATTTCATTCTTTGGACATTTACGTCATACATGATATTACGTTATAAAATAATTAAATAAATTGTAAATACATGATATTAAGTTATAAAATAATTAAATAAACTGTAAATACATGATATTAAGTTATACAATAATTAAACAATTTGTAAACACATGATAGTAAGTTATAACATAAATAAACTGTAAATACATGATATTAAGTTATAAAATAAATAAATAAACTGTAAATATACTATATTAAGCTATAAAATAATTAAATAAACTGTAAATACATGATATTAAGTTATAACATAAATATACTGTAAATACATTATATTAAGTTATAAAATAATTAAATAAACTGTAAATACATATGTAAGTGTTTTATCTTTTGTTTTATAATAAAATGAGCATAAATTAAGTACATACTTGAGGTTTGGAAATTTTAAAATAGATTTCACACTGATGACATTGTATCCAGTTTGTCGTTATAAACCTTTCTCTATTTTCATCAACTGATTCTAATCTTGAAGACTGTCCTTAGAGCATATCACACATTTTGAGGTAATCTATGACCTCGTCTTCGTGGGGGGGGGGGTGTGGATATCCTGACGCACAAACCTAACACTCGACTAAGATTGTGTCCCTTGTTTAAGCACCCATCCTTCTAATGCAACATAAACACATTAATAATTATGTTGAAATGTGTGTTTTGCACTGAAGTTAATGCATTGATGCAGGACCAAATCGAAATTGTTTTAGTATTGATTGGACTAGCACATTTAATAACTCGATTTAATTGTTAGAGGTTTAGTGAACTATTTGATTTTCTAAGGTTATAAAAGTATTGTTTATATCTAACAATAGCCAAATAAAAACAATATACATTACATTCAATTAATTAAAATGTTTATGAATGATTGTTTTTGAAAAAACGCTAAGTAATAGCATCTTCCTATATTTTGCATTTATCAGTCTATTTATACACATGTAGTGTTTTGTTTATAAAGATTTATCAGTCTATTTATAGGAGAAACACCTGTAGTATTTTGTTTATCAGTCTATTTATAGGAGAAACACCTGTAGTATTTTGTTTATCAGTCTATTTATAGGAGAAACACCTGTAGTATTTTGTTTATAAAGATTTATAGGAGAAACTCCTGTAGTATTTTGTTTATAAAGATTTATCAGTCTATTTATAGGAGAAACACATGTAGTACTTTGTTTATAAAGATTTAGTGGATTTTAAAAAAAAATAACTTCTATGTGCATTACATTCCATATGGTGTTTATATTGTCAATGATAATCAATTTAATTAAAATATATATTGTACAATAGAATTCTGACAGGAAAAGGTATTTAGGGAGAGAAATAAAAAATAAAAACAAGACATTAAATGATAATGTACAATATAACAGACTAATCACACCAAACCACAGCGAAATGAATATACCATTTATTTTATAATTTAAAAGACCGTGCGTGCTTACGTGTGTGTGTGTGTGTGTGTGTGTGTGTGTGTGCGCTGGCGCGAAGGATGATCTGTTTGTAAGTTGTTGTTAACTAATCACGTACATTTACTGATCGATTTCATTTTCTCTACCCACAAAACCCTTTCTCTAAATTGAAAATGAGGTTTAGAAATGAGCACCTATTCACGTTTGAAGGTAAGTGAATTTCCTTTGCTTTAGCAAGTGTTGTTTTTCTTCCCGCGAGAGTTGTGTTTAATTAGAGCTCTATGGACTGACTGTGTGAACTAATCTATGTTGTTAAGGCAAAAAATTGTTTGTACTTTTCAGCATTCCAAAATTATGCTTCTCATAATTTTCAGTACGAATACTTGAAACTAGACTCAGATACAGATACAGTTGAATGGGACAAAATAAAACTATGGGGCCTGAAAGAACCGAACATTCTTATATGTGTGACGGGAGGAAGAAATATATCAGTCAGTCCTGGCGACTTGACCAAGTCATTGCGCTATCTGTTGAAATTTGCCTTACGTGCAGGTAAGATTTTCCAATCGAAGTCCGATGAGAGAGAGAGAACGAACGAGACAGTGAATGAGAGAGTGATGACAGTGAGATAGTGATTACGAGTAAGACAAAATGAGAGGACGAGTTAGTATCTGAGGGAGAGAGTGATGACAGTTAGTGATATATTGATTACGACTAAGACAAAGTGAGGATGAGTTAGTATATGAGGGAGAGAATGGATGTTAAGCAGGTAGAATGAGTGAGTGAGAGAAGTGATCGAAAGAGTGAGTGATTAATAGAGAGTGACTGTGATTGAGTGAAAGGATGTGTGATTTAGAACGAGTTATTAGGAGAGTTGAGAGAAATACAGAGAGAAAAAGAATGAGAGAGAGTGAAGGAGACTGCTAATGATACAGAGGAGAGAGTGGGAGTTAGTGATACAGATAAGAGAGAGAGTTATACAGAGAGAAAGAATTAGTGATACAGAGAAAGTGAGAGTTAATGATACAGAGAGAGTTAAAGTTATTGAAACAGAAAGGAGGGAGAGTGAGAGTTAGTGTTACAGAGAGAGTGAGAGTTAATGATACAGAGAGAGTGAGAGTTAGTGAATCAGAGAAAGGAGAGAGAGTGAGAATTAGTGATACAGAGAGAGTGAGAGTTAGTGATACAGAGAGAGTGAGAGTTAGTGAATCAGAGAAAGGAGAGAGAGTGAGAATTAGTGATACAGAGATAGTGTGTGATACAATTAGCGTTGGTGATACAGAGAGAGGAGAGAGTGAAGGTTAATGATACAGAGAGAGTGTGTGATGCAGAGAGAGACTCAGAGTTAGTGATACATTGTTGGTACCCCCCTAAATACGGATATCTAGGACGGACAACAAGTTGAGGACGTCACTTCCGGTAACTCGTATTGAGCCCCCAGAGGAAACAATTCCTCACAGATAAGACAGACAGATAAGACGAAAGACAGACTCAAGACAGACGTGACGATAACAATTATAAAATCATACTAGACAAGAATGACAATGAATTTGACACAACACTAATGAAAATTTAACAATAACTTTATATAACAATAAAATAAAATAACATAAAGATAATAACAATAAAAGAAGAACAGTTAACAATGTTGGCCAAATTACAAAGATATAAGTCCAAACGATTCAGGGAAATGCTAGCCTCCCCTAATGAAGTGATTTTTAATCTCTGTTTTCCTTTACCCAATCGTTCTCTTTTCCTACACAAGTTTCGATCTTTGTTTCAGTTCCAATACATGTATATCGGTATTAAGCAATTCTGTTCAATGTTTACATTCGCTATACTTAGCTCAAAACTCGAGCAAGTTGAAAGGTCAACAAAGCATTGAATTCTTGGAGTGGCTGGTCAGTCTTGTAATTAGTGTCTTGGTTAAATGCTTTGAATGTGGATTTTTGTGCTATGGTTCCTATACACCTTGTGTATCTATATTTTACTATTTTACTTTTTAAATATGTTTATGGAGTGATGCCGGGCTAAGTTTTGCTTCGCCTGACATACATAGAGTGGGTGATACAGAGAGGAGAGAGTGAGAGTTAATGATAAAGAGAGAGTGAGAGTTAATGATAAAGAGAGAGTGAGAGTTAATGATAAAGAGAGAGTGAGAGTTAATGATAAAGAGAGAGTGAGAGTTAATGATAAAGAGAGAGTGAGAGTTAATGATAAAGAGAGAGTGAGAGTTAATGATAAAGAGAGAGTGAGAGTTAATGATACAGAGACAGAGTGATACAGAGAGAGGACAGAGACTGAGAGTTAATGAGAGAGTGAGAGTTAATGATGCAGAAAGAATTATTGATACAGAGAGAGTGATACAGAGAAAGGAGAGACTGAGAGTTAATAATACAGAGAGAGTTAGTGCTAAAGAGAGAGGAGAGAGACTGAGTTAGTGACATGGAGAGAGAGTGAGAGAGTTTTTGATTGTATGACGAGATAAAATCACCAGTAAAATATCAATTATTATTTATTTATTTAATAATATTATATGTATATATTTTCTATGAATAATTTTAAAGTTTGATTGTTTGCATAACATTTAAATGTTTTACTCTGAACATCGATTAACTTTGTTTCGTCTAAAAAACATAAAATTTAATAAAAATAACTTCATTACTTTTTGAAGGTTATAGATATTAAGTTCCTTTTGTAATAATTGTGAAGAGATGAAGCAGCTAAAAGTTAAGATTCTCTCTGTGTTGTGTATATTACACAGACAGTTGTTCTCCGTGGTTTCCAAGTTCACAGTGGGCAGTGTGTTTTGCTTGGTCTTTCTACCCATGCATAACCGCAATGTAATAAATGTAACAAATATATATCGTCTCTGTCATGCGGGTTGTGAGCATGCACAGGGCTTGCTTCATGAGCTGGGTTTGGCTTCTTGTGGAGTTTGTCTTTTGCTTTGCAAAGGACATTTACTGTTCTGGTGACATTCACGAGTTTTGTCATGTCCGTGATAGGTGATAATGAGTGTGTGTGTGTGTGTGTGTGTGTGTGTGTGTGTGTGTGTTTGCTTGTGTGTGTGTGCGTGCGTGCGTGCGTGTGTGTGTGTGCGTGTTTGTGTGAGAGAGAGAGAGAGAAGGAGAGAGAGAAAGAGAGAGAAAGAGAGAGAGAAAGAGAGAGAGTTTGAGAAATGCACAAGGAAGTGCTCATTGCTACATTTTTTACTTCTGGACTGGATTCATAACATCATTTTCTAGTCTACGACATCTAAAGGCAATTGGGGTTTGTGAAAACTTCATCCTCTAATTTACGTCATCTAAAGGCAATTGGGGTTTGTGAAAACTTCATCCTCTAGTTTACGTCATCTAAATGCAATTGGGGTTTGTGAAAACTTCATCCTCTAGTTTACGTCATCTAAAGGCAATTGGGGTTTGTGAAAACTTCATCCTCTAGTTTACGTCATCTAAAGGCAATAGGGGTTTGTGAAAACTTCATCCTCTAGCTTACGTCATCTAAAGGCAATTGGGGTTTGTGAAAAATTCATCCTCTAGTTTACGTCATCTAATGGCAATGTGAATGTGTGCGAAAATGTCAACCTCTAATTTACGTCATCTAATGGCAATGAGTGTGTGTGAAAACGTCATCCTCTAACATCATCTAATGGCAATGAAAGTGTATCAAAAAGTCATCATCATGTTCACTTTATCTAATGGAAATGAGAGTATATGAAAACGTCTTCCTCTTGTTTACGTCATCTAATGGCAATGAGAGTATATGAAAACGTCATCTTCTTGTCTACGCCATCTAATTTAAATGAGAGTATGTCTGAAACGTCATTCTCCTGTTAACCCCGTTTAATGGCAATGATAATGTGTGAAAATGTCATATTTTAGTCTACGTCATCTAATGGCATTGAAAGTTTGTTAAAACGTCATCCTCTAGTTTATGTCATGACATTAGGAGTTTGTGTAAATGTCATCTTTTAGTCTACGTCAACTAATGGCATTGAAACGTCATCTTCTAGAATGTGTCATCTAATGGCCTTTAGAGAGTGTGAAAATGCCATCCCTTAATTTACGTCATCTAATGGTAATAAGAATATGTGAAAAGATCATCTTCTAATCTGTGTCATTAAATGGCAATGAGAATCTGTGAGATTTGTACCACGCTGGTTTCGGCCATGTGCACTTTTATAAACTTTACCTTCGCTTTACTGTTCCTGGGTTTCTTTTGTTTTTTTGTTTGAGAGAAAACGTTGATCGGTGACAAACCATATCATAAGAGTCTGCATTACCTTTGATTTGTTAATTATTTATTATTCATTCCTTTAAAATCTCGTCACTACTCAACATTCTATTTTAATTGTTTCTATTATTAACACACTTTAATGCATGTATTGTTAATTATTTGATAAATATAATAATTGTTATGCTTACTCCTAGAATAATTGTCTCATACTATTTCTATTGATTCAAACGGTCATTAATAGTGCTTAAGGTGTCGCTATTCATTAAATTGTATTATTTTAATACATATTAATTTATTGTTCCACCGCATTATTCTAATTTATTCATATTCACTGTTTCATTCTTAGTGTGTGGATGGGTGCTACCATTGGGATAATTTTATAGAAGTCCCACAAACTGATGGAAGTATGGTAGACTTGTCCAAGATTTATATGTATATAGAACACAATAGTCCTGGGAAAATTAACATTCTAAAGAAGAGTTGAAGATTCCCTTGAGGTTAGCATTGATCCAATCCAATGTGCATCAAATTTGTTTCAATATTTAATTCTAAAAGTATTGATTTATGTTAATTGCTCAAGACCGTCCATGTCCACGATACAATGGTGGTTGATACTTGTGTGTAAGAATTGGAGAAAGAAGAATGAATGAGAAAGGGTGTGGTATTGGGAGAAGATGAGTGACAGTGATTGTTTAAGAGAGGGTGTTATTGAGTAGGTGAGAGAAAGTGATTAAGAGAGAAGGAGTGAATGATAAAAGAAAACGAGCAGTTGAAAGAAGTGACTGAGAGTAAGGGAGAGGGTAACTGAAGAGATTCATGGAGGGAGAGGAAGTGAATGTGTGTGTGAGGCCGAGTTACTGAGAGGGGATGGCAAAATGAATGATTAAGAGAGAATTACTGATTTGTTAGTGAGTAATTAAGAGAATTAAGACCGAATTAAGTAAGTGGATTTAACAATAACAGTTTAAGAATAACAGTCTGCACATTTTGTATGGTCATAACACATTCTATCGAACAAATGAAATATAAGTGCTATTGGTCATTACCGTAAAGAAAGATATGCTTAATCATGATCATCCTTTCTATTCTAAACACATCAACACTTTCCCGATTCAGCCAACAGAAAACCTGCCATCACTTTCCAGAAAGTTTACACGACTCATAAAATAATTTACGAAATAAAATGCTATACCCTCCATTCCCACCCTAAACCACCTTCCCCAAACACATGAACGCTCACACACATTCATGTATACACGTTCTCATGCAAAAAAAGACCAGTCACGCGCGCGCGCACCCACTCACACACACATACAGACTCACACAAACAAACTAACACATCTACACACATGCACAGGAAGAAGCTCACAGTGCATGAATTCTTGTTTGCTAATTGTCAATGTGTCTCAGAGTCCCGTAACGATTGTTTGCATGCTTTGTTTGCTAATTGTCAATGTGTCTCAAAGTCCCGTAACGATTGTTTGCATGCTTTGTTTGCTAATGGTCAGTGTCTCAAAGTCCCGTAACGAATGATTGCATGCTTTGTTTGCTAATGGTCAGTGTCTCAAACTCCCGTAACGATTGTTTGCATGCTTTGTTTGCTAATTGCCAGTGTGTCAAAGTCCCGTAGCGATTGCACTAAACATTTTGTACTGTATATTTCCCAGATCCTTGGATTATTATAGGCGATACAAATACAGATTTTAAGAAGCGTTTATGGAAGACGGCATTGGAATATGGAATGTTTCCCAAAGGGCGCATTCCAATTCTTGACATTGTTTCTTTGGACCGGGCGGCAACGAAGCTCAGTGAAAACGAGGCAGGGCATTTTAATTATTTTTGCAATTATCATTTTAGACTGCTTCCTTAAGTGAAGCGTGTAAATAACTGAATGTATTGAGCACATAAATGTAGTTGGAAAATAAGCATAAGAAAGTATGTTGTTCTGCTTTGAAGACCACGTAACGCACGAGTCAGGAAGACTTAAATTTTAATAAATAAATGTTGTTAAACTGTGTGACGTTAACGCCACCTAGTTAATGGTTATTATTATTAATTAATCACCAATAATTAATTACAAATGATGAGAATCTTAATTTATGTTATTAATAATTCTCCAGCAGACACCACTCGTCTCTCTCACTTGGCAAATATGCGGGTGCTGTATACGTTTTATCTCTTCCACAACATTGAAGTCAAGCATCTGCCGTCACAATATTTCTGTAGGTGGAAGCCTTACTAAAGGAAAAGATAAATAATCCGTCTTTTAATCTATATTTAGCGAGCCCACATCCACCCAATTTCTTCTCCAACATATGGTGTCAATATGTGTAAGAAGATAAATAAATTTAAGAGTAAATTTATTAAATCAACAATCAAATATACATGTAATATATATAATGTAAAGATTAGTTGACATCAATACTTTCATGAAACTGCATTCAAATAATTTTAATATCCTAACCCACAATTCAACAGATTACTTTCAATACAAATTACAGGATAGTTCTTATCTGAAAAGACAAATGGAGGTATTCGAGATAAACAATAATAGTTTATATATAACATTGACTAGGTGAAGATGCAATAGACTTTTGTGCACTTTCATAACAAAGTTACAAACTTATTTTTTATGTTATTAGTGTCAGTTCCACGTGTTTTCCTTGCAAATTGTAGAACAATGGTGAGTTGCTAATCTCTTGAAGCTAAACCGGCACTCCGCCATTTTAGCTCCCTCAAGCAGGACAACAATTGTAGCACAGAAGCTTCCCTGTACCAGAAATTGCTTGATGAAGTCAGCATACTTGAACACTGTACATCAACAGAGAGTAGAATATTCCTTACATGTACACACTGGGGGTGGATACTTCTCACGACTACCATGATCGTAGCGGTTTATAAATCAGTAAACTGGTAGAATCAGGTAAAACAGAAAAAGGCTGCGTTTTCCTGGTAAATATATTAAGGAAACAAATGATAAGTGTGTAGCTTATTCCTTTTAAACTTCATTCTTTTTTACATTCAGGTATCAACTGACAGTTTTTAGACCGATACACACATACAGCATAGTAGTTTATGAACAGGTTCACTTGAAACAATGTCAAATGCTTAACATACTACATGTAAGCATCATAGTTCACAATTAGAAGAAATAAAAGTCTACTCACATAATACATCTCTACATAAAACTCAATTATAAAATATCAATAGCAAGAATGCTCGAAATATTTCAAAGTCCATTCTCTCTCAATCAGTCAGTTAACACACCAACAGCTAATGGTTGCCTTACTTGACCGGAATTCTTGCCACTCCAAATTCAAAATGATTGGACAATAGAATTCTCTACAGCAGCTAAACTTTTCTCAGGCAATTACTGGTCTCATTCTTGTATATCTTAAATATCTTGGATAATAAAACTACAAATCCACTTGAAACTGTTTTTGATGACATCAGCAACTCTAGTACATTCTTTATCTGAGCTGTTTACTTCCAACTTTGATAATTAAAAATATCAGTATAAACAGTGCCCAAGGTCGGGTCACTTTGACATTGAACACTTTATATAACCATCAAGTTTAGAAATAGGGATAGGCAAATTTACTCTGCCACATATTGTTATAAATAATTTACTGAGTTGAAGAGAAGAAATGCACTCATGCGCGCACAGAGAAAACAATGAAAATCATGGCGTCTGAATACAGCGCCTCGTTCGCCCTTGTTTCTTTGCTTTACTTTAAAACACAAACGTACACATCGACGTCTATCAACGATGCACTAGACGAACATAAAATTTAAGAAATTATTTAATTATATTTTAGAAATTACCTATATATCTACAGTGACTGCAATTATGACATTGATTGACAGACTAGAAAACGAGGACATCCAGAAGAGACATCCTTATGTAATTTTGTTCTAATAAAATTGCATGTAAAATATATTTTTATTTCTATGATGCTATGGTTTTAAAGGGTGAAACAAAGTATCGTGTGAATACAGCGTGTTTGGATCTTTATCAGACGCACATTGTTCTAATCGACAATACATCACAACAGACACATGCTTCCCTGGAAGAGGAATTTTGTCGTAGAATTATGAGAGGAATGAGAGGTAACGCATTTTTACAGCAAATTCATATTTGAAGACAATGTCACTGACACATAGCAAAATGTTATATACATATTGTCTCATTAATCTTTCCTGACACATAGAAACTGTAATACATGCATTTTGTCTAATTAATCTTTCCTGACACATAGGAAATTTAATACATACATATTGCCTCATTAATCTTTTCTGGCACATAGCAAAATGTTATATACATATTGTCTAATTAATCTTTCCTGTGCTGAATGTGTAAGAGTACGTGTTGCCGGGTTATGTCAATTTGCCCCAGTACAAAAGGAGTTAAATTTTGCCTTAAAATAGATGACTTATATTAAATGCAGAGTGTAAGAAATTAGCCCTTACTTATTTGATCCCAATCTCTTGGATTTAGCTTTGTACTAAAGCCTGTAATCCTTTTTACAAGTAAAGTTGCTTATTTCCATTACATAGGTCTCTGTTGGTCTCTCGATAACCTGACAATTTACTAATCAGCTCTATCTATCTATCTATCTATCTATCTATCTATCTATCTATCTATCTATCTATCTATCTATCTATCTATCTATCTATCTATCTATCTATCTATCTTTCTAACTATGTCAATCTTCACGTGTCTGTTTATCTATCGGTTCTATTTAGCTGCAGTATAAAAAGCAGAGAATACAAAAATATCATGTTAAGGCAAAGTATATCTGAGTCCATAGACTAAATATCATGTTAATGCAAAGTAATCTGAGTCCATAGACTAAATATCATGTAATGCTAGGTATATCTGAGTCCATAGACTAAATATCATGTTAATGCAAAGTATATCTGAGTCCATAGACTAAATATCATGTAATGCTAGGTATATCTGAGTCCAATGACTAAATTTGTAGCGCAAGCGGAGTGCAGTTTCATCATATATCGTCACTTGCCAATCCGACTGAACTTGTCAATGGCCGATGGACTTGAACCTTCACCTTTCACGTGGTTTTAATGTCGGATGCACGAGAAAACGGTTGCTTTTCTTTCGAAATGTGTCGTGACCACGTGCGAACTTTGCTCGGGAAACAAGAGTGTCACCGCTCCATTTACTACGGATTTAATCTCAAATAGAAGTTAAACATTACTACTTAAAAAACAGTTTTTCTTTAGATATGCCATGAGATCCAGTCTACGTTCTGTTATGTCTATTATACGTACAGCACACTCTTGCGCATCCCGTTAGTGAGTAATAAAGAAATGCGTTTACGTAGGATTGCGTGCTTTATAAAACTAAACATATTAAAGCTGCAGAAAAGAAATACAATTTTGGTAAACATTACACAAATATATTAAAGCTGCAGAGAAGGTGCACAGTATTGATAAACATTACTCAAATGCACATAAAGTTTACTGTACCAGACACGAAAGAGAATAAAGAACAGTAAAATTCGTGCTTGCCTTTTAAATTTTGTACTTAGTTTTCTTTTAATAGAACATACGTAAATTAAGAGAGTTTAGTTTTAATTATGACATCTTGAATTAGGAGACTTATGGAACTTATCTTGAATTCTATCAACTTGAAATAGGACCGTTATGGAGCTTAGATTTACGATGTTACTATCTGAATTTGAGCGACCCTATCATTTCATTTACGAGATAAGAGAAAACGTGTAGGTCAGAGGTCACCGGAATTATTTGCTATTGGCATTCTCATGCAAGTGTCAAAAGAAATTCATAAATGTAAGAATGGAGAGCAGACAGAAAGTGCAGAAAGAAAGATATTTTAGGTTCGAGAGATCAGTGAACAAAATGGGACATCTTATAATGATTTGACACAACTGAACAATTTATTGATAAAGGAAGGGTATATTAAGTATATTGATTTTATATTAATGATCTCATAAGTGATGCTATGAACTTAAATAAAATATTCGACTTTAGAGAGCATTTAGAACCACATGGTTGAGAATTTCAGCAGTCAAAGACTTACAACACTCGGCATTATTAGGAATGTCTATTCACTAGTCTTCAACTCCGTTACGTTACCTGGTCTATCAGAAGCATTTGTGCAGAAACATATTAGACGCCCCGCCCCCGCCCCACCAACAAGAAAGTATTAGAATATATTTTCTGTCATCTATCATGAAATGATTTTTAATATATATATATATGTGTGTGTGTGTGTGTGTGTGTGTGTGTGTGTGTGTGTGTGTGTGTGTGTGTGTGTGTGTGTGTGTGTGTGTGTGTGTGTGTGTGTGTGTATGTTTGTGCTTCCTACCAACCAGATAAATCATGCCTGATGATATTTCTGATAATGGGTGGAGATGGGAAGCCCGCTGTTCGTATTTCAACACCAAATATCTTCCTCGGAGTGAGTATACTTACAGATATTTGTTATTGAAAAGAAAATGTTATAGTATATTTTCAGTAACTAATTTGAATGTTATTTGCAAATTTAAAGAAAAATCTGAAACAATACAATCCAGCACACATATTCAATTATTGCATATGTTTGTCAAAATAGTATTTTTAAATATAATTTATTTGTCAAAATTAATAATTAAAATAATACTTTAAAATTAAATAATAAATAATCGGAATGGGCAATATATATCAACCGTTACCTTACGGCGTCTCCTTTCATATAAACCAAATTCAAATGATTTTATCCACACCGCAAACATAATTTTCTTTCATTTCCATAATTAAGAAACGCGAATTTGATTATCAGTGATCTGGCTAGGGGTGGGATGAACGTATCAACAGTTTATAAGAAAACATAGTATGCCGTTTATTTCGGCGCCTGACATTTTATAAATATATGAGATTATTATTTTAAACATTTTGACATCTATCCACGATATCAACGAACATAGGCAATGCTTAGAAAACAGCTAATTAAATATTTAACAATGCTGCTTTAAAAAAAAAATGTATTATATTGATCAAAAAATTATATGTTTCGAATTTAGGGCTCTGGTGGCGATGATGACAGTTCAGTACCGGAAAATGGTCCTAGAACTGAGTGAGTTGCTTCAGTACAAAAAGATATATTTAGTTAAGTTGAAAATGGTCCTAGAACTGAGTTACTTCAGTACAAACAATATATTTTGTTAAGTTGAAAATGGTCCTAGAACTGAGTTACTTCAGTACAAACAATATATTTAGTTAACAAAAATATATTTAGTTAAGTTGAAAATGGTCTTAGAACTGAGTGAGTTGCTTCAGTACAAAAAGATATGTTTAGTTAAGTGGAAAATGGTCCTAGAACTGAGTGAGTTGCTTCAGTACAAAAAGATATATTTAGTTAAGTGGAAAATGGTCCTAGAACTGAGTGAGTTGCTTCAATACAAAAACATATATTTAGTTAAGTGGAAAATGGTCCTAGAACTGAGTGAGTTGCTTCAGTACAAAAAAATATATTTAGTTAAGTTGAAAATGGTCCTAGAACTTTGTGAGTTGCTTCAGTACAAAAAGATATATTTAGTTAAGTAGAAAATGGTCCTAGAACTGAGTGAGTTGCTTCAGTACAAAAAGATATATTTAGTTAAGTTGAAAATGGTCCTAGAACTGAGTTGCTACAGTACAAAAAGATATATTTAGTTAAGTTGAAAATGGTCCTAGAACTGAGTTACTTCAGTACAAAAAGATATATTTAGTTAAGTTGAAAATGGTCCTAGAACTGAGTTACTTCAGTACAAAAAGATATATTTAGTTAAGTTGAAAATGGTCCTAGAACTGAGTTGCTTCAGTACAAAAAGATATATTTAGTTAAGTTGAAAATGGTCCTAGAACTTTGTGAGTTGCTTCAGTACAAAAAGATATATTTAGTTAAGTGGAAAATGGTCCTAGAACTGAGTGAGTTGCTTCAATACAGAAAGATATATTTAGTTAAGTGGAAAATGAAATTCTATTAATAGATACTGAGGATTGGCATTGCAAGTGCGACATGGAAAGAAATAATCTCTAGACCGCGGGGGGGGGGGGGGGGGAAGGAATGGGGAAAGGAGGAATGAAGTGTGCACATTACTTTCATGACGAAGTACACGTTTTGTAAAAAAAAAACTATAAGTGTGTGCTTGATTAAGAAGGGAGGTTAATGTTTCATGACGAAATACACAACGTTTTGTAAAAAAAAAAACTATAAGTGTGTGCTTCATTAGGAAGGGAAGTTGATGTTTCATGACGAAGTACACAACGTTTTGTATAAGTGTGTATTTTATTAGGAAGGGAGCTTAATGTTTTGTGAGGAAGAGAAGTTCATGCATGAGATTCATGCTTGCTTAGGAAAGGAGGTTCATGTTTGATTAGGAAGGGAAGTTAATGTTTTGTGAGGAAGAGAAGTTAATGCTTGACTAGGAATGGAAGTTCATTTTTGATTAGTTATAAAGTTTGTGAATGCTTAAGAATGGAAGTTCATGTACGGATATGATTTGTGCACAGGTATGACGAGAAAGGGAAGTTCAGGTATGATTAGAAATGGAAATTAATACAAAAGAGAGAATAGAAAAGATAAGCTCATTAAGGTTAGTAATGGACGTTAATACAAAAAAGAATAGAAAAGATAAACTTATTAATGTTAGTAATGAGTAATGGAAGAACATGCATCATACGGAAGAGTAGCTCATGGCTATTTACTAAGGATTGTTTATTTATGGAGGCGAAAGGAATTTCATATTATAGGAAAAGTACTTCATGTATGTTTGCTAATGTTCATGCATGGTGAAAATAGGAAATTCTTATACAATGAGTAAGAGTATTCGAGGCATGTTAAGAGATGTTCATGCATGGTGACGAAGAGAACTTCATATATAATGAGGAAAAATAGTTGATGTATGTTTAAGAAAGGATGTTCATGCATGGTGAGAAAAGGAAATGTGTGCATGCTTAGTAAGGAGTATTCACTTACGGTGACGAAGGAAAGAGGAGAAAGAGGAGTTCATCTCTATCTAGTTAGTGAAGTTCACATTATTAGTTAGTCCATATATGACTAAAAATGAAGTTCATGTATTGTTAGTTACAAGTAAGCTGGAGAAATAGAGCCTAATTATAATTAATTGTGGAAGATCGTGTGTGATTAGATAAAGATATAAGAAGAAATTAAGTTCATAAGCTGACAGAAGTGAAGTTCATGAATGATTAGTCAGAGAAGTGTATGTAAGATTAGGAAGTACATATATTTTATATAAGGTGAGGACATGATGTTTTTATTAATAATTTTGGGAAGTTCATGTATGATTAGATTGTGAAGCTCATGTGAGGTGTTACGAGTCTGATAAAATCTGTGTCATGACTTCTTAACCTACTTGCTGTTTTCAAAATTCAAATTTTGAAAACTCCTTTGTTAAAGTTCTCCCATGATACATCAGTATCGAGAAGCTTCTAGCAAAGAGGTCAGGACGTTATGTAACTTTAGGCCATTGTCCAGATTCTCGAACCGACTACATACCACGTGACCCGTCACGTGACGCGCTCTATGCATTTTAATAAATACAGTAGCACGCGCCAAATTCGTCACTCCGATCCAGAAACGGCAAGCAGTCACACCGACTACCTGTAACAGCCGCATATTCGTGAGTCGATAGAGGAAAGCCGATGCTATATTGCTTTGAAGATAACACGTCCACTTCTTGCAAAGGTATTGCATTTATTAATTGTATCTTGCATTTTGAACCATGTATGTAATTTTCTGCTACTTATTGCTACCTTTTAGCCTAAGCAGGTGTTCGCTTGTAAATGACAAAACCTATAAGTTATTGTATATGAATCATTGTAACTCTTTTTCATTGTAACTTTAATTTATATAACTTTAAATTCACTAGTGCCAGGAGCGTCTGTGCACGACATGAATTTCCTTTGTAATTCAAATTATTGCGTGTAATTTTAATGTTAAATTGTGAAGTGCTTTGCTTGATTTGAATTGTTTCTTTGTATGAATTCTGAATTTTAACGTTGTAAATATTTGATAATTCGTACGTCACGTACGGTTAAATGTAACATACGTGAAATCATTTATATCTTCAAATATAAATTGTAAACGACGCGTTAGTCGAATTTCTAACTCAGTGCATTTAAATACGAATCGTGCTTAGGTTGGCGAACCTAAAATGCAGAACGATCATGGGAACATTCTTGTCTCCAGGTCGGTTCCTAGTTTCGATGCCTAGTTCCGAACTCCTAGAGTCAAGTTCTTCTCCAATTACAGTCCCACTGCCGTTGGACACATGTTGACGTGTAGGTCTTCACACCCTTGTCTACACTTGCATTCTTTGTCCGGCTTGGTAACTGAGAGACAGTTTCTACCTATGCTGTGTGCATTTTGCTGGCGATAATTAAGTGAGGTGGACTGGTTTGGACTGGCTTTGGAAACCGCGTGGCGTCAAACGAAAGCTAAGTGAAAGCTGACTGATCAAAAATCACGAGGAACTTTTGTGGTAAATTTCTCGAACATTCAGAACAATTGATTTAGACTGTTAAGCACATATTTTCAGTTACGAGTAGAATTAGACTTCACACTCGTATATTGATTATCTTGTTAATTGTTAAATCTTATTAAATCTTATTTTTAATTGTTAAACCTCTTCGTAGTAAATTTTTATGCATAATAGACCTAACTTTAAAACGTGGTTTGGATGGGGGCTGATTGAGCTGAATGACATAATGAATGCATACTAATTAAGAGGAATTTAACGACTCCAAGCCAGCTTTTGTACGCAAGTTGTTAGTTCGTAAATCTGTCGTCTTCGCTACTGTCACAGTCTGATAAAAATGTCCGACCTGATGACCCACTTGCCTTGTTTACTTCAAATTCGAATATTTGAAACCCTTGACTCCTTTGTTCAAAGCTCCCCTTTTCGAGGCGCTTCTAGAATAGGTCAAGATGTTATGTAACTTTAGGACCATTGTCCAGTTCTCGAACCTACTACATGCTTCGCGAACAGTCACGTGATACGCAATATGCTTTTCTATAAATATGACCACGCGCTTCCGCTCCTCACTCCGAGCACACCTCAGCTATTTCCATCAGCAACTCGGGTCGTGAGAGGCAGCCGACAGCCGTAGAGAATCAAGGTACCCTTCGACTTCTCATATAAAGGTATCATTTTATTTAATAGTATTTTGCCTATGTATTGTTTAAGTATGTATTTGTGCTATGTATTATATGATTTCCATATATGCTTGAGCATGGTTCAGAGAAATAGCTGAAAACCTATAAGTTACGGAATATAAATTTATTGTAACTCTTTTTCCATTTTGTACTTTAATTTATATTGTTTTAATTCACTAAGAGCCAGAATGCTGCGCTCGATATGAATTCTTCATGTAATTCAATTATTGCGTGTAATTTTAATTGTAAATTGTGAAGCGCTCTGTTAGTTTGAATTACCCCTTTGTATGAACATTAATTTAACGTTGTAACTATTTTATTGCTTCATACGTCCTGCTGTTAAATGGAACACATGTGAGATGATTATATTTTTCCTAAATCTAATTGTAAACGACACGAGGTCGAAAACTCTTTATTCAGCGCATTTTAACTGAGCCATGCCTAAGTAGGACGTGTTAGATTGAGAATTATATCTGAACACGTTGCATCCACAGGTCGGCTCGTGTTTCACCCATGCCTCACCTTGCTTTAGCTTATTGGTATAAGCTGGTTGAATTCTATGGAAGAATTCTGCTCTGAGGGCCATGCCACTAAAATTCCAGTTCCCTAGCCACTAAAAGAGGAGCACTGTTCCTTATGCACCACGTGCGTCGCTAGAGGGAGACTGTGAGAACAGACCGGCATGACTGAGCGTCGAGACCAGGCTGACACAAAGATATAGCTAAGTGCAAACTCGGTATACAGATCTCAAAGGAACATTTGAAGGCAATTTAAAGTGCTAACAAGAATCGGGCATGTGCGCGTAAAGACAGAGTAATAGACTATTCGCGTTCGTATTTGATTATTGTTAACTTGTTAAACTTTATTAAATCTTATTTTCTTTGTTAATACCTCTTAGTAGTTGATTTATATGCATGATAGACCAAATAGATATATTCTTAGATTAAATGGGGGCGGATGAGCAGGATGTTGAAATGAATGCATATTAATTTAGAGGGATTTAACGGTTTTTAATCTAGCTAAAGTTCGCAGTTTGTAAATTTGTCGTCTGAACTACAAGACACACTTTTAATTAGTCAAATAATAAATTGAGCAACCAGTCTGCATAGAATATGAGAGAAAGAATTAATTATAATTAAAGTCTTTAATTATTCTAAGCAGGGTCTTTAAATAAATACTGGAAACGTAACAAGTGGGGGAATCTCGTCCGTGGATTGATATGTATTAAATTGTAACATTTTTATACATAGGGCGTATCATAACCTAGTAACGAACGAACGAACAGAATTGCCAATTGTTCTTTTGATTTTTGTATCACTGATTTTCTTTGCTTTTGTTGTGACATGTGCATGTATTCTTTTGCAGAGTAGCGTGCATGTTTAATCAATGTTAATATGTTTAAGCGTAGTTAAGTGTTTAATATTGATTATTGAATGATTTATTTAGTATTGTGTTACTGAGTACTTCATTGTGAGAAGTCGACGGTTATACCGCCAGCTAGGAGAGTTATCGGTAGTAACAGACTTCGGACTATTATATTTAGGGTGCTAGATATAATGTGTAATGTTGTATGGTAGGAGCCGTGACATTACGAAAGTCTTGGAACAGCGGACACTGTGACAAGCAGGTGAAACGTGTAAGAGTTAACGCGCAATTTATTTCGGAAGGTGTTCTGAGTAAATTAAATAATTTTTGTAAGGTTGTAGCCTAAAAGTTATTTTCGGGATAAGCGGAGTTATCGCCGACGGTTAAAACACACAATTCACGGGAGACATTTTTATTGTAGCCAGCGCGCTAAGACAGAAAAATGGATCGCAAACAGGTTATCGAAGACCTGAAAGAAACCGGTATCATGATAGGATATCAGGGTGACGAACTGACTAGCTACATCAAAACTGAGCTAGAGAAAGCGGAAAAGGAGAGACAAGAGATAGAAAGAGAAGAACGTGTAGCTATGCGCGAACTGAAAAAGTTAGAAGCTGAAAGGTTAGCAGACACGGAAGCAAAACGCATCGCAGCGGATACAGAAGCCAAACGCATCGCGGCAGACGCGGAAATAAAACGGTTAGAATGGGAAGTAAAGAAACTAGAAGTTACTAATCCAAACCGTGACCGCAGAAGCAGTGGTGATTCGCATTCTAGCGATGGAAATAATCACAGTAGAATTGAAAACATCATTCCAAAGATAAATATGGTCCCATTTGATGAGAACAAAGATCAAATAGACGCGTATTTAAAAACGTTTGAAAAGTTAGCCAGAGCAACAAACATTCCAGTTGGATATTGGGCGATAAATTTATCGGGGTTACTGCAGGGTAGTGCTAAAAACGAATTCAATAAGCTTAGCGATTCTGAGTCAGATAATTACGACACAGTCAAGGCCGCATTATTGAAACGTTACAAACTCACAGCCGACACGTACCGTCGTAAATTTAAACAGGCCACGAAAGCGAGTTCAGAGACGCACGCACAGTACATACGACGCGTAACTGACCTGTTCCAAAGATGGATAGATCTAGCTGAAACCCCACAGACATACGCAGGTCTTAGGGATGAAATGGTAAAAGACCACATTCTCGGGTCATACAAATCAGATCTACTGATTCACTTAGCAATAAGGGAAAAATCTACGCTAGAGGAGATAGGCAGCGCTGCCGATCGCTTTGATGACGCACATTCTCAATTCTCGAACGCACACGCGAACAACAAGTCTCGACCGAACGACCGAACGAACGCCGACTCGAAAGGATAAGAAAAATGACCGGAAGGCACCTAGCGAACGTGATGATAAAACATCCAAAACCGACGCTAAAAACAAGTCTGACAAACAGAAAGATAAAAAGAATCTTGCTTGTTACACTTGCGGTGATAGTGGCCATTTTTCGCGAACATGTCCTGAAAAGAAAACGGCTAAGGTTTACGCAGTAGAAAGTCATACACCAAAAACAGAAAAATCAAATCGAACACCAGTACAGGCAAACGGTCACGACACAATCGCTTTGCTGGATACAGGGTGTGAGCTGGACGCTATAGTAAATGCATCATTAGTTAACCGTACCGACTACACAGGGGAGACAATCTCTGTCACCTTTGCGAACGGCGAACAAGACATTTTACCAGTAGCTGAGATCTCGATTGTTTCAGCCTTTGTAGAAGGAACAGTCAAAGCAGTTATGGAAAACTCACCGCATGACGTGATCCTTGGTTGCAAGTATGTTTTGCCGTGCAAAAAACAAACTTCAACCGAACCACCACTGGTTAACGCTGTAACCAGAGCAGCGAGTAGTAAAGACAAATCTGTGACTGCACCGATGTCTGCCGCACCAGCCGTAGATGAAGCAACAGTTAGCGAGATTAAATTATTACAAGCTGAAGACGAAACACTAGACCGGTTACGCAAGCAAGCTGTACCTGTTAGTGACGTCAACACTGACGATTCGAATAAGAGAGCGTGCATTATTCTGAAAAAGGGTTTATTGTACCGCTATTCGAAAGTGGGAGACGAATTTCGGAAACAATTAGTCGTTCCACAAACCAAACGAAATGACGTATTACGATTAGGTCATGAGAGTCTTTTTGGTGCACACATGGGTGTACAAAAAACAACTAGTCGTATTACACGTGAGTTTTATTGGCCGGACATCATTGCCGATATCCGTAGATTCGTGTTAAGTTGCGACACATGCCAGAGAACACAGTCTAAAAATTCAATCAGACCCGCACCGTTAGGAGAGCCTGAACTGATCAGTGAGCCCTACAAACGCGTAGCAATGGATTTGATTGGGCCTATAATACCCACATCAACAAGAGGTAATCGATACGTGCTGACCACTATTGATTATGCAACAAGATTCGCCGACGCAGTACCATTGAAAAATATTGATACTGAAACTGTCGCCGAAGCCCTTTTCGGATTATGGAGTCGTGTTGGAATACCCACCGAAATTTTGACAGATCAGGGGAGTCAATTCATAGGCAACGTAATGAAGGAGGTAAATCGCTTACTTTCCATCAAACATCTTACTTGCACACCCTACCACCCCCAGGCAAATGGTCTGATTGAAAAATACAATGGGACATTAAAAACAGCACTTAAAAAGCTCGCCACTGATAAACCGAAAGACTGGGACAGATACATCCCTGCCCTACTATTTGCATATAGGGAAGTGCCACAATCTTCCACTGGTTTTTCACCATTTGAGCTACTTTACGGACGTACAGTACGCGGACCGATGATGATTTTGAAGGCACTTTGGACTGATGAAAAGACAGATGACGAAGTTAAAACAACTTACACATACGTCACTGACTTAAGAAACCGTCTTGAAACTATAGGCAAGATAGCACGGGAAAACCTGACGATAGCTCAGTCTAGACAGGCAGAATATTACAATAAGCACACCAAACCTAGAGAATTTGAAGTTAATGACAAAGTGTTACTGTTGCTTCCTGAAGCACATAACAAACTTCAGATGAAATGGAAGGGGCCCTTTGTAGTTACCGCCAAGCTAGGGGGACTGAACTATAAGGTACAGACAGGAAAGAGAGAGAAAATCTTTCATGTTAACCTACTCAAAAAGTACATAAGCCGTGAGGATCAAACCACTCAAGCTGATTTTGTCGTAGCGACGATAGTTACAGAAGATGAGGGGGATACTGATTGCGTCACTGGTACTTTACCAAACTGTCCTCTACAGACGGACGAAACTGTCAAAGACGTTAGGGTGAATGAAGCCTTGACAGAAAGACAGAAAAAAGAAGTGAATGAATTGCTTAATGAGTTCTCATCTACTCTGACAGACAAACCAGGGTTGACAGACTTAATAGAATTTTCACTGAAGCTGACTGACAACAAACCGATACGTTTGAAGCCGTATCCGTTGCCACACGCTAAGATAGATGACGTTAGACGTGAGATTAAGACTATGCTAGATCTAGGGGTCATAGAGAAGACTGACAGTGCCTACGGATCACCCATCGTGTTGATTAAAAAACGTGATAACTCGTTCCGTTTTTGCGTAGACTACCGCAAACTCAACCAAGTGACAGAGTTTTGTGCCGAACCTCTTCCCGATCCGGATCTCATCTTCACTAAGCTAGCTAACGCTCATTACTATACCAAAATAGATTTGTCACGCGGTTTTTGGCAAATCAAGGTCAAGGACACTGATCGACACATACTAGCTTTCACTACACCAGTAGGAAACTACACATGGAAAGTTATGCCTTTCGGAGTTTCAAACGCTCCAAGCATTTTTTCTAAAATGATGCGGTCATTGTTAGAACCACTGTACGGACGTGGAGTTGAGAACTTCATGGATGATTTAATTCTAGGCACCCAGACATGGGAGGAGCACTTGACACTCTTACGAGATGTGCTAGCCAGATTAAAGCAAGCCAACCTCACTGCCCGCCCTACGAAGTGTGAAATAGCACAATTCTCCTTAGACTTCTTGGGACACAAGTTGAGTCATGGAACTATGTAGCCAAGTGAAGCTAAGATAGCACAACTTAAGGACACTTCACAACCTCTAACAAAAACACAAGTTAGAAGTTTTCTTGGTCTTGCTAACTACTACAGAAAATTCGTACCAGATTTTAGTGCCATTGCATGTCCTCTGACTGACTTGACACGTAAGAATATGCCTACAAAAGTAGTGTGGACTGATGCATGCCAAAACGCTTTTGACACACTGAAATCTAGACTGACTTCAGATTTAATTGTTAAACTGCCAGATTTGACAAAACCATTCTTGTTAAGGACTGATGCTAGCAACACAGGATTAGGAGCAGTGTTATTACAGGAACACAATGACACCAAACACCCAGTTGCATACGCAAGCCGTAAACTCACAACTACTGAACAGAAATATTCCACCAGTGAAAAGGAATGTCTTGCAATAGTTTGGGCCATAAAAAAGTTCGAGAACTATTTGTACGGAAAAACCTTTGTCATTGAGTGCGATCACCAGCCGTTGGCCTTTCTCGGACAGGCGCAATTTACGAACAGCCGTTTAATGCGTTGGTCTTTGTTTCTGACACAGTATGACGCAAATATTCATTACATCAAAGGGTCTTTGAATGTTGGCGCAGATTACATGAGTCGTGCTTGATGCCATCAAGTGCCGGTACTGATAGAATGTTGTTTAATCAATTAACTGAACCCTACGGATTCCTTCCTGTAAATATGAAATATAGTTGCACACTTATCTCTAGGAATGTTGAAATTTTTTTTGTAAATTTTTCTTCATTGTGGACTTCTACATTTTATCATACATAATTTGTAGGAGGCATTTTATCTTTGGTAAGATAAACGCCTCAAAAGCAAGGGGGTGTCACAGTCTGATAAAAATGTCCGACCTGATGACCCACTTGCCTTGTTTACTTCAAATTCGAATATTTGAAACCCTTGACTCCTTTGTTCAAAGCTCCCCTTTTCGAGGCGCTTCTAGAATAGGTCAAGATGTTATGTAACTTTAGGACCATTGTCCAGTTCTCGAACCTACTACATGCTTCGCGAACAGTCACGTGATACGCAATATGCTTTTCTATAAATATGACCACGCGCTTCCGCTCCTCACTCCGAGCACACCTCAGCTATTTCCATCAGCAACTCGGGTCGTGAGAGGCAGCCGACAGCCGTAGAGAATCAAGGTACCCTTCGACTTCTCATATAAAGGTATCATTTTATTTAATAGTATTTTGCCTATGTATTGTTTAAGTATGTATTTGTGCTATGTATTATATGATTTCCATATATGCTTGAGCATGGTTCAGAGAAATAGCTGAAAACCTATAAGTTACGGAATATAAATTTATTGTAACTCTTTTTCCATTTTGTACTTTAATTTATATTGTTTTAATTCACTAAGAGCCAGAATGCTGCGCTCGATATGAATTCTTCATGTAATTCAATTATTGCGTGTAATTTTAATTGTAAATTGTGAAGCGCTCTGTTAGTTTGAATTACCCCTTTGTATGAACATTAATTTAACGTTGTAACTATTTTATTGCTTCATACGTCCTGCTGTTAAATGGAACACATGTGAGACGATTATATTTTTCCTAAATCTAATTGTAAACGACACGAGGTCGAAAACTCTTTATTCAGCGCATTTTAACTGAGCCATGCCTAAGTAGGACGTGTTAGATTGAGAATTATATCCGAACACGTTGCATCCACAGGTCGGCTCGTGTTTCACCCATGCCTCACCTTGCTTTAGCTTATTGGTATAAGCTGGTTGAATTCTATGGAAGAATTCTGCTCTGAGGGCCATGCCACTAAAATTCCAGTTCCCTAGCCACTAAAAGAGGAGCACTGTTCCTTATGCACCACGTGCGTCGCTAGAGGGAGACTGTGAGAACAGACCGGCATGACTGAGCGTCGAGACCAGGCTGACACAAAGATATAGCTAAGTGCAAACTCGGTATACAGATCTCAAAGGAACATTTGAAGGCAATTTAAAGTGCTAACAAGAATCGGGCATGTGCGCGTAAAGACAGAGTAATAGACTATTCGCGTTCGTATTTGATTATTGTTAACTTGTTAAACTTTATTAAATCTTATTTTCTTTGTTAATACCTCTTAGTAGTTGATTTATATGCATGATAGACCAAATAGATATATTCTTAGATTAAATGGGGGCGGATGAGCAGGATGTTGAAATGAATGCATATTAATTTAGAGGGATTTAACGGTTTTTAATCTAGCTAAAGTTCGCAGTTTATTAGTTTGTAAATTTGTCATCTGAACTACAAGACACACTTTTAATTAGTCAAATAATAAATTGAGCAACCAGTCTGCATAGAATATGAGAGAAAGAATTAATTATAATTAAAGTCTTTAATTATTCTAAGCAGGGTCTTTAAATAAATACTGGAAACGTAACAGCTACAAAGACGCATTTTTAATGTTAGTCGAATGATAATTTGGGCAACCAGTCTGTGTAGGATAGGGAGAAGGAGTTAATTTAATCTAAACATTTATTAGTCCTTAAAATCCTATGGAGGGTCTATAAAGAAATACTGGAAACGTAACATGAGGCAACGAAATTAAGTTCAAGTATCTTTAGTTAGGGAATTTCATATAAGGTGAGGAAATTACATTCAAGTTTAATTAGTGATGGAATTCCCTGTAAGCATAGGAAATTACATTCAAGTTTAATTAGTGATGGAATTCCCTGTAAGCTTAGGAAATTACATTCAAGTTTAATTAGTTAAGGAATTTCATGTAAGGTGAGGAAATTACATTCAAGTTTAATTAGTGATGGAATTTCCTGTAAGCTTAGGAAATTACATTCAAGTTTAATTAGTGATGGAATTCCCTGTAAGCTGAGGAAATGAAGATCAATATGATTAGTTATGGAAGTTCAGGTAATGTGAGGAAATTAAATTCAAGTTTAATTAGCTAGGGAATTCCTTGTAAGGTGAAGAAATGAAGTTCAAATATGATTATATAGCAGAGTAAGTATGCATGTCCTTATTTCTGATTACCTTTGGGTACTGCGCATGACGATATGTTTGTAAGTACCAGAATTAAAATAACAACTCGGGTAAACATATGCTACAACATTTTGATGCTATCCAAACCAGTTTCATACAGATGAATAGATTTTCAGACTAATAGTCTCACACTTTGTGAAGATATAGTAAAACAAATTATTTAACTCTAATAACCTTTTTCATATATTGTGAATGGTACTAGTGTCTATGATTACTCAATGTGTGATAACTAATTTTAAATAATTATATTTATCTTTCCACATTCATTTCCTCCTGCAATCATACACTAAGTCCACGACAGGGTCTTCGTCTTTCTGCAGTCTGGGAGTGACCAGGTCAAGCCCTGGGGTACGTCACTAACTACGTCTTCCCTCCAGGTGTTACTCATCCAAATAACCGGCCCTAGCTGAACTATTCTTGTCAGTCTCAGAGTCGTTATCAAGCCCTCACAATTATCTCCCCAATTAGATGACGGACCTACTCTAAGAAATGTGTCTTTAGACTGTCTTTTGTCATAATGTATTACGTCATTTACGAGCCCCCACCATCACCCTCTAACACATTTGCCTCTGTCACGTGACAAGAGTGAGTAAGTTTTTAAATAAGAATTTATTAAGAAAAGAACAACAATAAATCAATTACAATGAATAACAATTAGTTTACACTCAAGGCGGTATCAGAGATTCGCAGATCTTTCAAGTCTATCACTCTAAACTTAATTAAGAATAATAGTTATATATATATATATATATATAGGATTAATATATATATATTAATCCTCTAGAACCATTACTAGAAATTAATACGGTCTGAACATGAAATTCCATATGTTGCCTAGAACAATTACTAGGTCTTCAAATAAGTCAAGAAAATTATCTTTGTTATAATCACTAAAATAGACTATAGGAAAAGAATACAAATCAGAAATTCACATTAATCACAGAACGATTACAGACATGTAACGCAACATAAGTAAGCATTCACCTGATGTGATTTGTGGTTGTTGTATTCGTCTACACCCGGCACTGGCAGCTGGCACGCAATACAGGTTACACTTGCAAAAGTCTTTCACTTTACTCCTGCTAAGTGTTCACGTTCACGTTCACAGTTCTTGTCAGGCACTCGGTTATACACAATTATTAATGAAGTGTCCTGGTTCCGATTATAGTCCAAACGAAATTCTCACAGACACAAGTCAGTTATTAACTTTGTTGCACTAAAAATATTGAGTCATTCATTACTCCGTTAATTTGTCAAGCCGTAGATTTCTCCACTTGGCAGAAACTCATATTACTAGTGAAATTTACGTACCAATACAAGTCTCCCCGACAGTATTATCCGGTTTGAAATGTCACTCTCTTCATCACAGGCCGTCTTGCCTGCGTGACGCGTAATATCCATGTGCATTTTTCCAAGTAAATCTTGTTAGACAAATTCTTACTGTTGTAAACCTTTCCGTCGTCTGGGTCTCGATCAACTGGGTTTTCACACAACAGTCCAGTAATGCTCCAATGACAATATATGTACAGGTACTCAGCGCCAAGGTCTCTAGTGAAGTTAAAGCTGAAATTGTTAGAATTCTTTGTTTAGCCTTGCGAGACTCCACCCTTTTGAAGTATCCCTTTTGAGTAATCTTTGATCCTTTGAGTTGATCTTTTGACTTATTCCTTTTGAGTAATCTTTTGGTTTACTCCTTTTCACAACCGAGCTGTGGAATATACAAGTGTTTTGCATACATCAGTTCATGTTTTGCTAAGCGTTAAGTCTGTAATTTTATTCTTGGTTCTCATTAATTTCTTATAAGTGTTTTGTTCGACACCAAGAATAACATTACAAATTTCAATCATTTTAAATATAAACATTTGTAAGAAAAATACAACTTGAAAATTGTAGTAAGGAAAAATTCGAAATATTATTTACAAATATAATTACCATTTCAGACATCTCTTATTCTGTCTTATTCCGCCCTATCTCCACAGGAAGTCATTGTGGGCCTTGAGAAAACTCATGAAATTAATTAGCGTGGTTGCCCTATTTATGGTTGGGCAAGCCTGCACTAAAGGGTCGACATTCTTATCGTTTGTCTCAACTCCCTAGGCTAATAGCTCATGGTCAAACTTCCCAACTGCTTATGAAACGCGTTCCACGATGTAATCAGAGCGGGTGTCTGCTGACCATATATGAGCTAGGCAGATCCCTGTTATTCAATTTACTTTCTTTGTGTTCCCCTTTTTTCTCGATGGGTCAGAATCAGTTGTCTAATGGCTTACGAATATTGTACATACAAAATTTAGCATACAATGCATTCATAGCATTTTACATACAAAATTAATTAAATTTTTGCCATAAAGGAAGAAATAAATTCAAAAATAAAAATAAATTTATGTTAAATTTATTTTAATGTAATAACTGCATTTTCGCCCTTTACATATATTTAACTTGTTTCTTCTTAAACACAGGTTTTCCCAGTCTTGCACAACCATTGAGAAACTTCCGTTAGGGATTAAGCTTAGAGACTGACGAAGTACCTTGTTTACTCCTTCAGAGAAAGTATGCTAAACCAGAGGTGAAGGTCACATAAAAAATTGGATACTAACTATCCATGTATGGTCACTTGTTTTCCGTCAAATGACGTAGCTCTAAGTTGTGAACTGGCCCCTATGCCATTGATAAAAACATGTGAATGGGTGGGCTGCGTGAGACGCCACACCGCATCGCGCTCAACTTACATGGGTAAAATTAGAGCATCCATCCATTATTACGACCGGACCTATCAGAAAACAACACAGTGGTAATATCTTGATTTCTCTGTACTGAGTTGAATTAATTATGTATTATGTATTATGTATTATGAATGTATGTAGAATTTTCTTGTGCATTTTCTTGCTGATTGATAATATATTTTCTACAAAGCTAAGTGTCACAGTGATATTACATTTGTAGTAGTGGTGAGGACACCACATGTATGTAATTGAACTGCCGTTGATTAATTGTTATCACGGGAGAGTCAAAACCTGCCACGTACTCATTAACTAAATTGTATTACTAGCAACTTTGGATTAATGGAGAAATATATTGTAAAGATTTTAGATATTTGAATTTTCATATGTAAATTGTGAGTTAGTGGAAATTGTAAAGAATGATTAACACTGCTGCTATAAGCCCCCCCCCCCCCAAAAAAAAAAAAATCATTATTGTCACACTAGGCTGAAACGTAATTAACTATGTATTTGCAGCCAGTCCTGAGTTCACCTCATAACTCAGATCTCAACTGCTAGCTGTTCCTTGGCAGAAGTCCAACCTTGCTAAAGCATGGAGTCCAGAACAAGCAAGTGTCTACATGAGCTGAATCCATATTACCATATGTTGAACGATGAAAGTTGCCAAAGGTCACGGAGATCAGTGTGCGTCAGTGGACGACAACACATGTTATACATAAGATAAGTCAAATGAAGGAAACTTTTGAGATGAACTTTCAATGGTGTGAATAATATTGACATTTCGATCACACATTACATTCTGTTCACAGAAACCACATGTTCATTTTTTGGGTTCAAATTTAATTTTATTGTTATTAAATTTTATTGTTTAACTTTCTTAACTGTTATCTCTCTACGTTATTACATAAGTGTATGTAATGACTGTGAGTTGCCACTGGGAGGAGCCAGAGATAGAAGAATAAAGAATTATATTTATTACCTATAAATAAAAGGGGGAGATAACATTGTGGCAAAAGAAGTCAACTAGCTTATCCGAGTAGGTGTCAAGAACAATCAGTGAGATTGTGGCATTTGCAGGGGAGATAAGTTAGGCAGGTCCAGCTGTCTCTAATGTTGAGGATTATCTTATAAATTAATATTGAAGATTAATGATTAAATGTTTGTAAAATGAAAACTGGACATGTGACACACTTGTATATAACAATTTCACCCAATGTGGATAAACCAAAAGTTACTTTGTTGAAGAAAGTTCTATGTTTTAATCACATTGATTTTGACATAACTCAAGTCTAATCATAAAGGCCATCGTTAGCTTATGTTAAGTTAACTGACTGATAAAGAAGAATGATTGACATTGATAAGTGTGAGGTATTTATGACCAACCAAAAACAGTTAGTAATGTGTGCAAAGGTGACACAACAATAATTTTGGCTGAACCTGTATTTATTGGGGCATGTCATCAAAACGTTGTAGTGGATTTGGTCATACCAAACAGGTAATTGTTCCTTACTGCCAGGCAGTAGTTGACTATGAGGGAGAAATGTCTTAGACTGGCACATTTGTCAGACAATTCTCTTGAGAAATGTCATGAGAAAACTAAACTCTTGAGGTCGTATGTAGCCAAATCTTCCAGGAACGCTACTGATTTTTGCTGGAAGGGTGATCTCCTGATTCATAAACATGAAGGGACCAATATGAGTCAGTTGGTGTCTATTGAGCAAGCATGCTGCATTTAGCTCATGACCCACCCACTGCCAGTCATCTAGGACCAATCAAAACTTTAATATGCGGTGAGGTTGATTTTCCTTGGCCAGGTATGATGGGGGACATCACTTGTTAATGTAAGTCAATAAGTGAATGGAATGTCCAGTTCCACTAGGTGAACTTTGTCCTCATTGGGTCAAGGATACAAACAGATTCTCACTGTCATTGATTATGCTATAAAATATCCTAAATAGTTACTTTTATTTCTATTAGTACTGCATTGGTAGCAAATGCACTAGTTACCATTTTATCGCAGGTAATTGAGAAATTACATTTATGTATGCACTATGATGGAAGTTCATGCATGGAATTTATATGTGTATGTTTTTACTAGTCTGATGTTTGAGCTTATCACTTTATTATTGTGTTTTAATGTGCATTAAGCCATCCCTCTTAGTATCAAAATGTAAGATGGCAAAACACTGAAATATTAAATAGGTGAAGTATGAAAAGGTTACATGTTCTTTTTTCATAAACTGCTGGTACAAATTAGTTTTAAATTTCAAATCCTTTTAGTTGCATTTGCTTATAACATGAAGTGTCTGTAAGTAGCATTATTAAGGTTAGGGTTCTTTGGGTGGAACACTCATATTTATCACGTGCATTTTGCTGCTTAAAATTTCTAAAAGAACCCAAGGCAATTATATCAATACCAGCAACAACCACAAGGAATTTCCTGAGTGCGAGACCTTGCCTAACCTGGGCATGTTCATAGGCAGTGCTTCCGAAGTGGACGAGAAGTTGTTCCAAGCTTTGAGAAACGGTTGGTGCCAGAATTATTACATTTATAGAGAGAGGTAAAGGAAGAGAGTGAAATTGGGAAAATAGGACCGCAGAGGCTTACAAATAGTCAAAGTGAGATGGGGAGTGGGGGGTGGCGGTGGCAACTTAATTGTGAGGTAAATAATCTATAGATATGAAAGCTAAAAAATTAGGAATACAGTAGTGGTTGTAAGAGTTACAAAATATAATAGATAATTTAAATGATATTCAGAAAATAAAACAAATTCAAGCGTACACTATATTAACCGTACGCACAAATACACTGAAGTCTTCAGCTTTGAACAGTATAAGGGTTGTGTATCTAACTATTTGTACTTTACTAAAACGTTGCCTGCTTGTCAGCGCTGTATCATCTTCTAATGACTTCAACAACTCTACAGTGTTTTGATAGATAGACAGACAGACAGAGAGATAGACAGACAGATAGATAGATAGATAGAATGATAGATAGAGAGAGAGAGATAGATAGATAGATAGATAGATAGATAGATAGATAGATAGACAGACACGTACGTTCACATATACATTCAGTGTAAATACGTAAACGTAGATAGATAGATAGATAGATAGATAGATAGATAGATAGATAGATAGATAGATAGATAGATAGATAGATAGACAGATAGATAGATAGACACGTACGTTCACATATACATTCAGTGTAAATACGTAAACGTGTTGCGTTTTTAATATGCTTGATATGAATGAGACTCACATTACACAACTATATTTGGTAGTTCCACCGTTTTGATATTATATATGCAAAAACCTTTTCAAAGAAATATCAGCAGATCTTTAATAAACATCTTGTCACTATTTAATTTTTTAGATCCACGAATCGATGATAAGGAACTGATTAAACTTGCAATTATTTGCAACAACATGGACTTCGCGACAAAAGAGATGAAGACTAATAATTATATTAAGTTAAAGGTGACAGATTTAAACTTCTTAAGCTGGTATCTAAATGGTTATATCTAAATATATGAACATCATAACTCTCTTTCCATCCATCCTATCTTCTCTTCCATTTATCCATCCATCCATTCACCATCCACCCATCGATCCGACCTATCTTCTCTTTACACATCTAACCACCATCCAATCTTTCCGATCAACCTTCTATCCATCCTTCTATCTATCCTTCTATCCATCTATCTATCTATCTATCTATCTATCTATCTATCTATCTATCTATCTATCTATCTATCTATCTATCTATCTATCTATCTATCTATCTATCTATCTCTCTATCCATCAATCCATCTTTCAGTCTGTTTGGTCATATGTTAGCATTCTGTCTTTCTGTAAAGTCTATATATTGATTTTCTCCCATCAATACTAAAATGTATGGAGCAAATAGACAAACGTTGCCTAGCTTCTTGCATGCTTTAGCAGGAGTTTAAAATGTCTTCAGATTAATTTTACAATACATGTAATTAATTTAATTTCCAGAAACCAGGTCAATTGGAGATATTGGAGTTTGCCATTGTATACAACCGATTTCAGCTAGTGCAAGTTCTGATAGATATTGGTGTCGATGTGAACGAAATCTCGGAACTGCAGACACATTTGTACACAGAGGTTTGTTTTGTAAAATGTGCCCTGATGGCTTCATAGCAATATATTTCGGAACATCTTAGTGCGCATACCACAAACTTCACTGTATTGATGTGCTTATCATTCATTACTTTGGCAAATCAAGAGTGCATAGCGTATTCCCTTAACGCTTATACACACTGTAAAAGACGTTTCACATGCCCAAGTCAAAGGTCAGAAGAAGGCACTTGTTCACTGTAATATACAATTAAGGAGCAAGCCTAAGTTTCTCGTTTGGCTCAATATAACTCCATTCTATCTCATATCCCTTTCTCAAACTTACAATTCCTACAAAAGTATTCATTATCCCCATGCACGCACATGGTAAAAAGTGTATCAAACAATGTCACATAATAATACACAACACGGGTGCAGCAAAGTTCAAATATTTGTAGAAATATTAGTCAGCTTAAAGAGCATATCTCTACTTAAACACAAGTGTAACATATCTATAGAATAATGCATGAAATATTTCAAAGTCCATTCTCTCTCAATCAATCAATTAAACTCACCACTCAAGCTAATGACTGCCTTCAAGCTGGACTTCTCTCTTCGTCACTCAGATTCAAAGTGAATAAAGGTTAGGATTCTCCACAGTAATTGAATTATTGGCTAGTCTCGTTCTCTTAAATAAAAATCATTGAATAATAGAAAACTCCTCACTCAATTTCCATTAGGTCAGCGAATCCAAAAAAAATTCTTGCCTTAGGCTGCTTACTTCAAACTCAGACACTTTCAAACTAACAATCTAAGGAATGCACAAGGTCGGGTCACTTTGACACTTTAGCAACTTAAAATCAATTAAAATTAAAAATAGAGAGGAGCAAACTTTTTGTGACACATATTTAGACTAGTAATTTCAGGTAACTTTTAGACTAGTAATTTCAGGTAACTTTTAGACTAGTAATTTCAGGTAACATTTAGGCTAGTAATTTCAGGTAACGTTTAGGCTAGTAATTTCAGGTAACTTTTAGACTAGTAATTTCAGGTAACATTTAGACTAGTAATTTCAGGTAACGTTTAGGCTAGTAATTTCAGGTAACATTTAGTCTAGTAATTTCATTTAACATTTAGACTAGTAATTTCAGGAAACATTTAGACTAGTAATTTCAGGTAACATTTAGACTAGTAATTTCATTTAATATTGAGACTAGTAATTTCATGTAACATTTAGACTAGTAATTTCATTTAACATTTAGACTAGTAATTTCATTTAACATTTAGACTAGTAATTTCAGGTATCATTTAGACTAGTAATTTCAGGCTTTTATATTCAATGTGCTTGAAAAAAATCTTATTGTTTGGAATTTGAGAAATACTCTTTTCATTTCCCCAAGGATGGAGTGACAGAGTTGGCATCCTTTGTAAAAAAGTGGGAAGAACTATTCGAGGTAGGACCTAAATATCGTTTTAGGTTAGTAATTTCAGGTAACATTTAGACTAGTAATTTCAGGTAACATTTAGACTAGTAATTTCAGGTAACATTTAGACTAGTAATTTCAGGTAACATTTAGACTAGTAATTTCAGGTAACATTTAGACTAGTAATTTCAGGTAACATTTAGACTAGTAACTTCAGGTAACATTTAGACTAGTAATTTCAGGTAACATTTAGACTAGTAATTTCAGGTAACATTTAGGTTAGTAATTTCAGGTAACATTTAGACTAATAATTTCAGGCTTTTATATTCAATGTGCTTGAAAACATTCTTATTGTTTGGAAGAAATCTTGTATTTGAGAAATACTCTTTTCATTTTCCCAAGGATGAACTGACAGAGATGGTATCCTTTGTACAACCGTTGGCAGAACGACCCACGGTAGGATAAATATCGTAATGAAATATCGAAAACTTAATTATTCATTTATTAATAACATTCTGTACAATTTCCTCAGTATTGTAATTGAAACATGTTTTCAGTAATTACTTTATTTTAAAATAAAACTGAATAAGATGACATTTTTAGTTTTGGAATTTGACGATGATTAAGTTTGTAAATTAGTAATATATTCTCCCATCTCAAACTTTTGGTATAAGTATAATTCGCATTTCAGCATTTATCCAGCATTTATCGTATGTTGTGTTGTATACACTCTTGAGTTTCTATCCCTGACACAACTTTATGGGTGGCAATTTTATTAATACAACTAAATGTACCAAATATAACTAAGAGAAAAATATTTATTCATGTATTTTTCAAAGCCTGTCTTTGTCTACTTCTTTTAATAAATGATGAACGACACATCGTGTTCAAATATTTCATAATATTCTGAAGCTTCCATTACAAATCGCGAAAACGACTACAAGCCATCAACTACAAGTTATAATGCTTTACTCGTCCGTCTACTCGGACTAATAAGATTATGTTTGTAATCAACACTAGTATTCTTACAAAAGTGAAAATAATAGAGAGAAGACTATTAAATTTCCCGTACGCTTTGTTATGGAAATAGTTATTGTTTAGTATGACATTAAAACATCTCTGAATCATGACATACTTTCTAGCATCCTACAGACATTAAGAGCATGTTAGTGTGCTTGCCTCATGACTACTCGAATGATTGATGGTCCTTTAAGTTTATTTAAGTTTAAACCATTGTTTTATATAATCGCTTTGGTAACGTATACATTCCATTAATTCTGCTGCTCACTAAAGAAAATATTTGCTTTCTTCAAACTAACAGTGCTACAAAAAGGTGATTCTAGCCTATCTTCAAGCTAACAGTGCTACAAAAAGGTGATTCTAGTCTTTCTTCAAACTAACAGTGCTACAAAAAGGTGATTCTAGTCTTTCTTCAAACTAACAGTGCTACAAAAAGGTGATTCGTGATTCTAGTCTATCTTCAAACTAACAGTGCTACAAAAAGGTGATTCTAGTCTTTCTTCAACTTACATTATTAAAAATGGATGACCTTTCCTTCAATTCACATTAGGGATTGAATATAGCTAAAATAGTAATGCGTTCCCTTTGTGTCATTTGTATAGCTTGCAATTTCCTTCACAATCATAATTCAGACAAGGAATATCAGTGCATAAAGCAAACTAAAGGATACACCAAAATGTTGGAACTATTTTGTTATTTCATAGTTGTATTATATTACAGGGATTCTGTATTTATTTTCTCTCGGAAATTTCGTAACGGAGAGAGAGAGAAGACCGGGGGAGGGAGGCATATTAGAAAAATAGAGAAAGGAATGACTGGAAGGAGGGACAGAAGGAAAAACTGGACGTAAAAACAGAAGGAAAGACAGAGAAAGAGACGAATTAAAGGGAAAGAATCCGTTTTTTTGTAACTGTCAGTTGATCTTTTAATTCTTCAAAGTCTTGTCCATTGCTTTTTGTGTGTAGCTTTTACTTATGAATATATCTATCTATCTGTCCGTCTGACAATCTATCTAGCTCTCTCCCTATCTATCTATCTATCTATCTATCTATCTATCTATCTATATATATATATATATATATATATATATATATATATACATATATACATACATCCACCCACCCATTTCCCTACAAATAAACTGGATAAAATATCTCTTGTGATAAGATTCATTGAGAAACAGGTGAATCAATTGAGAACTCTGAGATCAACAGCCAGTTTGTGCGTGTTTTTATTTTGAAACCAGAATGCGTCGAGTAACAGAAAGAATGAATCAAAACGTCCTCGTCAAGCTGCACACTTCTTCTTCCTCTGGTCCTTAACAAACGATAGGATGGAACTAGCTCGACTATTTTTGAAACTTCATAAGGTATGTTTCTCACCCTTCCACACCCCACATCCTATCGTCAAATACAGATAACTAAAAGAATAATTTCGTTGTTCCACCAACTTACTGAAATGACGACTGGGCAAAGGTTACATTTAAATCATGCAATGTTTAATTTCAATAAAAGACACAAAACGTTCTTTGGGTGTGCATCAAACGTGAGTTATCGATGTAATGGTCTTTACCCAGTTCACTGTTTTCCATAAGGCATATTTTACTTAAATACATATGCACGATGAATGATTTTTTCTCTCAGTGTATATCTATAGTTATATTTATTGAAGCACTTATAAAAACACCTATAATTTACAGACTGCTAGTTTAATAAAAGTTGAATACTAAATGCATTCTCGCTTTTGTTTAAAACACGAAGCTAACTAAAAAGCCGGACGTATTATTGACTCTAACTAGCCTCACGTAGGACCCTTTTATTTTTATATATTTACAAACAAGATAAAGTGTGCACTTTCCTATCATTACAGTTATTATTCATTTGTCTTTTCTGAATGTATATGCGTTTAAATAATACATTTGTGTATTTATACGTTTCTTAAAGATTTTTTCATTGAATACATAATTAATTTCATTTGTATAAATTTTATGGGAATGCTTTGACAGGAACCGATAGCTTCAGCCTTAAAAGCGGCACATGTCCTAAAGAAACTGGGAAAACAAAATAAGACCTATTACGAGAAGTTCAAATCGGAAGCCAAGTACGTAAGCCTTATCCATCCATCAATCTCTCTCTCTCTCTCTCTCTCTCTCTCTCTGCATCTCTGTTTATCTATTTTCCTGTCTGTCTGCATATCTTTCTGTCTATTTACGTATGCAAATACGTTGATGTTTGTGCGTATATGTAATCGCCTACAATTAAATATATATAACTAATTTTTAACACATCAGTTGGCTTCTACTTCCACTCGCTCTCATTAATAGCAACTCCTTCATTTATAAAAATAATATCCTTCGCTGAACTACACTAATATACAGGTATTTTAAAATGTACAACGACAATAATATCTGTCGCTGAAATACACTAATATACAAGTCTTTTAAAATGTACAACGACAATAATATCCTTCGCTGAATTACATTAATATACAGGTATTTTAAAATGTACAACGACAATAATATCTTTCGCTGAAATACACTAATATACAAGTATTTTAAAATTTATACTACCAATAAAGCTTCATATTCATTATTTTTCAGAGATTTTGAACAAATAGGCATTGACCTAGTGAACAGCTGTTATAAGGAGAATGAGCAAAGAACACTGGGCCTGTTAAACCGGAAGCTCAAATACTGGAGTAAATCAACTTGTTTAAATATTGCCTTGACCTCTAGAAACAAACGTTTCCTTTCTCAACCTGTTTGCAAGCGTCTGATGAAGATATTTTGGCTTGGGAAAATTCACATGGACTCTAGTTACAAATTGGCAAGTATCTATCTATCTATCTATCTATCTATCTATCTATCTATCTATCTATCTATCTATCTATCTATCTATCTATCTATCTATCTATCTATCTATCTATCTATCTATCTATCTATCTACCTATTTATCTATCTATCTATCTATATATTTATCTATCTATCTATCTACCTACCTATCTAGATAGATAGAGACAAATAGAGATAGATAGATATAGATAGATAGATATAGATAGATAGATATAGATAGATAGATAGAGATATATATACCTGCAGGTTTTGTGTGACCTTTTAAAACATGTATATATTTGTCCTTGTATGAATCATTCCATAAAAACATATAAAGATTTGACTCTTATGATCTCAATTTGCAGATAGGCGTGAGCACGATCATATTTCCAGCCATTTGTAAAGTCAAATTCAATGGTCAAAAGGGCGACAGTCACCACAGCAGATCTGATGCAACTCTTAATGAAGAGCCGGAAGTCTCAATGCAAGTGTGCAATTATAGAATCAACTGATATGTCAGAGTACTTGTACTTTAACAAACACGTAGAAAGTTCCAATCGAGGACTACTCAGTCCTATCTTAATGACAAATACTCTTTGATTAGTAGGAATGCGAATAGCCTCGTTCTGGACCTAGATAGTTAGTCCTATCTTAATGACAAATACTCTTTGATTAGTAGGAATGCGAATAGCCTCGTTCTGGACCTAGATAGTTAGTCCTATCTTAATGACAAATACTCTTTGATTAGTAGGAATGCGAATAGCCTCGTTCTGGACCTAGATAGTTAGTCCTATCTTAATGACAAATACTCTTTGATTAGTAGGAATGCGAATAGCCTCGTTCTGGTCCTAGATAGTTAGTCCTATCTTAATGACAAATACTCTTTGATTAGTAGGAATGCGAATAGCCTCGTTCTGGTCCCAGATAGTTAGAGAAATGTGACAACCGTGTACGCCTTTTCTTCGTTTCTGAAATATGTATGATGCATAATTGCATTCTGTCTTTCAATTTTATGTGTAGTCAGGACTGCATTGTCCAATAAGATAAATAGGGACAATGAAAATGAAAAGTTTACTTTTCAGAGGATTTACAAATTTGCAAGTCAGTCAGAATGGAATTTTCACATTTGCAAAGCAAGTCATCTGCCTAGATTTCCCTTTTTTTTAAATGCCTAGCAACTGTAAATGTTAAATGTTCTAATTTCAGCTTTTTACTGATTTTTATTCCGCACTGAAACCTGTTAAAGCAAATATATGATAAAGATAAAGTGAACACTTCTCATGAATACAAGTAGTGTTATCAGTCGCTTTGCTGCTTTAACGTAGGTAAATAAATTACACGTAAACTTAATTTTGCTTCGGAAATATGCCGTGAAAATAGTCAACATATTTTAAAAAGAATATTAACCAGAGATTAAAGATACTAACTGAATAATTATTTATGTATATCTATGCAATTAAAGATAGACGTTTCGATGTGCTTGTTCTCAAAACACGTTGTTGTCTGCAGGTGGTCGAAGCTGAAAAAATTTTACACTGCACCGGTTGTCAAGTTTTTTCTGAACTGCGTAAGCTGGGAGTATCAGTGTGTGTGTGTGTGTGTGTGTGTGTGTGTGTGTGTGTGTGTGTGTGTGTGTGTGTGTATGTGTGTGTGTGTGTCTGTACGAAATGACACAATACCGTTTTCATGTCTGGCTTTGTCTACTTAGAAAATCAACTATCAATGTCTTAATCCAAGTAATGATGAATTAACTAAATAATATTTTCAAGGGTAGATTAAAAATTGTATTTGAATGACCGTGTGGAAATGTCATGTCACTCAATGGATTACTGTCATATTAAATGAGTTACTGTCATGATAAATGAGTTACTGTCATATTAAATGAGTTACTGTCATGATAAATGAGTTACTGTCATGATAAATGAGTTACTGTCATGATAAATGAGTTACTGTCCTGATAAATGAGTTACTGTCATGATAAATGGATTATAAACTACGCATGAACAGTCATGAAGTGGGAGTGGAGAGGGGGCAGTTAGTTCAGCCTGACGCTCAGTGACTACGTATCGAGATATGTTTCCCATCAGTGATGCGCAGAGTTGTATAAATAACGGAGAATTTAATTAGACAGTCATTCAAAGGAAAACAGTGACTACTATTCAGAAGGCTGCATCTAATTCTGTGGATGAGAAGGACTAGCCCATTGTTATTCAGATAGGTAACATATCAAATTCTTAATTATTGTTAAATGTATTTTATTAAGAATGCAGTAGTATGATCATGTATTTTTCCATTTCTAATGTATATGACATGTTGTCATTTTCTTCTGATGTTTTGTGGCCAGAAAAATAGCGTTAAAACTGATTTAACATGTATTCCATAATTGTGTAATGATTGAAAATTACTGAGACACATATTGATATCAAGGGCTGTTATTTCATCTCCACTGACGTGAATATAAGTGTGATAAATTGTAAACTGCATGTGCATGGTTTGGACATTTCTAATTGATTGATAATTTGCAAAACTGAAAATGTGTGGTTTTGACATTTCTATTTGATTGTAATAATTGTGACCCGCATGTTCATGGTGAGATATTTCTATTTTATAAATGTAACACGTGTGCGTGATTCAGATATATTTCTAATTTCATGATTGAAATTGTAAAAATGCAATGGAGGTCAATGTGTAATAGGACACCTATTTGTCTGTGACATGTAACATACGGAGTGGTGAACATAGACTGATCACTGATAGAAACAATAATTGATTTTTTTCAGGTTGGGTTTTTAGTTCATGGTTTTATAGCTGTTTTTGGACTAAGACCTACTCCTGGTGTGTGCGCTATTCATGCGAGATGGTGGTTATGAAGATAAGTCAGTGTGTGATGCAGCAACATGTATCTGATGTAAGGATCTACCTGAAGGACTTTCTTTGGTGACATGTCAAGAGCTAAGTGGGCGTCTGATAAACTCTAAATCTGAGATTCATGTTACGATCCGTTACGAACTAGATGGACGAATAGATGGTCCAGTAGTCCATTTGTATTCCATGGATGAATAGATGGTCCAGTAGTCCATTTGTATTCCATGGATGAATAGATGGTCCAGTAGTACATTTGTATTCCATGGACGAATAGATGGTCCTGTAGCCCATTTGTATTCCATGCGCTTAATGGATTGATACTTAATATATATACTATTTTGTTGTTAAATATTAAAACTTTATCTTTGTTATCTTAATAATTGTAAATGACTAATTATTAATGGAAGGAGACTTAAAGGGTTGGGCTGGGGGCTCAGTCGTATGAATGATTTTCTGTGTGCATAATTAGTCATATTAAGATAACGTGTCCATCCCGTGCATTGTACACTGACTTATCCGTTGCTACATTTAAATGCCCGAGTTGAAAGTCATCAACTTGTAGAGATTGAAGAGTGAGTCTGGCAACCAGTCTGTTGTCAGCGTAGGTGTGGTGCTAAAATTAGTAATCTCTAAACATTCATATTAAGACAGGGTCTATAAATAAATGCTTGTATGTAACAATGATGATGATGCAAATGCAAGAAAACCCATATATAGCATATACGAAATTTGCACTCTATAATCTCTATGGTTAGAAAAGAAAATAAATATGTTATGTTGATTTTCTAAAAATCTATTTACATTTAACTATATTCATTAGAAGAACATATATACGCTCATTATCTTTGTCATTTTATATTTCAGACCATTTACTTATTAAAAAAAAAACACAACTAAAACAGACAATTTTTTCCTGTAGTTATCCCACTTGGCATTCCTTGGCCTGTACAGCTATGTGTTAGTGGTTGTATTTTCACCAAATTATCACATGATCGAAGGTATCGTCTTCTTCTGGGTCTTTACCATCATCATGGAAGAAATAAGACAGGTATATATATAAATCTATTAACATTACAACTCTTGTTTTCATTTAATTATTCAGTTTAAGTTATTTCTATACTTTTCAATGTTTGTAAGTAAATAAAATGCATGCACGCATTACTTCATATAAAAGATATATTGAACATAGAGTTGCAGTCACTATATATGAAATTATAATTTTTATTTGAATGACTTAGCAGTGGTGATAATTACTCCATTTGTTAAAAATATAATAGTATTCAATATCAGCTGTCTTTTGTTTTCAAAATATAGCTTGTTTTTTCTTTAATCCACTATAATCATTTGTAATGTCTGGTAAGACGTCTAAACAGAAAACACAGACACTTGAATTGTTCTGTCTCTTTACTATTAAATAGTGTACCTTCACCTTCATTTAATAACGCAGTTTTGTGTCCTTTAGCAATGTGCTTCACTTATTTGTGTAATAACCTACTTTTGTGGCTTTAGCAATGTCCATCTTTTGTCCGTTTAATCGCACTCTTTTGTGGCTTTAGCAATGTCCATCTTTTGTCCGTTTAATCGCACTCTTTTGTGGCTTTAGCAATGCACATCTCTTATTCATTTAATCACACACTTTGTGACGGTGACATTTCAGAACCATATTAGTTTAATTACAATTTTGTGTGATTGTATCGCCTATTTTAGTTCATACACCTTGCGTTGTGACTTTTGGCATGGGCGTATCCCATAATATCATGGACTAGCACTTAAATTATACGAATAAAACCAGTCCATAATATCATGGACTAGCACTTAAATTATACGAATAAAACCAGTCCATAATATCATGGACTAGCACTTAAATTATACGAATAAAACCAGTCCATAATATCATGGACTAGCACTTAAATTACACGAATAAAACCAGTCCATAATATCAGGGACTAGCACTTAGATTACATGATTAAAACCAGTCCATAATATAAGATGCTAGCACTTAGATTACAAGATTATATCCAGTCCATCATTTTGTTTTAGTTTCACCGTTTTTTGCTCTCTGTTGTAGATTTGCAGTGGCAAAAAGCTGTCAAAATGGAAATTGTACTTCGGGAATAAATGGAACTGGTTGGACATTGCAATCATCATTGATTTTAGTATTGGTCTGGCTCTGCGATTCATTCCCCAAAGCGGGTGCTTTGAAACCTCCCGCGTCTTTTTCTCTTTAAACCTGATCTTCTTCTTCTTTCGCTTTCTTCATACTTTGTCTGCCACGAGAACGCTCGGACCAATGTTGACAATGATATGGAAAATGGTTAGTACGCATGACATTAAACGCAATCGCTACGCTTATCATAAAGTCTATTTCAACTGTGTTAAATTTAAAAGTGTAACGACATTTTATTTAAGGACCATTGGATACAAGAGACGTCAAGAATGGTCAGACTCAGATTTCAAAACATTTTTTTCAGGTAATGTAGAGAATAACTGACAATCTTTTGTAAGACTTAAAATATGCACTGACAAAAGATTATACATGTTTTTCTTTGAGCCACTATACATGCATTTACCTCTTGTCTGTACAAATTTAAATACAATCATCTAACATTATTTGATTCCATTTATGTCTTTGTATAAATAGTCTGGACGTGCACTTCTTACAAATTACTTAAATAAAATAAACATAACAATATTATTATTCGCCTGCATTGTCTTTGAACAGTTTGGAATCCTGCTAAAGTTTCTCTTTATTCTGATGACCTTCATTGCGGCCTATGCCATTGCATCGGAAGCCATTTTGTATCCTGAAACCCAGTTGTCGTGGAAACTACTATATTATTTGCCTCGTAGAGCTTATTGGCATTTGTATGGAGAACTTTTTCTTGATGACATGGAAGGTATTTATAATTTACATTATATGACCGTTTCAGTGGTAGATTTGTGAGCTGAATAATGAGTGGGGGGGGGGGCAAACCCCTCATCGTCGTGTCTAAGGAATCTTTACAACAATTCAAGCATTTACAAATTTAAACATTTAAAATATTTATAAATAGTGTATCGACTTTAATTCATTCTTCCTCTTGCTGATGCAAAACAGCAACTAAATAGTTAGCAAACGATATTTGAACTTTTACTTGGCGTTGTCAAGACCCCGTGTTTGCGCATGACTGGAAAGGATGTTTCCTTTCACTTGTAGCATTGCAATGTCTGAGTTTGCAGTATAATGATGGATATAAACATTTTTTTTTATAATACATGTATCATACGTGGAGGTCGTTTTAACACAAATAGAATAAGATATAAGAACCTAAGGAAAAATTCATTATAGTCTAATACAAATGAACTAGATGGATGGATTTATTGATTGATGGATGGATAGATAGATAGATAGATAGATAGATAGATAGATAGATAGATAGACAGATAGATAGATAGATAGATAGATAGATAGATAGATAGATAGATAGATAGATAGATAGATAGATAGATAGATAGATAGATAGATGAGTTCTCTTTCTGTCCATCCACAGTTAACCACCCATCCGTTTGTCCATTCACTTATCCATTCATCCATTTTACCCATCCATTTATCCGTCTGTCGGACTGTTTCTTTCTCCCTGTCTAAATAATTTTCTCTATCTCCATATGTACATAACTGTTTCAAGTATAAGATTATCTTATGCTTACCATGCTCTTAAATATGTATGCACTTTTGTGTTATGTTTAACGGTTCACATTACTGCGCAGGCCAGAGCAGCTGCACAAATGACCCAGCCATGTACTCGAACTATGCGGAAACGAGGTGCCCGTCAGAATTGGGAAAGGTAGTGGGACCAATCCTAATGGGTATCTACGTCTTAATGAGCAATATTTTGCTGATGAACCTGCTCATCGCTCTGTTAAGGTGACGTATTGCAAGAATTCCTTGCTTGGCTTGAGTGACGTATGTTGCCAAGAACTCGGTGATTTTTCTAAGTGACGCGTGTTGCAAGAATTCTGTGCCTTGTTGTGTATGTTGTGAGAATTTAGTCTGACTTAAGTGAGGTTTGCTCCAATGTGTCAGTAAATACAAATTATTTTAATTTAGATCAGTCTCTTTAGTTTAAACTGAATATTTATGTTATACACATGTTGTGATTTACTGACACATTCTAAATCATTTGTCCAGTGTAAACAAAAAGACGATAGACATAGACTGACATTGACGAATTTGTATTTCTGACTAGAAACCCAATTATTTCATTTATAAAACGAAAAACAATAAAAGATAAAGCTAACGAAGAAAGTAATTGTGGTCCAATTCTGGAAATGTTCTCAACCATTTGAACAGTTATAGATGAGTGCCCCTTTTGTTCTTTTTATACAGACGAGTTAGTTAGTCAAGGTTACATATTGAATTGTAGAATGCTAGATTTATAAATAGTTTATAATTTTATGGACGCACATTTTTTACTGATCATCAGATATATGTAAATTTATTTGTATGCATGTGTGTTTGTACCGAACAAATAACATTAAGATTACAAACATTACAGTATGAAATTACATTAAGTTAAAATGATATGCAAGATAAAGATGAATGGAAAATTAATTTAAAATATTTAAATAACAAAAGTTTGAATTATATGTAAAGATTTTAGGATATTAGTCTCAGTGCAGAGAGTTCCTATTCTACTGAGTTCTGTACATCATACACTGATATTATACAATTAGTATTCATCATTGCTAATCTTATAGTTCTATCTCTTTCTTAATTCTAAACAAAACAAAGAGTCGTGCGGCTACAGTCAGTACGCATTGTACTTGTCTTTCGCTATAGTGTGACTGTGGTAACAGTTTCAACAATTTGTCTTTCCCCTTCCTCGATTCTCACGCATTTTCCGCAGTCATACAATGTAAACGTGCATTGCACCCTTGCCAGAACACTGGGAGATATTTCTTCAATTGCAGAAGTTGTCCCGCCGATCAAGTATCTATTCCAATTGCTGAACCCAAGATTTGAGTACAACCTTATAACCTTTTCTCCTACAAAGTTCAAAGTAAACCTCTCAAATGAAGACTTAGAATCCAAAGTGATAATTATTTCCTTGTTTACTTCATGATTTTTTTTCTTTTCATCACCATAACTTATATGTTCACAACATTTCTTTTCTTCTTTCGGCGTCATAATTCTTTTCATTTCATTTCAGCCACGAAATCCAGAAGGTCTCTGTTAATGCATACGATCACTGGAGCTTTCAGCGATTAAACCTGATACTAGAGTACCAGTCGCGACCTTTCCTCCCTCCGCCATTTATCATCATCATCCATGTTTATCGATTAATAAAGCTAATAAAGGAAAGAATATCCAAAACTGCAAGTATGTGTTTACATTCGTAGAAGTGCATTTCCTCATTTGGATACATGTATACAAACTTATTTAATTCGTATAGGTTGTTTGTATCTAAACCTAGCCCTGATCTTTGTTTTCGTTAGCGGATGCAGATAAGCAATGTTCATCAAACGTCAATACAAAACATTTCATATGTTTATACGTCCTTTGAATTTTACATGCATGTGAACTTTACTGATTGTTCTTTTAATTTGTTTGTTTCTTTTCTGTAAGCTTGGTGTTTATTTCTATCTTTATATTTTGCCGTTTCCTTACTCTTTCTTTCTTTCTTCCTTAGGCATGCAGACTGACGGACGGATAGATATAATGACAGATAGACGGACGGACAGACAGGTGGACAGATAGGGAGAGAGAGAGAGAGAGAGAGAGAGAGAGAGAGAGAGAGGGAGAGAGAGAGAGAGGGAGAGAGAGAGAGAGAAGGAGACAAACAAAAGACAAATAAGCAATGTTTTAAAAGAAATAATAGTATTATAGTAAACATGTAAATTGCATTTCCAAAATGCATATAAATCAACACGATGACAAATTTAAATACAATCAGATTATTCAATGATATACTTAGACATTTCACTACTATCATTAAAATGCAATGTTAACACTTCAAACAATTCGTGATTGAGATATTTGAAGAATGTAATGTTTTGGTACAAACTTACTTAATGATTTTTTATTTAACTGCCATTCTTAAATAAACATAAACATTTTTACTATTTCTGGATGTCGTTTTTCATATAAATGGGGAGTTATCGTGCAACAATGATTGTGGTTTTAAGGTATGCACTGAAAACATGAAAACGGGTGCTGGGGGGGATCTGTTTGTTTGTTTTGTAGACAAATCCAGTGAGTATGATGAAGAGCTGCCTCGCTGGGAGTATGATAAAGAGCTGACTCGCTGGGAGTATTATAAAGAGCTGGCTCGCTGGGAGAGATGCATGGCTAGGAGGTTTGTAGATTCTCAAGATAAGACAAATACAGACAGCAGTAAGGAAGGAAAAGAAGCAAAATGGTATGTGTGCATCTGTAAATTTTACTCGAAACACAATAATTGCTATAATATATGTTGGCCCTTTAAACAAAAACAGAGCAAGTGTCTCAAATTTATTTAGCTCATTAACCGCCACTCCAGGAGAAAAAACGCAAACAATTATTTTACTGGAAATTTTCTGGCCTGAAAATGTAAAGAGCACTTTCAGATTAGAGTAATTCATTATATTTTAAATCTATTTTCCCAATACCTATCACATTGATTGGAAGGAAGGTAGGAAGCATTTGAAGTAAGTTGAACTATTGTGTCCTTAAACATGCTGGAAAATCACAGCTCATTGGAGATATTCAAATTTCCGCATCTTGTCTAACACGAAATAGAAAGATAAAAATGTATCCTCTAAAAATAAATTATAACAAATAATTTGACATATGTACTGACAGAAATCTAACGTCGAATCACAGCTACTGAGTTAAAAGGTCAGAACAAATACACTAAACTTGAAAACAGCAAATTCAAGGTTTCAGTGTACAAGCTGTAAATTTGTAAACGTTTTACAGTTTACGTTCTTGGCTAGAGGATCTAAACTTGTGCTCTTGGGATAAATGAATGTGAAATTTTAAATTGATCTCGTGTTGCAACATATTTATCTATCTATCTATCTAATCTGTCTGTCTGTCTGACTGTCTCTCTACTATTGTCTTGCATTTTATTTGTGTATGTAATAAAACATTGATTGCCCAAACGTCAATCATCCGAACCATTGCTGCCCCACGATCTTGATGTGACATTGTCTGCTGTACCATTGTTATTTTGAACAATAAACTTTCCAACTTTCCCAATATTCATTAAAATTTTATTTGTCTGCAATTACTTCCTATTTAGGTATAAAAAGTGTGAATTTTAGTTGAAACCATGTAATAATTAGATTAAATTCAAAATAAAAATAACATATATTGTTTCTTCAAAGGGGTTTGTTTATTATTTACAAATCATTTCTTAAATAAATTATTTTATATTGCTTCATAGTTCTATATACATGAGTAATAACATTGCATTCAATAATTTAATTGTAGGTCTAATGACACTTTGTTTCGTATAAACTGGGTATTATCAAATATGTTTGATTATTGAACTATATGATTAAACACTGAACCAAGCTTGGTTCCAATTAGTTCGGATAATCGACATCCTACTGTATATTAAGTCACAATTATGTGACAATGACCATCAAAATTTAATGAATTATATTTGTTTATACAAAAATTGCATGTTCATACTACTCTCAGTACCACTTTCACTTCCAGTTTTTACAGGTGCACGTATTAATTATAACACATAATTTTAACCACAATTATTTCTAAACAATTTAACCACACATATCTAACTCATTTGTTTGTTTGAAATATTTGTATTAACACATATGTAATTATAGGAATGAAATATGCATAGATTTACGTGCAAAGGTATTACATTTTATGCATGTTTATCATGTAATATGCATTATTAGTTACTAAATGTTACTATTTACAGACATATAATATTCTCAATCAAGCGAAAGCAATACACATCCTAAGCGTCTGTAAATTTGTTTTGTTTTATCTCTCTTTTATTTTATTTTTGCAAACTAGCAAGCAAAGTAAAATTGCCAACCAGGACGCTGAGGTGCCATTAAAGGATAATGAAAATAAGGACAATAAGGCCAGAAACAATATCACATCTGAAATTCAGGCTATATCAAGTGGTATTTCAAAATTAACAGAAGAAATGTCCAGGTTTAGTAGAGTGATAGATATGCTGAAGAAATCGGTTGATGAGCTGAAGACACAGACAGCACGACAGGTATGGTCTTGTACTGGCAATTAAAGAGATAAATATACGAACAAAGAAACAAGCACACACAGGCACAAACACACTTACTGACCAGCAGGCACAAACACACTTACCGACAAACAGACACAAACACACTTACTGAAAAATGACTCAAATACACTTACAGACAAACAGACACAAACACGCTTACATATAAACATACACCTTTCAACAGGAACTGCAGGCAAATGGTATACTTATTCAAAGCATCGACCACAATTCAGGAGCATTATCATTTCCGTACGTCCTGGGTTTCCATTTTCCCCACCATTGCACTCCTACTGATATATGCTGTCATACGATCTGAGAATGTCATGCTAATCAGATTATACAAACCAACGCTTTTGCACCAACGACAAGAGCAACTATAACACGCACAAAATATCTAGTCCGTGTTTTACAAGTCCATGTTTTACAAGTCCGTGTTTTACAAGTCCATGTTTTACAAGTCCGTGTTTTACAAGTCCATGTTCAAACACGAGTAAGACCTGCTGGAGCTGTGTGGCAAGTGTTACAACACGTCAGATCCATACACTTATACGTGCAAATCTAAGTACACACAGGCTCGGAGCATATCTTCTTGAAGGAAAGGGTGAAGTAGACAGATGAAATATCTTACTCCATCATCGACTGATTCAGCGCATGTACAACACTGTACGGGTTGGCACGGTGTCATTACTCTCCGGATGGAATACTCGGTACAGAGGAGGGACACGCAACAAAGAACAGCAGCTGTTAGCAACTCTGACATCGCTTGTGAAATGACACGAAAACTGTTGTCATCATTGAGACTGTGTCAAACCCTTTACACTACTTCATCGTTTATGACCAATGTCGGGCCATAGAGAAATGAACTGAGTGTTAATCACGGAGTCTCTGGTGCACTGACTATTTGGGTTGGCAAAGTGAGCAGGGTGTTCTCGTGGTGTTCACTGATCACATAGATGATTTCGTGTTCGCCTGGAACCCGCTGATAAATGTATTTGTTGAAACTCAAGTAAGTTCCGTGATAGATCATGAGTTGCAAGATGGCTTAAACTTCTAATTATATACACTCCGTCATTACCTACAAGACGTATTGAGTAAAGAAACACTCTGTTTAGTTCATCCTCTTTACACTCTATTTAGTTCATCCTCTTTACACTCTACCAAGAGTCAATTAACTTCAGAATAACAAACCTCATTTTCTTCCCTTTTTAAATTTACCTACCTTAACCCAGTTATTTCTTCTCATTTTAACACTACTTTTTGTTTTTTGTTTCTTTCTTTCAATTCCCGCAGCGATCAAAGTTACAATAATTTTAACTGGTGGCAGATTTCGAGGATGTTTTAAAAGTAGCTCTAGAACATATCGTGTCATTTCAGAGCCATTTATTTATCATTTTACAGTTATTTTCTTTTGTCGGAGGGGAAGGGGGTATGATAAATTACTTCAGTTGAGAGTTAATTTGTTTCTTTAAAAAAGACATTTCGTGCTCAGACTACCACGTTAATTGTTAGCGTGTTCAGTATATTATTTGTATAAAATAAACTTAATGAACTTTTTTACAGATACCACCACCGGCAGTGTATTCTCCTCCTGACAAATCATTTCTAGAAACACATGAATTCCCTCAGACATCGTGGATCGCAGAACAGACAACATCGCCGCCACGTATGCAGGAGGAGATAAATCAGATGCATCGTTCCGAGGAAATGGGGCGTGAGTCTGGCCCAGGGTCGAGTGCGAGCCACTACCACGTCCTTCCGCCAATACAGCCTGACCGGACAGACAGCAATGTGTAGAAACAAAATGTAGCATTGGACTATTTATCTATTCTACAGCAAGGAATACAATGTAGCATTGGACTATTTATTTATTCCACAGCAAGGAATAAAATGTAGATTTGAACTATTTATATATTCTACAGCAAGGAATAAAATGTAAAATTGGACTATTTATCTAATACAAGGAATAAAATGTAAAATTGGACTATTTATCTAATACAAGGAATAAAATGTACACTTGGACTATTTATCTAATACAAGGAATAAAATGCATGCTCAGTTAGAAGTACGTCCTTGCAAAAGAAGAGTGATGTGAACCTGAAGTCTCATCCGTAACATAATAGTCTACCCTAGCATCAACAGAAAACTGGTATTACCTCTCTAAAACAGCATATAAAATCTCATCCCTAATGCAATATTCTGCATCTAGTATCAACAGAAGTGAACAAATGTACAGATACAACTGCACAGACATAGTGTATGCACAAAACAATTAAATGGACAAATTTCTCTACCATAAATGTGTTGTTATTTTGAATACATTGTGGTCCGTGTCATGCTCTAATAAAACTGTAAAATTAATTTCCTAATTCATACTTAAAATGCAAAGTTTCGTTCACATATACAGCCTGGAAAAGTTTGGCAGTGCATCACTAGATGGCGAGACCCTCTGACTGGCTGCTTTGTGAAACTGGATCTCGTTGAATCTCATCTAAAAATAGAGACTCAATATGAATATAGTAAAGCATTGATGACATCAAATGACTGATTGATCGACTACATTATCTTGATTGATTGTTTGATTACAGTCACTTTATTGGCTGCATTCGTTTAATTGATTGCTGCATTCTGTTGATTGATTAACTAATTTCGCTTGATTGATTAACTACTCTCGCTTAATTGCCTACGTCCCCATGATTGACTATATTCGCTTTACTTATTATATTCGTTTGATTGAAAGACTATTTCACTTGATTGACTAAATATATTTGTTTGATTGATTACATTTGTTTGAGTGCATGAATACATTCGCTAACTTAAATAGATTTGTTTGATTGTCTGACTAAATTCACTTGAAAAAGTGACATTTATTTTTGAGCATTTAAAATGTAAATCCCTTACCAATTTAAGTAAATGTGACATGTGACTATTTGAACTTGTAATATTCGTCTTGTAAGAATCCTGTTTATATGCAGTTCGTACTCAATTGTTATATTTAAAATGTTCATTATTTAATATAATGCGCCCATTATTCCTCCAACTGCACACCCGAAATCCTCCCTCCCCCCAAAAAACAAACAAACAACCCCCCCCCCAAAAAAAAAAAATAAGGTATGTGTTTTTACTTTTTATAATCCGTCCAATTATTCTTTTTGTCTTTATTGCGTATAATCACCCCAAAAAGGGTTATGCATGATTATTTATAATCCGTCCAATTCTTTTTTGTCATTATTACTTATAATCACCCAAAAATAAGATTATGCTTGATTAATTATAATCCGTCCAATTCTTCCTTTTGTCATTATTGCTTATAATCCCTCCTTCCAAAATAGAAAGTTATGCTTGATTACGTGTAGTTCTTCCAATTCTTTACTATCATTGTTGCTCATAATTCCCTCCAAGAATTATGCTTTATAATCTAATAGATTTTCGCCATTAAATCTTATAATCCCTCTATACTGGGCCTACCATCATTTTGTTTAAAATCCTTCCGAAGTTGTTCCTCTTGTTGCTTATTCCCGTTTCACAATTAATGTTTATAAACCATCACATTTTGCTTTATCATTATTGCTAATAATCCATCGAATTCTGCTTTATCATTACTGATTATAATCCCTCTGTTTATGTTTTACCATTATTGCAACCAATCCGTCTAATTTTCTTCTTAATATGGTAATGGTATACCATTGTTTTTTACATTCGTCTGCTTACATTATTGCTTATAATCCATCTAAATCTGTTTGTGTCCTTATTGTTTTAATCCATCTTATTCTGTTGGACTTTATTGCTTATAATCCGTCTACTTCTTTATGTATTTGCTTCACTTGTCCCTTGTTAAATGCTCTAATTTACTAATACTTTTTGTTCAAGTTCTTTTGTAATCTGTTCAATTGACCATTCTTATATAGTTTAATTGGTTCACAATTCTTCACTTTTTCTGATAAAACATTTCATTCGTTACTGCAGCATATAATATTCTGCCTCATACATAGATGGTTAAAAACACAAGTGTACAAACTCAAATTTTAACCCATCCAATAGTGCATGTGATACAGGCTAATATGACATAAACTTCATGTGACATATATACCATGTGACGTAGATGTCATGGGACATAATCTTTGTGTGATAAAGTACCATGTGATATAACCAGTGTGTGATATATCCATTATGTAATATAATCTCCGGGCAATAAATACCCTGTGATATAACTATTGTGTGATATTTCTCTATTGTGGAATAATCGTTGTGTTATAAACATCATGTAATATAGGCATCATTTGATATAACCATTGTATTTTATAGCCATCATATAATAACCATCTTGTGATTAATTCATAAACACTTTCCTCTAATCATCTTACACATTTTTACTTTATGCCTTTTAAATACAAAATCTCTTCTTCTTTCTTTACCTTTGTTTTGCAGTTTTTGAAAAGTGTTCATGCACGCTACGACCAATATCTCAAACAAAATAAACATGCATACATTCACTCAAATATTGGTTGATGCCTTTTTCATACAAAGCATCAATAACTTTCCAATGTATTATTTTATCGTTTCACTGGGGTAACATTCTTCCCCCAATAATACTATGAGATAAATGAAATTAAAAATTTACTAAGTCGAAGACGAAGCCTAATTTTTGTGACATTTTTGAAACACAAATTACATTTTGAAACTATATTTCACAGCAGTATTGTTTCTCTTTTCTTGTTGCACACTTTTGAGTGAAATGTTTGATAAAAAGATCTATGTACTTTTGAAAACTCTATATTTTGCTTTTAGAATTAGGTCCCCGTTGCTTTGTGTAAAACTTAGAACTCAGTATAAAATATTTTTAATAAAAGCAATATTTGTAGTGTACAAGAATTTAATAGTTAGAACATATGGAGTAGTTTAAAGGTAAGGTACACTCGAGCTAACTTTTTAATTCATGTGTCTTTACTTTGTGTCTTTACTTTGTGTCTTTACTTTGTGTCTTTACTTTGTGTCTTTACTTTGTGTCTACTTTGTGTCTTTACTTTGTGTCTTTACTTTGTGTCTTTACTTTGTGTCTTTACTTTGTGTCTTTACTTTGTGTCTTTACTTTGTTTCTTTAGTTTGTGTCTTTACTTTGTGTCTTTACTTCGTGTCTTTACTTCGTGTCTTTACTTCGTTATCCATTAATTTATAAAAGTATCCCTTTACCCTCAGAGTGTATGATTTAGGACTGAATGGGTGAAAGTGTGATTACATTTTCTTTTATCTACCACATGAAAGAGAACCTGAAGGACAATAAAGTTAAATCATAATCATCGAAATCAAAGTTTTTGCAATGAAAAAACAATGAATTATGACTATGATTATAAGTGTTCTTTTCTGCGTCTAATTATTACCTTATCATTTGCATAATTACAAAGAATTATAATGAAACATATTCTTATTTACTTCTAAATATTGTGTTTTCTTTCTTCTGATTTATTCACAGAAGAACACTGAGTTGTAATGACTTAAGAATTAGTTGTTATTACTAAACAATTAGTTATAAAGATTAGAAACTTAGTCGTAATTACTACACGAAGAGTTGTAATGGTTACATAATTAGTTGTAATGGCATGAGAATTATAATGATTGCACAATGAGTTGTAATGGTTACATAATTAGATGTAATGGCATGAGAATTATAATGACTACTTAATTAGTTGTAATGGTTACATAATTAGTTATAATGGCTTGAGAATTATAATGACTAGACGATTGCAAGGACTAGATAATTAGTTGTGATGACAATCCCTTTCCAAACGATTAACATTGTTTAATGTTTGTTATTAACTCCCAGTAGGAATATTTTCATTTGAATGCGGTGGGTATGAGTAATTCAATTCCACTCGTTAGGACATACGTCTATTGGGTAAGACATGTGTATGCTAGGTAGGACATACGTCTACTGGGTAAGACAGGATATACGTCTACTGGGTAAGACATACGTCTACTAGGTAGGACATACGTCTATTGAGTAAGACACACGTCTACTGGGTAAGACATACGTCTATAGGTTAGGGCCGTCCACTGAACATGAATAGTAAATAAATGCCACTCCCAATAGGATATACGATTTCAAAAGAAAAACATAAATGTTCCACCCAGTGGAACAGTCAAGTAAAATGGGCTACAACAATTAGTCGTAATGGGTAGATAAATAGTTGTAATGACCAGAGAAATGGTTGCAAATACAACGTGGTGTATTTGTTATATTTTGCTTGATGTCGTTTTGTGCTGGAGGACACCGAAATCATATTGAAAGATATTATATAATTATACACTTTTGTTATATTGTGCTCTTTTGATTGATACATCAAATTTTGCTTTTGATTCTGAAAAATACACTAGATTTGTAGTTGTTTGTGTGCAGTAGTGTATGTGTGTGTGTGTGTGTGTGTGTGTGTGTGTGTGTGTGTGTGTGAGTGAGTGTGTGTGTGTGTGTGTGTGTGTGTGTGTGTGTGTGTGTGTGTGTTTGGATGCCTGGGTAGAAATCTTCTATATGTATACAAAAACCACTTCAGAAACTATTATTGAAACGCAATTATTTCTAATAGAAATTAAATCTTATCTCTATATACCTATTAAATTACAAATAGACAAATAGATAGACAGAGGGAGGGAGGGGGAGGGATAGGTAGATAGATAGATAGATAGATAGATAGATAGATAGATAGATAGATAAATAGATAGATAGATAGATAGATAGATAGATAGATAGATAGATAGATAGATAGATAGATAGATAGATAGATAGATAGATAGAGAGGATTAACTATCTTTGTACACTAATTGTATTATGTATAATTTTTGGTGCGTTTTTTAACTGGGATAATTTTAATTACAGAAAGAGAAAACATTCGAAACACTTGTACAAAATATTTTCCATAAATATTGAATGTTAAAAAATCATATTATTTGCAAGCCATGATTGGTGGTTTGTATGAAACTTGAATTTATGCCATTTCTCTGAGTCACTGACAGAAATCAAATTTGTAGAAGAGTGCAGAAACACATTAATTACAAGAGACAATGCCAAGTCTGAAGCAAACAGATTCATTACGTCTGACACATTAACCACAAGAGACATTGTCAAGTCTGAAGCAAAGAATTCATTACAGCTGACACATTAACCACAAGAGACAATGTCAAGTCTGAAGGAGATTCATTACGGCTGACACATTAACCACAAGAGACAATGTCAAGTCTGAAGCAAACAGATTCATTACGGCTGATCCATTAACCACACGAGACAATGTCAAGTCTGAAGCAAACAGATCTCATTACGGCTGACACAGTCACTCCCCAGCGCTAGTCTCAAGCAGACTTTCCTCAGACTGTAATTGATCCAAGTATGCAAAAGGATTTTGATTCTGAAAAGAAAAACACCTCTCACTGTATTATAAGCTAATTAGGATTACATGATAAATCTTACAGATAATTGTATTGCCATCTTTGCTAGCAATAGTCTTTACTCCCTGTAGTTTGTTTTTCATTCATAATCAGATAAGTAAATGACACCATGATGTGTCTACTATAATAGAATGAAATTTCCTTTTCTTTTTCACATAATGCTCATCTAAGCACGCTGACTTTCTTACAAAGAGAAGCCTTAAGTTGTATAGTGCAAAATGCACCCTATGATTTGTCATATGTCTAAGTCAAGGTGAATTGCTTATCACGTTAACATTTTCTACTATGTGGTAATGCACTGTATCTAACAATGAATTTGTAGATAGAGAGACTGAATGACGTACATTCACATAACTACATGCATTGTAATGTGCACATTCATTGCTAGAAAATCATCACAAACATACACATAATAGTGCGTGTGCGCATGCGTGAAAGTACTAGTTATTTCAGTTAGGAAAGCCAATATAATTGTAGAGGAAAACAATTTAACACAATTACCCTTGCATGTTATGCGTACACGCGTTCGTTGGGCAGACGTAAAATGAAAGAAGTAATCTTAGGTGCAGGTCAATATTTTAAAATCCACCATACATTTTATATAATGGGACAGTTAATTGCTCTTTTTTACCTCTGAAGATTATCGCATGCTTCAGTTTGATGATGAGCCCACTCCTCCAGCGTTTATCACAATCTCAGCTCACATTTACCTTAATTTCAGTTCTGATTTACCATAATCTCACCTTACATTAACTTTTATTCCCGTTCTGGTTTACCACAATCTCACCTCACATTTACCTTAATTTCGTTCTGGTTGACCACAATCTCACCTGACGTTTACCTTAATTTTCGTTCTGGTTTACCACAATCTCACCTCACATTTACCTTAATTTTCGTTCTGGTTTACCACAATCTCACCTGACGTCTACCTTATTTTCCGTTCTGGTTTACTGCAATCTCAGCTTACATTTATTTTATTTTCCGTTCCGTTTACCACAATCTCCGCTTATATTAACCTTAATTCCCGTTCTGGTTTACCAAAATCTCAGCTCACATTTACCACAGTCCTCAATTCATGTTTACCACAGTCACAGTTCAATTTTACCTCATTTATCAATTCATGTTCACTGCAATCTCAAGTCACGTTTACCACAATTCTCATGCGTGCCATCCTCTGTCTCTATCTGAATCAAAATCATGATATATATCATTGCCATACATGTTATCATTGTCGTCGCATCATTATTGATCTTTTTGCAGAATTAGTAAATTTACCCTGTTGGTCAAAACCTTGGTCATGGTTTCAGCAAAGGTAAAGCAGTCCTTGAGATAACATCCGGAAAGAATGCTTGCAAGCTCACTGTCAACATCAAGTGCTTCTCCGGTCTGAAATGGTGAATCAACAAGGGATCTTTTTCAAGAAAATATATATCCCCTTTTCCTCTTCTTTACAAGAAAAAAATATATATATCCCCTTTTCCTCTTCTTTACAAGAAAAAAATATATATATCCCCTTTTCCTCTTCTTTACAAGAAAAAAAATATATATATCCCCTTTTCCTCTTCTTTACAAGAAATTATATACCCCCCTTTCCTCTTCTTTAAAGGAAAATGTATATCCCCTTTTCTTCTAAAAGCAAAAGTTTGCGTCACCAAGCAAAAACATATAATTCAACTGACTCACGATACTCTTATTATTCTTATATAGAATTTTTTCGAATGCCTAGTGGAATAACATTTTTCATTTAAAAAAGTGTCATTGTATATTTTGAACAGTAAAGGGTTGGTCATATGCGCAAGTATGTATCCATCCATCCCCCTTTGAGTATGCCTATCCATTTATATATATATATATATATATATATATATATATATATATATATATATATATATATATATATATTGTCTTATATTGTCTTATTGTTTATTTATATGTCTAGTGTTTATTTATATATCTAGCTAGTTAACTCTCTAGCTACTCCTTTGTTTGTCTGTCTGTCTGTCTATTGCTTTGTCTATCTATTAATATATCTATCAATTTCTATGTTTGTCTTACTTTAAACGTGATATCCACATCCCATTGAAACGATTCCGGGTGACGAGATACTGTGCCATTGTAGATAACTCTTGAGGCGTCGCGCTTCCAGCCTTTGGGAAGTTTAAACAAGCGACAAGAGGCCGTCACGTAGCGAACGTTTCCTATGTGAAAGGAGACACATCAAAGACTTAGTTTTAATTGATACTCACAGGTACTGTTCTGCACACTGTCACATACTTGTAAATGTTAGAGTATTGCTTTCTGAAAGAAATCTATAAAAGAATATATTGTTTAATTATTTGTTTAATTTTTGCTATTATATGCACATTGCGAGAGTCGAAGATTTTCTTTGTCTTTAATTACAGAACTGTTGATAGCAAACATAATTTAACCATTATACTTATTGTCCTTTCTGTAGTGTAATTGATTAACCTCTTTCATCAGAGAAACGGTACTTATTACCATTTCTGTAATGTAACTGATTAACCTCTTTGCTGCTCAGAAACAACGCTGATTGCTATTTCTGTGGAATGATAGAGGGGCTAGAGATCATAGATAAAATAAATAATTATCCTGATACCTAGCATTGTCCGGAACTCTTCTTTCGGGAGGCTGTGGGGATTGACTTGTGTTAGGTATGGAGTGGTAAAGCCTGCCCTTTCGGCCACAGATGCAAGGGTGTCCCATCTCAGGGCTCCTGGAAGGCCATAGCCTTGAGAAATATTGTAAGAATGCAAACAAAATATACATCTAGTTGATGAGTTATTATGTTTATGTAACAACAAGGTGTGAATTTTTACAATAAAATATTGAAAATTGTATTCGAATAAAATTCAGTAATCTCTAATTACATAGGAATTTATTTAAATTAATTCAATAAAAAACATATATTTGATAAGGAACTAAACTGAATAAATAACAAGAAGATAAGAAAAATAAACAGAGGACAGAGTGTGTATGTGTGTGTTCGCGCTTTTTGTACAAATGTTCTGAAAATTTCGAGATGGAAACAATATGAACTGCTCCATGTTTATGTTGTTCAGAGAAGAGTTATGTTTCAGTCTGTAACATATGAACTGATCCATGTATATGTTGTTCAGAGAAGAGGTATGTTTCAGTCTCTAAAATATGAATATGCATGTGTGTTAGCATTATAGCTTTGACATTCTTGCGCATGCGCTTGCTAATCAATCCTTACACCACATTTCGGTGTTCTCCCTTTGTTCCGGTGGCAGATCTTTGTCGGCATAAAGGTCAGCCAAGTAAAACTGCCCTCCTTCCTGCAAGCAAAATGTAGTATTAGTCTATTTTAAAGTTATTAATTTGATTACTTGCTTATTTGTATCTTTGCTGTATTGATATCTTGCTTGTGTGGTAGTTTGTTTGCTTGCTTAATTCTTTCTTTCTTTGCTTGTGTGGATTTGAGATGGATGGAGAGAACGACACATTATTATATCCGACAGACTGGGTCCTAAGTATGGTGTCTGTAACAAAAAATATTTTTTGCAATTTAGTTTTGATTATATTTTTCCTTGAAGTTAGTTGTAGGTATTTTTGTGTGCTGGATGTCCTGTCTGTACCGTGTGATGTGTTTGTTTGGCAGGTCTTGTGGAAGCATGAGAACGCAGTTTGAGTGCTGAAGCGGATCTGGTCAGGTCGGGACCAATGTCAAAACAGAGCTGGCCGACAGTGGAAGGGGGGAAAACCCAACAGAATTGTTTATACGTCAGCAGTGAACAATGTTCGAGCCAGGTGGCCAACACGGAAAGTGTATATATGTATAGTCATACTCAAGTGCTTGATTTATCAAAGTAAACAACTATTATCTGTATTGATATTTGTCTTTTTCTGGAAATTTATGGTTCTAACTTTCATGTTATGTACTGATTGTTTATTTCGTTTTTAGACTGCTTTGCATGCTTTCTTCTTTTAAAGTTTTATTCTATGAATTATCCGAATTGTTTAAATTTGAGCATTATTTGTGTACATGTAGTAATGTCCATGCGTGATATTATGTGTCTACAATGTGATAGGTTAGTGTCTTCCTGTGTCATTCCTTAGGTGATGAATCAGTAGTGGGGGTTGTTACAAGCCATGCATTTAAAAGGAGGTCAGATAAATAGGAAGACAGTAGAAGCAAGATGTAACTCTAGAACTGTTCATGTCAATAATGAGCTAATTTAACTCCACTGTTCTAGATTTAAAGTGTTAATTATTGATCAATATCCTTCTTAAAAACAAAATACAATATTTTTTTAAGAAAGTGTTTTGTAGTTATTAGCAGTCCAACGCAAGAGAGCTTATTGATACTGACGAGGAATGTGGATCCACTTAAAATAGATCAACATACAGACATTGCTAAAACAATTTACTGATGTACAAAGATATGCGATCTTTACTAAGAACTTTCTTATCTAGTGTTTTAGAGTAATTCCCTATATGCACTGACCCAATTTGCAGTGAGCATTCTCATGCAGACAGATATGTTCAATGTGTTGTCTGCTTATTGTGAGTACTTGCATGCACACATATATGTTCAGTGTGTGTTGTCTGCTGTCTGCTAATTGTGAGCATTTGCATGCACCACTGCACACAGAGGTATGTTCAGTGTGTTGTTTACTAATTGTGAATGTTTGAAAGTACACATGCACATATATATGTTCAATGTGTTGTCTGCTAATTGTAAGCATTTGTATGTTCACATACACGATGTCTGCTAATGTTCCAACCTTTAGAAGTGCAAATGCTGATGAAAATACTGCATCTTTGTCAGGAATCACGCAGATACTTCCTGATGAACTTTGAAAAAGAAACAGATGTTTCAAAATATTAAACACATTAAATCATACATTAAATCATACCAAATCTTGGAACCAACACACACCATTTCAGCACAAGATTAAATATGTTTCACTAGTTTCTATTGCTGCTCTCATTCAATCATTCTGAAGGTGTTACTACAATTTTAAGCAATTGGAAATTACGTTAACCATTGTATATTAGTGTGGCAGAGTAAATTTGCCTATCCCTATTTCTAAACTTAATTGTTCAGTAAATTGTTAAATTGTCAATGTGACCCGATTTTGGCACTCCATATGATGGTATTTGTTAAGTGTCAGAATTGGAAAAAACTCATGTGGAGAATATGATAGAAATTGCTGAGGCAATCCAAATCAATTCCAACTGAATGAGTAGATTTTCTGACTAATAGTTTCACACTTGTTCATAACAAACTCATCCAATGGGAAGTATTCTATTCTAATCACTTTGAATTTGAACACAACTCGAGTCCGGATATAAGGTGATCATTAGCTTATGATAAATTAACTGATAAAGAAAAAATGGAATTAGAAATAGTTCGTATATGTTTGCTATTGATCTATGATTTTATTTAGAGAATGCTTATGTAATTGAACTATTATTTCCATGTTCATTAATTCGACTAGATGGTACATTATACTTGTGAATATTTCTCATGTTGTGTGTATAACGGGCTAACAAAATTGTTGCAGGATTTTGTAAGTTGAAAATGCTTGTAAGAGAGAAAGGAGTTTAGAGATGAAATATGCCTGAAATTTAGTGCTGCATTAATTTGACATTTTGCAAAGAAAGAATGCCTTTTTTCCCTTTCACTTCAAGCAACAGTGACTACTCCACTAGCTTGGCCATGTTGGTGTGTGTATCCAGCATTGTCATCAACTTATCAGTTATAACATATTGCTATAAGTTAATTCCCTCTGAATTTTGTTTGAGAGACAATACAGCAGAATTAGTGGCTTGGGTTTAATCTCGAGAATTCATGAAGATTATTTTGAATGCTCTTCGAGGTATGCCGAATACTACATATAAAAATGCAAGACATTCCTCATTATGTGCTTGATAGTGCATGTGAAATTTAGGACGATTCTATATGGTGTGATTGATTTGTGAGCTCATCGAAGATTCTGGAACAGTTGTATAATGTACCCATATGGGACACGGGAGGCTGTCACCCGAATAAGACACGTATTGATAATCAGTTTTCTACCTATGGAAATATTGAGTGCTGGTAAATGTTTGTCTTTAATATTCTAGAAGGGAGAATATATTTACAGTGCACGCATATCCGTTAAGTAAAATAGACGAGTGGTATCTTCTGGAGAATTATTAATAAAATAAATTAAGATTCTCATCACTTGTAATTAGTTATGGATGATTAATAATAATAATAATAATAATTGTGACGATGTGTGACAAATTCTGTGTCATGACCTCGTGACCCAATTGCTCGTTTCAAAATTAAATTTTTGAACGGACCTTTGTTGAAATTCACCCGTGATACATCAGTATCTAGAGGCTTCTAGCAAGGTCAGATTGTTGCATAACTTTAGGCCAGTGTCCAGCACCTTCGAGATCAACAACATACCACGTGAACGGTCACGTGATGCGTTCAATGCAGTTTCATAAAATACGATCGTAAGGCGCAAAAACACTCACTCACTCCAAGAACGGCAGACACACAAGGCAGCTTTAACATTAGCTCCGTCCCGCCGCCATACCAGAGTCGAAGATGAACCCGCGCTATAGCAGTAAAATCTACTTTTAAGAGGTAACAATAACACGTCTACTTCTTACAGTGTCTATTGCATTTATTGATTGTATTTTGTAATTGAATTGATGTATGTATTTTGTGCAGCTTAGCGCTATTTTAGCCAAAGCACGTGTTTCGATGTAAAGGGACAAATCTAAAAGTTATTGTATATAAATTATTGTAACCTTTTCTTATCTTTAATTTATATAAATCGTAAATTCCCTAGTGCCGCCAGTATGTCTGTGCACGTGGAGAATTCTTCTTTGTAATTCAAATTGTTCTTGCATATAATTTTTCGTGTAAAATTGTAAAGCATTCATGCTTCATTTTGAATTAATCCTTTGTGTGAATTCCAATTTTTAATGCTGTAAATATTTGAGAATTCATACGTTCGTGTAACGTTATATGTAACACACACGTGAACCACAATGTATATTTAAATATAACCATATTTGAATTGTAAACGACACGATAGTCAAAGATTCTAAATTCAGAACCTTAAACAAAGAAACATGTGCTTGGGTTTTGCGAATATAGACGCAAATAGTTACAGAGCCCAAATCCTTTGTTTCAGCCGGGTTCTTCTTATGTTATTCCTCTCTACCTTCGTACTTCTTGAGTCGTACACCGACTCGGGCGTCTTCATGACCCATACGTAAAAGTACATCGTGTTAACTACGGTTAACGATCGTCGCAAGTACATTAGCGATGCAGTAATTGAGTGGACATTGACTGTTATGCTATGCAGTACTGACGATGAGCCAAAGGACGTGGACCAGTTCTAACCAGTTGAACCCCACGAGCGACCAAGAGTGTAGTTAAGTATATCTACTAGGGTCCAGAATCAAGTGACTATTTGGCAAGACAATTCTCGTTAGAACTTTTAACAAAGACGGTAAAATGAGAGAGAGTCTCTGAATAGAATTTAAGACGTCGTGCTCGAGATTAATCGTTGCTGTTAATTGTTAAACTTATTAAATCTTATTTCATTTTTGTTAAGAACCTCTTTTTGTAGTAATTTGTATGCATATAGACCAAAAGATGAGGATTGGATGGGGGCTGTTTGAGCTAAACGAATGACGTAATGAATGCATATGAATCTAAGAGAGTTTTTAACGATTTCCAATCTAGCTAATGTACGCAAATTATCAGTTTCGTAAATCTGTGATCTAGACTACAAAGATGCATTTTTAATCTAGTCGAATGATGATTTGAGCAACCAGTCTGTTTAGGTTAAACGAGAGGGAATTAATTTAAATAGTAAATTAAAGTTCTATAATTTCCTAAGCAGGGTCTTTAAATAAATACTGGAAACGTAACAAGTGTGGCCTCGTCATGGGATTGATATGTATTAAATTGTAACATTTTTATATACATAGGGCGTATCATATCTTTAGGAAACGAACGAACTGAGAATTGCCAATATTCTATTGATTCAGGATTGTTGAAATATTTATCTTGCTTTTGTTGTGACATGTGCATGTATTCTTTTGCAGAGTAGCGTGCATGTTAGTTAATATATGTTTAAGCGTAGTTAAGCATTATGTTAGCTATTGATGATTTATTTAGTATTGTGTTACTGGATACTTCATTGTAAGAGGTCGACGTGTTATACCGCCAGCTAGGAGAGTTATCGGTAGTAACAGACTTCGGACTATTATATTTAGGGTGCTAAGTATAATGTGTAATGTTGTATGGTCGGAGCCGTGACATTACGAAAGCCTTGGAGACAACAGATTTGTAACCAAGCAGGTGAACGTGTAACAAACGCGTAATTTATTTCGGAAGGTGTTCTGAATAAATTCAATAATTTTTGTAAGGTTGTAGCCTAAAAGTTATTGTGGGATAAAAGCGGAGTTTTATCGCCTACGGTTAGATACACAATCACGAGAGATATTTATTGTAGCCAGACGCGCTAAATAAATAAGATGGATCTCGAACAGTTTGTCAAACATCTGAGAGAGAAACATGAACGAGAGATGGAACGGATAGAGATAGAAGATGATCACCTTACGACTTTGATAGATCTAAGGATCGATGAACGGATAGGGAGCTTACAGCTCATGGAGATTCTAAAACGCGAACACGGGATAGGCATATCACTAGAATATAGAGGTGAACAGCTACGTATTTTCGTCCTACTAGAACTCAATGAAAAGGAAATAGAACACAGGGAAGAAATTAGATCTTCAATAAGCTCACGAGCAAAACAGTTGTGTGATAAAGATTTCCGATTCAAAGGGGAAGGGGAGGCTGAAATACGAGATCTAACGTTCGAAATTAGAAAGTTGAAGAAAGAGAGGCTAGTGCTTATGGAAAGGAAAGAAAGTCTAGAATTAGAATGGTTGTGGACAGAAATCAAAACAGAGTCTAAAATTGCTGGGGAAAATGACGGTACTGTTGACAAATCACGACAGGAAGGTCAGGCCGTGAACTTGGACTTGCCGAGGTCAAACGCCGCGAGCGTGGAGACTGACACACAGAAATTAGTCGCGCTACCGAACACAGCAGACAAAGTAGACAGTTTGATTGAAAACAAAAACAAATGTTTTGACGAAACCATTACAGTTCAACATGCTAACCAGTTTACAGAAACAGTTAGCGCACCAAAGCTTGATCTTGAAACAGAGACAAGAAAAGACACTGTTGTTAAGGATTTAATAACACGCGTAGAACTTGGACAAACACATACACCGCCGTGTACGTGTGACACCTTGGTTGACGGACTGAATGCGCATGATAAGATAGAGACAGATTCTATCGGTTGTGTACCGTTAAGGTGTGATGAAACTTCTAGCAACACAGTGACTGATTTTTCTGACAGGACAAGTATGCATGAGAAGATAGAAACGGGTTCTATCGGTTGTGTATTGTTGAAGGGCAGTGACACATCGACCGAGTCTACTGACCGAACTGTTAGTTTAAGAGAGAATGTGCTCGCTACGAAGACTGACATCGGTAGATCTCGATCTCCGATGATTGACGTGAGTCATGACGTAATTTTGGAACACAAGATTATTGCGTTATGCGAGGTTTCGAGTGCTAACACATTGACAGCCAGGGAAACAGAAGTATTTGATCCAGATGACAGTATAGGTAGCATTACAGACGGAGACAATGTGCCTATGATAAATTCATTTACTTCAGATGACATGACAGTTGTCAGAGCTGAGACAGAGTTCTTTTCCAAACGTGACATGGAAGAAGATATGGTCGAAAACTGTACAGGGACGGTCGACGATAACAATGCATGTGTACTGACGTGTATGCACGCAGTTGTCGGAGACATGGCAGAACTGTCTGCAGATAAATCACTTAATGGACTTAGTGACGTAGACAGAAGCCACGGTACAGGGACTACCTTTATTGACTCACCTGTTGAGATAAAGGAATGTCGTGAGTACGTACCAAAAACTGAGACAAGTGGAAGTAAGGAGGAGGGGGTTTCATTAACTGATATGTTCTTTGATTCACTGACGATTAGTACGGAGTGTGATCCTGAGTTGATCAAAGACACAGTACAAATGAGTGACAGAACTAGATTGATAGATAATGAAAACCGGAGTGACGGACTGATAACCAGAGTAGGTGGGGCATCAGGGCTGTTACTGACATCAGATGCAGAGAATTATGATAGAGGAAACAGTGGGAGTGTAGCCTACAACACACAGAGAGTAGACATAGTGATGTTATTCAGTGTAATAGAGACAGGTAACATTCACTGCCAGTTAGTGACTGAAACTGACAGAATTTCCATCATAGATTCTGACGATTTGATGAGGAGACACATTGAATTAACTAAGTCAGGGGAGACAGATTATGTTAGTTCAATAAACGGTATGGTCCAGGGGAGACAATCAGTAACTCTTGGGGAGTTTAAGACAGAACCCTTGTTCATACAACCACGGGAATCCGACTTGCTAGCGAGTGAGTCTGACCCCACAGTGACTAGAAAATACTCGAGTGGAGAGTTAGACAATTCTAGAGTCACAAAAGAGACACAGACTTATGTTGTCAAGGAGAGAGACAAATTGACAGACATAATGACAGTCAAACACCTAGTTGTGAATGGGTTAAAACAGAAAACAACTAGTGGGATGAGGTATTTCACTTCAGTCTATGATAAGATCAGGAGAACGGAACCTCCAGATTTAGAGGGGAAGCTAATGCTGCAATTCAGGTACTTCAGAGAGACTGGTAGCCGTGACAGAGCACATTTGCGAACCTATGACGTTAGACTAGATGCGAAATGGACCCATAGTAGATCTGACGCCATTCCGACGAAAGACGTTGAGTGCATGCGAACTAGAGACGTTCAATGTGTACACAATGACGTAACTACAGATGCACGAAACACCAAGAGAGCAAATTTCCATTTGCGTGAGTTCAGTGACAAGGCTAAGAGCGATAGATTTGAAATTCAGACTTCGCATAGTCAAGGCCACAGTGACACTGACATGATACGAAACGTATCGAGAAGTTTGAAACTGTTAGACAGGGTAGAGACCAGTCATGCAGAAACTGACACTACCAAAAACATTTTAAACTTGACAAGTACTTTGGGGAGTTTTGAAAGAGATAAAACACTTCAAGGACGTACTTACCGGACAAGAAATGAAAAGTCTAAACTTGACATGCAATATATTGCACCTCACAGTGACATTCTGACGAACAGAGTAAGAAAGAAAGAATGCAGTTGTCATGCCATAGACATGTTGACACACATGGGCGACGACGTGTATTGGGATTGGGATAGAACTACGAAGATAGCGCAACAGTAGAAATAATGATTTGATACCTTCTTTGAATTTTCATTATCTTCTTGTTGTACAGTAGTTGGTAGTTGTTGCTGTAAATATGTTAGACATTTCATAAAAACTTGGGACAAGCTATAACACTGATTGAATTGTGTTAGTGTTGTAACTCTGAATATGACAGGTGGACTGATAGATAGTTCATTAGAGTTGGTAATTCACAAACTCTGATATTTGGTTGATACAGGAAATCAATATCTGGAACTTTTCATAACCTGCATATTGATAGTGTTGTTCATTGGAAGTCAATTTTTTGATCACACTATTGTTGGATACGTATTCAGTGGAATTGGTTGATGTTGGATTTCTATTCTGAATAATCTGGTTAGATCAAACTAGGTTGTGTGTGAACTATTGATTATTGGGACAGATAGTGAGAATTTCAGAACATGTTATTCCATTGGATGGATGTCTATTAAATTAGACTGGACCTTTTCTTAAATCATTTTATTTGATTTTTTCTTAATCATTTTTCTTTGATTTCTGGGGAGAGAAATATTGTATGAGTGTGCCGTTAATCGAGGGTTGATTTTTCCGTCACGTTACATTATTTCTAACTATGTTGAAATTTTTTAATCGTAAATTTTTTCTTCATTGTGGACTTCTACATTTTATAACACATAATTTGTAGGAGGCATTTATCTTTTGGTAAGATAAACGCCTCAAAAGCAAGGGGGTGTGACGATGTGTGACAAATTCTGTGTCATGACCTCGTGACCCAATTGCTCGTTTCAAAATTAAATTTTTGAACGGACCTTTGTTGAAATTCACCCGTGATACATCAGTATCTAGAGGCTTCTAGCAAGGTCAGATTGTTGCATAACTTTAGGCCAGTGTCCAGCACCTTCGAGATCAACAACATACCACGTGAACGGTCACGTGATGCGTTCAATGCAGTTTCATAAAATACGATCGTAAGGCGCAAAAACACTCACTCACTCCAAGAACGGCAGACACACAAGGCAGCTTTAACATTAGCTCCGTCCCGCCGCCATACCAGAGTCGAAGATGAACCCGCGCTATAGCAGTAAAATCTACTTTTAAGAGGTAACAATAACACGTCTACTTCTTACAGTGTCTATTGCATTTATTGATTGTATTTTGTAATTGAATTGATGTATGTATTTTGTGCAGCTTAGCGCTATTTTAGCCAAAGCACGTGTTTCGATGTAAAGGGACAAATCTAAAAGTTATTGTATATAAATTATTGTAACCTTTTCTTATCTTTAATTTATATAAATCGTAAATTCCCTAGTGCCGCCAGTATGTCTGTGCACGTGGAGAATTCTTCTTTGTAATTCAAATTGTTCTTGCATATAATTTTTCGTGTAAAATTGTAAAGCATTCATGCTTCATTTTGAATTAATCCTTTGTGTGAATTCCAATTTTTAATGCTGTAAATATTTGAGAATTCATACGTTCGTGTAACGTTATATGTAACACACACGTGAACCACAATGTATATTTAAATATAACCATATTTGAATTGTAAACGACACGATAGTCAAAGATTCTAAATTCAGAACCTTAAACAAAGAAACATGTGCTTGGGTTTTGCGAATATAGACGCAAATAGTTACAGAGCCCAAATCCTTTGTTTCAGCCGGGTTCTTCTTATGTTATTCCTCTCTACCTTCGTACTTCTTGAGTCGTACACCGACTCGGGCGTCTTCATGACCCATACGTAAAAGTACATCGTGTTAACTACGGTTAACGATCGTCGCAAGTACATTAGCGATGCAGTAATTGAGTGGACATTGACTGTTATGCTATGCAGTACTGACGATGAGCCAAAGGACGTGGACCAGTTCTAACCAGTTGAACCCCACGAGCGACCAAGAGTGTAGTTAAGTATATCTACTAGGGTCCAGAATCAAGTGACTATTTGGCAAGACAATTCTCGTTAGAACTTTTAACAAAGACGGTAAAATGAGAGAGAGTCTCTGAATAGAATTTAAGACGTCGTGCTCGAGATTAATCGTTGCTGTTAATTGTTAAACTTATTAAATCTTATTTCATTTTTGTTAAGAACCTCTTTTTGTAGTAATTTGTATGCATATAGACCAAAAGATGAGGATTGGATGGGGGCTGTTTGAGCTAAACGAATGACGTAATGAATGCATATGAATCTAAGAGAGTTTTTAACGATTTCCAATCTAGCTAATGTACGCAAATTATCAGTTTCGTAAATCTGTGATCTAGACTACAAAGATGCATTTTTAATCTAGTCGAATGATGATTTGAGCAACCAGTCTGTTTAGGTTAAACGAGAGGGAATTAATTTAAATAGTAAATTAAAGTTCTATAATTTCCTAAGCAGGGTCTTTAAATAAATACTGGAAACGTAACAATAATAATAATAATAATAATAATAATAATAATAAATAAATAAATAAGAAATAACATCACTGACAGATCAAAACCTGTTGGTTCATCTGCTGTGTTTAAAGATGCAACATCTGTTTGAAAACTACACCTCATCAATTGTATCAACCTAGAAATAATTACTAAGAAGATTCCGAGACCTTGGATCATAACCGACAGTCAAACAGAACTCGTGGAAAGAGGTATAATAATGAAGTGAAAATTGAAAGGAGTACTAATGAAGTGATGTTCGATTTGTGTTTAGATTAAAATTTGGTACAGTGAAATTGATGGGTAGGACGGCAAGAGAGGTATTGACGAAAAGTCATAAAGATATCGGTGTGATGTAATTGTTTGGGTTACGTCAGAGGAGGATTTACGTCAAGTTGGCTTGCGTGGTATCTTTTGCCTTGAAAACTCAACACTTCAGAACAAATTTGCTAAATTAACCAATATAAGGAAAAGATAAACATACAAAACAAGATAAGTAAAGAAGAAGAAGAATATAAAATAATGTTAATGTCAAGAGATAAACATGACTGTAATATTAATTAGGCAAACATAATCACGTAACTGAATACCATAATAATAATAACAATAGTAAAAGTGGTAATAGGGATAATATCCAGAGTCCAACTCTGGAATATCGTGGGAGGGAAAAGCGGATCCCTCCAAAATACACGCTTGCCCATCCCATTCATGATGGAGAAAACAAACTTTGATTCCATACCGGATCAGACTTCGCCCGGGCTAACAAGGTCTGCGCTAGGCACTGATGGTTCGGGGTGTTCTAGTGAAAAAAGGGCTACAGAAACACATGGAAAAACTCGGAGGAAATGGACCAGAGAGGACAACATACAAATCATGGTTTCCTACTATCAAAGCCAGCCAACAACAAGAGGATATAGAAAACGCATGTATGAACACTGGCTAAAAAACCATCCAGATGATATGATTAGAGAACAACGGCTCCTAGATCAGAAGAGAGTGATATTACAAAATAGGCTTCTTACAGCTCTTGAAATACAAGAGATAGAACAACAACAAGAGAACACTACAACCCGATACAATGACACTGAAGTCATTGAAAATTTCACAATATCACAACAGTCAATTCTAGTTGATAACTTCGTTGGGGAAATCCCATGCCACTTCACTGGAGAACAGCAACGCTTGTTTGAAGACATAAAATGCTTCATGGACAAAAATAAGTCATATGAAGACAGAACACCAACAAGAAGGCTGCAAAACAGCAAAGATCTATGGATAGCAATTGAGAATGCAAATGAAGTATTAAAACATATCCCCACAAAAGATATTACAGAAACCAACTGTCTAATATACGCCACCGCAAAGGTAATTGAAAGATATATAAGGCCAGACACAGTACAAACACAGAAACCATCAATACCACCATGGAGGAAAAGAATAGAAAAGAAAATAGAGTGTACTAGAAGAGAAATAAGCCAAATGACAGCAGCAGAACAAAATAAGGGGAAAATGAAGGCAAGATTGGTCGCCAAATACCATCTCAACTGCAGAAACACTAAGACTGCAATAGAAGATGCAAAGCAAAGACTTCAAGGACTCAGTCACCGTCTGAAGAGATACATTGCAAGAGGTCAGCAATTCCAACAGAACAAAATATTCCGAACTGACCCTGGAAGACTATACCAAGAATTTAAAGGAAATTTCAGAACAGAACAACAAATACCAAACATTCATGATACTAAGACCTTCTGGGAAAACATTTGGAGCAATACAAATACGCATAACACTTCCGCCAAATGGATTCAAGAACTGAAAGTTGATCATAAAGAAACACCTGAACAATGCACCGTAACAATCAGTGAGAAAGACATTAAGAAGAAGGTTCGAAATATGGCAAACTGGAAAGCCCCAGGACCAGATCAAATACAAATATTCTGGCTGAAAAAGTTTACCTCCTTACATGGCAGACTTGGTGAACAACTGCAAGACATACTAATCAAACCAGGAACCTTACCAGCATGGATGGTAAAGGGAAAAACAAGTCTGATTATGAAAGATACACAGAAAGGCGCAACACCAAACAACTATCGACCAATCACATGCCTATCAACCACCTGGAAGTTACTATCAGGAATTATAGCTAACAAAATCATGACTCATCTTGAAACAAACAAAATTCTAAACTATGAACAAAAGGGTGCTAGACCAGGCAGCAGAGGAACGAAGGACCAATTGGCAATTGATAAGGCAATAGTGACTGACAGCAAGAAACGAAGAACAAATCTTGCAATGGCATGGATTGACTATCAAAAGGCCTATGACTCAGTCCCACATTCATGGATAATTGAAACATTAAAATTGTACAAAGTAGCGCCATCAATACAGAACCTAATTCAGGAGTCAATGAAAAACTGGAAAACCACACTCACATGCAACAACACAAATATTGCAGACATAGCAATAAATTGTGGAATCTTTCAAGGTGATTCACTATCGCCACTGCTGTTCTGCATTGCCCTGAACCCTCTCAGTCACGTGATCCAGAAAACAGGGTTAGGATACAAAATGAAAGCAGGACAGGTTATCAGCCATCTACTGTACATGGATGATCTCAAACTGTACGGTAAAAATGAAAGTGACATCACATCACTGATCAATACTGTCAAGATCTGCAGTGAAGACATCAACATGAAATTCGGCCTTGAGAAATGTGGACGAATTGTCATCCAGAAAGGCAAGGTCAAAACAACAGAGGGCCTGCAATTCGACATCGGAAAAATCAATGATGTTTCAATAGAAAATGGATATAAGTATCTTGGGATACTACAACATCAAGAAAATATGCAGAGAGAAGTGAAGTCCAAAGTTAAGAGAGAATATGAAAAACGTGTTAGACAAGTCCTGAAATCCAAGCTAAATGGGGCAAACAAAATACAAGCCCTTAATGCATACGCAATACCTGTAGTAAGCTACACTGTAGGTATCATAGATTGGACAGCAAATGAAATAAATGAACTGGACAGGAAAACAAGAAAACTACTCACAATACATAAAGCCTTACACCCAAAAGCAGACGTAGACAGACTCTATGTATCTCGAAAAATGGGAGGCCGAGGTCTCAAGAAAATTAAACATGTCATTGAAGGAGAAGTCATTGGCCTTGTGGACTACATCTGGAATAACAATAAAGATGATCCACTGATAGAATTAGTAAAAAGGAGTGGACTATTCCAACCACCAGAAACAGACAAAGAAACATGGAAGAAAACAACGAAGCAAGAACTAGCACATACCTGGAGACAGAAACCTCTACATGGCCAATATGTACGACAAGCAGACGAAATATCAACAAAGCAATCAACGTACAAATGGTTGAAAGAGGCAGGATTGAAAGCAGAAACAGAAGCACTCATAACAGCTGCACAAGATCAAGCACTCAACACCAAAGCACACAAAAGGAAAATCATGAAAATTTCAAATGATTCCAAATGTAGACTTTGCAAATCCATGGATGAGACAACAGAACACATACTATCTGGATGTCAGGTTCTGGCTGGAACAGAATACACCAAACGACACAATGAAGTGGCAAAACACATACATATAAATCTGTGTGAGAACTATGGCATAAAAACCCCAGAAAGAACATGGATGCATCAACCAGAAGCAGTCATCGAAACAGAAGAAGTCAAAATACTGTGGGACTTCGAGATAAGAACAGACCGGGTGATTCCTGCAAGACGACCAGACATTGTAGTTCTCAATAAGACCAACAGAACAGTAACAATTATTGATGTCGCTGTTCCAAGTGATAGAAACATAAAAACAAAAGAAAGAGAAAAAATAGAAAAATACCAAGACCTCAGATTAGAAATCCAGAGACTGTGGAATGTAAAAGCAGAAGTGATACCAATAGTGATAGGAGCCTTGGGGAACATAACATCAGAATTGGAAGGCTACCTGAATAAACTCCCTGGAAACCACAGAATCGCTCCACTACTCAAAGCAGCGCTCCTCGGAAGTGCCCACATCCTCCGTAAAACTTTGGATCTCCCAGAATCTTGGTAAGATTCCGAGACCTAGGATCACAGCCAACAGTCAAACAGAAGTCGTGGAAAGAGACTGAATAATAATAATAATAATAATAATAATAAATGATAACTGATAACTAAGGTGGCGTTGGCATCACAATTGGATTCCTCACTCCTATTTCTATTAAATTTAGTTAACAATTGGGTGACACTAACGCCATCTAGTTAACGTTTATAATCATTATAAATTACTTATTCATCCATTACTAATTATAAGTGATGAGAATCTTAATTTATGCTATAAATATTTTTTTTAAATTATCCAGCAGACACCAATCGTCTCTCTCACATGACAGATTTGCTGGAGTCATAAACGTTTTCTCTCTTCCTCAAAAGACAAACATTTACCATCATACAATATTTCCATAGGTGGAAAAGTGTTTTGTGCATTTTTGCTATTGATATGTTATAGTTGTTTTTTATGTAGAGATGTATTATATAGGTAGACTATATTTATTATGTTGTGTGCGTGTATAGGGCTAATAAATACTGTTGCAGGAAATTGTAAGTTGAAATTTTAAAGTAAGAACGAATGGAGTTCAAAAGGGATAAAGTAGAAACTTAATATTTATTTCCTGGTTATACTTTTACAGGTACAAAACAACCTCTCTCTCTCTCTCTCTCTCTCTCTCTCTCTCTCTCTCTCTCTCTCTCTCTCTCTCTCTCTCTCTCTCTCTCATATATATTGATGTATTTCCTTTTTCTCTTTCTGCTTACCTTTCTCGATCGATTGATCAATCTTTGTCTTTTAATATAACTTTCCATCTAATTGTATGGCCTGCCTTCTTTCCTTCCTTCCTTCTTTCATTCATTCATTCCTGCCTGCCTTCCTTCCTTCCTTCCTTCCTTTATTTCTTCTTTCATTCATTCATTATTTCAAGTCTTCCTTCAAGCCTTCTTTCCTTCCTTCCATCCTTCAAACTTTCCTTCCTTCCTTCCTTCCTTCTCTCACTGTAAACAATGAAAGGCGTATATTCTTGTCTATGATAATAATTACGCACACGATAATATCAAAACTGTTTGCTTCAATGTTCAGATCTCCAAGCCTTTCGCCGTTGCCAACGTAGAACTCAACGTTTGGTTTGTCATAGCCCCAGAGTTTTGTGTGATAATCAATTTGAGACTTGGCCGTGCTCACCTGTCATGAAAGACTGTGTAAAAGACAAGCTAAAATCGCGTACTTATAAACATATAAAGTCGAGATGCTAATGTGACATGAAGTAGTGTGTATGGCCTGTTTGCTGACAAAATACAAGAACTGTACCGGAGTGTACATAAGAAATACTTAGTAGGTCATAATGGAGATATGTACTCAAGATAGATCAGGTTTATTTAATGTAACATGTATAATATGACAGTGATGATTACACAAGGAGACGTACACAAAGCATATCAGGCTTAAAGTAAGAGAAAGGGATAATATATGTGACTGACATACAAGACATTAGTCTGTGTTAATCTTAAATACAAAATGATTCGAGTGTATGTGTATAAAATAAACGTTTAATGTGAGAACTATAATTCAGGAATGCAAGAATCATAGTGGATTTTGTTGGTTTTATTTATTGTTGTAGCTGTCTATTGTCCCCTTAAAGCATGTATTGGGATGGATATTTTAATTTTGCTTTGTACTTTAGGTACAGGCCGTGTTACCATTTTCACACTTCGTAGCTGTCTTATTGTCGCCTTAAAACATGTATTGTGATGTATATCTTAATTTTGCTTTGTACTTTAGGTACAGGCCGTGAAACCATTGTCACACTTCATGAATCAAAAGTGGTGCTGATCTATGTCAGCATGAAATTAGCCCCTAGTTACAAGAGTAATCATAATGGGCTTGTAAACTAAGGAGGAGGCAGAATAGAAAACAGCTCTGCTTAAGAAATTAATTCAGAAGCGATACAGTCTGATAGCACTTAAGTAAACAAATAATTTAAGTTACAATTACTTCTCGATTTACTGCCTGTCATTCAAGGCAATCCTAGTCATAAGTCTCAATAGTAAAAAATGCTTCTGCTAACAAACAAATATACTCGGAACAATGTGGGAATTAGTTGTGTATTCACATTTTAAGGCTGTGGCCCACTCACAAACACAAATCTAATAAAAGTCGGATAATTTTGTTAAATAATTACATATTCAAAGGATTAATTTAAATATTTGCTCCAAGAATGTTTTAGGGTTAGCTTACAAAGAATGTACAATTTGTGATCGCAGGTATATACGTAAATCATTCAGTGATTGAAGTTTGTAATGTGAAATTTGTAGCTTAAAATAAGAGGTATTGAAAATTAATCTTTTCGTTTATATTCTTCACTTTGTCTTATTTGCTTTTATTGTTTTATAGACGTTTGTTTCCTTTATTCTTCTTTTCTTTTAAAGATTCGTTCATTCTAGCCGATTAGGGGAGGACAGAACAAAATGTTTTTCCATCTATGACATTATGACAAGACCAAAGTATTTACTTAAAACTGAGTAGAGTTCCTTTAAGGTCATTAAAATAATAATTTAGTACCGTACATCTAACCCATTCAAATTAGTAACATTTTACCAGTCCGTCGCAAAGATCGACGCCAACCACAAAACCATCTGGTCCGACGAACTTGCTCAGGATGAAAACGAGGCTACCTGACCCGCAGCCAATATCAAGGACACGTTTTCCTTCTAGGTTTTCAGGAAAGATGAGTCCGGCTCCATAGTATCTTGTAACAAGAAAAGAATTGATAAGAGATAGACAGGTAGTCTGTTTATATCTATAAAAAGATAGACCGACGGAAGGAAAGACTGAGGACGGGTGAGACAGATAAATAGATAGATATATGGACAGACAGACAGACAGACAGACAGATAGGTAGATAGACAGACAGACAGATAGATAGATAGATAGATAGATAGATAGATAGATAGATAGATAGATAGATAGATAGATAGATAGATAGATAGATAGATACTTTGAGCATATCTAACGTGCCCATTGATGTTTGATGAATTATTTGTTTGAACTTCACTCTTCTGGATACACTTAAATATTGAAGGAATGATTCAGAGGGTGTGTGAAGTGTTGTGTTCTTTTGCACATGAATATGTAAACTCCTACAAACATGCTCATGGCACATTTTAAAGACAAATATAGTAAGTTAAGCGATAAATAGATAGTTAAATAGTATGTCTGTATCTGACATTTACGCGACTAGATTAGGATTCTGTATCTAACATTTACGCAGACAATTTAGGGTCTGTATGTATCTAGAACTGATACGGATAATTCAGGATTTAAGGTATATCTAGTATTTGACCAGTGATAAGACGAAACATTACATCCGCATGCTTTGCTTAAGACTGACCGAATTTTCGTCTAGACATTTATAATAAGCAAAGTATTAGTCAAGCCCTGAAAATGAAACAGATCACACTTTAGAACAACCGGACAGCTAGATAGCTTTGCGAACGTTTTCAAATTTTGGACTGAGCTTGCTGACTGCCATAGCTTTCCACTGCATAAATATGAACAGTCTCGCAATCAACTACAAACAGGCTTGTGGGATGGGAGTGCTAGCTTTCTCTAAATCAAAACCAAGCCTGGATATAAGAAAGCGCACAGGGTTAAACAAGACCAGGATTTAGTGCAAGCGTACTCCAACTGCTGTTCCACATTCAGTGATCCTGTAGCTAGAATACACACTCCGCTTTGCTAGCAGACTGCAGTTGTGGAGACGCAGGCATTTGTAGTCTGATAACTAGTGCAAGTTTACTGATATCTACAACTTTCTACAACTGTTGCCTAGTTCACTAAATTATCACGCCATATTACTACACTTACCGATTTTTTATTTCATCATTCAGTTGATTGAAGACTGAAACTTGATCTTCAGTCAAATATTTCTTATTAAAGAGTGGACAAGAGAAGTTGAAATCCTCACACATCTGATTGTAGAATTCTTGAGATAAACTATTTAACGGATGCAGCGCCATTTTGCTGGGTCAGTACGCGGCGTTAAGATGGAACTAGGCGTTTCAAACCAGAATGCTACTGTACAAAGCGCTCTTAGGCTCCTCACAAGCAGTTATTATTTCTGCAGTGACGACGAGTTACCTCCCATGTCACACCGCATAGAACAGCTCCCGGCGTGCATATGGTGGTGGTGTCAGCTGCGAGATCTATTGGTTGATAAGTGCGGGGCACAACTCATCTTTAAGAAGCCTACACCCATCCATCTCAATTTACGTACCCTCCATCCTCCGCTGTTCTGATTTTTGAAAAAAATCAAACTGCTTGCTTGCAATCAGTTGATTCAAATAACACGAACAAACGTGCTTGCAATAATAATCCACCCTGAGGCCCTCTTCACACTGTAGACAAAATGACAATGATCTGCGCCGTAGCAACATATTCGGTCAAGTATCAGTTTCCAAACCAAGTCGGTAATAGTTTGTTGACCTTAAAGTTCATGTAACATTGAATATTTCAAGATTGTCCATCTCTATATTTGTAATGGGTGGTGTGGCAGAGCAAAAGTTGCATGCACATATTTATGAAATAATTACTATATTTATGCTGCTATTGTTTTATTTATATCACTAATGTTTAATGTATTGAGAATTGAAAACAAACTTCGTGCACTGCACGTTAAGATAATATGTAAGGAAATAAAATTCTCCAGAACTTTAAATAAACAATAGCCTGAAGCAAAGTTACCATGGGGTTATCTTTTGTGGAATTATTTCGTGGTCGAAGTTTCTTGAAGTAAACAAACCAGGCTGAATATAAACAACTCTCCAAGTCGTATAATCATTAGGAAACAAACCAGGCTGAATATAAACAACTCCCCAAGTCGTATAATCATTAGGAAACAAACGAATGATCCGTCAATGAATAAATTGAATAGCCGAATCAAGTCTTGCCCGTTCCTGACTGCAGTGCACATTTCCCAAGGCTGACAAGAATACTTTCTTGTTTTAAAATCCCCATCAGGTAACTAGCACGTAATCAAGCGCGGTTTTAATAGCTCAAAAAACTAAATACTTTCTTGTTTTAAAATCCCCATCAGGTAATTAGCACTTAATCAAGCGCGGTTTTAATAGCTCAAAAAACTAAATACTGAAGTCTGTTTCATTCACTTATGACCCTGTATACAAGGATCGATAGTAACATTTCAAGTCTCCACTTGCCAGTACGATGTGTACAAGTGTAAGAAGACGAGTTATATGTTTACTTTGTTTCTCGTGTTTGGCCGAAATTGATAAAGTAGGATATGACTCATGGGTTATAACCATTAAACTTTTAGATCCGGTCTACCTTAACACCATGTTGTCAGTTCTCTTTTTTATGTTGAAAGATGGTGCGTCTGTGTATCTGGGGATTAAAAGTACAATTTACGCCTTACAAAGTATTATAATAATTTTTTTTTTTTACTTTTCATTGAGCCGTTTGGAAGAGGGAGAGAAAAGCCAGTGGCATTTGAGAGATTGTGCTTTTAGTTGAGCAGTTAGTCACCCATTTTTGTTGTGTAGCCTAAAGGTCATTGAAGGTCACTGTGTACTCGATAACGCTTTGGGGGGGGGGGGGGGATTTCAGCTCTGTTTTAAAATGGGGTAAAGACAACTGCAGCGTATGCATAAAGGTCTATGATTTTCGTTTATATTTATGTAATGACGACAAATTTGGTTTCGGTTTCGACTAGAGTTTTGTGTGCTGTCAAAAGTGAAGAAGGCTGGTTATTAGATTGTAAATGTCTTTATAGATGTTTATGTTTCTGTTATGTTTGGAATTTGTAAGTCAGTCGACTTCATCTGACGTGTTTGTTATTGTTGTTGTTTTCTGATACGAGGTTTCACGGCTTTTTCTAAATTTCACTTAACCTGCAAAACTTAAAGTTTTCATCAGGCAGGCATATAGACTCGTACGTAAGGTGTTCTGGCACTGCCGACATCGTACGTTCTCATACAAATAAAACCGATAGACAAGTAGGTGGCTCGCCCCCAGGCGATGTAAATTTTCATAAACAAATGGAGATAATAAATAATAGAATATAGCGTTTGATCTATTGAATGAAATAAGTAATAAAGGTAGTTTTACCACTCGCTGTTGCATAGAACTCAATAATCAAACAAAACAATGTTTACAGTTTGGTGAAATATAATGCGTAGTTTATCATAAACAGCTAATGCTATAGTCAATACTATGAGCACAGTTTTAGTAATACTCATTTTGTACATAAGATTCATTAATCTTCCAGTGTTTGATATAACATTGTTTTACAGTGGTTCCTACATAGGACTTTGTCCCTATGCTAGCAATTGTATTCATAACTGAGTTATATACCTATTTTCTACATATGTGATTACTTTATATGTCATACTCCATTAGTGATCTGGTACTGGTTCAGTGATACAAGCTAGCATTCTAGATCTGTGCTACTAGATACATCTCCATTTTCCTCAACTAAGAAGTCTGTCATGCATCAGCCATAAACTTTTAAGTACTCAACAAAACTGGAGTTGTTTCTCTACAATCCACACTATTCTGCATTGCCTAAGTCCCTAGTTAGCTCATCCTTTGTTTGTGGTAAACATGTTTTATTGGAGGGAAGCTATTTGCTCCCAGTAATATATTTTCTTGAATTGATGTTACTACTTAAAACAAACATTCCTTATAAATAAAATGAGGATAGAAACCTACTTCCTGGTACAAAGGTTCTGTGAAGAAATTGCTGCCACTTTCTATCCAGTACCATTATATACTACTTTTGTATATTATTACTTTTAAAATTAATATATAATATGTTCTTTTTCTAAAATTGTTATAATATACTCTTTATATATATTAATGTAATGTGTGAAGAATTCTGATATATATGGTAAGTGAAAACAGTTTTCTGTCTCAGCTGCAACATAATGTTATTCATCTTATTGTCAGTTTATATCTTTAATGATTAATGCATACGTATTTAGTATGTATACTTTCACAAGCCTGCCGAGGATAGAAAGTCTAAGCTGCATGCAGTTTCATCTACAATGCTGTAAGAACTTTTGACTCCCAATGACTGCATAACATTCTATGACACCAATGCCACCGAGCAATGGTTATGATTATTATTATTATTTAAATAATCATCCATAATTAATTACAAGTGGTAAAATTCTTAATTTATATTATTAATAATTCTTCTACAGACACCACTCGTCTCTCTTACTTGGTGAATATGCAGGCACTGTATACATTTTCCTATTTCAACAACTTTAAAGACAAACATTTACCGTAACAAAATATTTCCATAGGTGGAAAAAGTCTTACTAAAGTAGAAGATTTTCAATCTATGTTTAGTGAGCCCCATCCATCCACTTTCTTTTCCAACATAAGGTTATCAACCTGTGTGAAAAGGTCATTTTTAAAAATTATTGAATCAAAAATCAAATATACATATAACAAATACAATGAAAAAAATTATTTCACATCAGCAATTCCATGACAACATGTTCAAATTATTTTAATATATTTATAGTCTTATATCCTAATACACAATTCACATGATTAGTGTCAATACAAATCACATGATAGTTCTTATCAGATTACAGAACTGAAGTTATCAGAGATAAGCAATAACAGTTTCTACAAAGCATAGTATAGATGAAGCTGCAAAAGTTATTTCATGTGCTTTTCATGACAACGTCACAAGTTTATTGTTCACATCAATTCCGTGTGATTTCCTCCTCATGTTGTAGAACACTGATTCATTGCTATTCTCTTGAGGCTAATCTGGTGCTCTGCCATAAGAGATCCCTCAAACAGAACAACAATTGAGTGATTTCTAGTTATTCACTGTACAAGTGTTGCTCGTGTTGTCAGCTTAACTTGCTACTATACATCAATAGAGTGTAGTGTATTCTTACACTTACACACTGAAGTAGAGGCTTCCCTCATCTACCATGGTCATAGCAGTTTATAACCAGTAATCCAGGAGATTCAAATAATATAAAGAAAGGATACTTATTCCCTGTAAAATATAAAAAGGGGAACAAATGTTAAGTTTCGAGTTTATACATCTTTAAATAAATTTTCTCTTAAATTCAAGTCTCAACTTACAGTCTCCTGCAACATTATTTATTAGCCAGATACACACAAACAGCATATTAATATAGCATATCAGTTTCAATAAGTGGGTTGTCTAGAAACAATGTCAAGTGTTAGCATATTATATACGAGCATCTTATTTCAAACTTTTGTAGAAATAATGGTCTACTCACATAATGCTTATCTACATAAAATACAAGTATAACATTAATAGCAAAATGCATGAAGTATTTCTAAGTCCATTCTCTATGAACCAGTCAGTTAACTCACCATAAAGCTAACAACTGCCTTTCATGACCGGACTTCTTGTCACTCCAAATTCAAGTGACTAGACAATAGAATTCTTTATAGAATGTGAACTTTTTTTATCTCAGCCCATTGGCTGGTCTCATTCTCGAAAATCATAGTCAGTAAAATTACTCATCATCCAATTGGAACTGGTTTGCATTACATCAGCCATTTTAGCTTATTCTCAACTCGAGTGCTTACTCCAACTCTGACACTTACAAACATACCAGCACAAATAGTGCCCAAGGTCGGGTCACTTTGACAATATAATATAAGAATTAAATTTAGAAATAGGGATGGGCAAATTTACTTAGCCACAGGCAGACATAAAATCACAATTACACACATACACACACATGTTCACGCATACAGAACCACACGCAAATGTGAATATTTATGAGAATATTAATATGATTTTAAGCTAAGTCAACAAACAAATCAAAAACCATAATTTAGTTTTAATAGCACATTCATATTATAAACGTAATCACGAGCAAGACTGGTAATAGTAATCTGTATCCTCCATTACATAAGAAAAACTAGCAATGAATCCTGCAATCAAACTGATACATATTTCAAATTAATTCCCTTATATCAACTGTCTTTGCGTTCAGCTGTTTCCTTATGTCTGGCAATATATTCAAAATTGGTATGTGAATTACTAATGTGCTTTACAACATTTACATCAGCCTCTCATAAATAGTTGAGAAAAAGCAAGTTTGTAGCAGAGTCTGACTCACATAAAGAATATTGATAGAAATATAAAAATATGTGTCGCGTTGAAACGACAGGACATGATTGTGAATTTCTACAAGGTATGATACGTACTTTTCACTGTCCAATTATAATATGCACATTAAAATAAAATATACGGAAATACAGACTGATATGTTTTTTGTCAGATTCTTAGCATACGTGATTGTTTAAAGAATAGTTTAAAATAGTTAAAAAATTAAAAGATGATTTCTTTCGTAAGTAGTTTAGACGTAAAGAACTGCATAACTTGAGTCCATGATGACACCAAGACCAGATGACACTGCTTCACTCTATCTTGAAAATGAAGTCGGGCTCTTGTCCAGCCGATTTCAGATTGTCCAAGTGAGCGAAAGGATTCTGGTTCTGTTAAAATATGTTTTCCAAGTGACTTTCTTTTAGAAAATGTAAGTGCAAAAACAAGCATGTAGTAGTGTCACGCAAAAACTTCAGACATTAAGGAAGTTCACAAATCTCTTGAAATAAAAAATTCAAATATTGTACTATGGCAAAAGAAGCGTATACATTAGCTCTGGAGCAAATTTTCATAAATGAATAATTTGCTAATTTACCTTTTCCATTTCGAACACGTGACAGGGTTGATGTCATTTTGCAACATAATTGAAATAGTTAAATCAGAGATGTCCCTCCCCACAATAAATATTTCCTTTAGAACTAGAGCAAACATTAATTTATTTCATTAGAATAATTGCATAAAGGATGTTTGTGTTATTTTTCTCTGATAAGACACATTGTCGTTAGAGTTGAATAATTGATCAGTATCGTTTCCAAATAACAAAGGAATGACTATGCGCTATTTTGTTGAGCACTATAAATGAATAAATTTGAATTATTTTTCATTCTCATCAGTATAATTCTAAATATACCTTTGGCTAAATAGTGATATTTTCTTGACGTGCTATACTATGCCATTAAAGAAATGAATGGTTTTGTCTTTCTCTGTAGCATATGGATTGAACAATTGAAGTATTCTGTCTCTCTGTAATAGTATTTTAATATATAATGAATTTAATTGTGTGCAATATAAATAGCACTGAATAAACGTTGATGATTTCGTCTTTATGTTGTTATGTTATGTGTTAGTATTTCGGTGAAAGCGGTAATTAACTGTTTTCCAATTATGTTCCATTGAATATATGATACTGATAATTATAATCTCTTTGTCATGTCACATTATATCTGTGGCTTTTGCTTTCCTTTTTATTGCATTTCAGTTTAAATGTTACCGCTCTCTTTCTCTCCGCCTCTCTCTCTCTCTTTCTCTCCGCCTCTCTCTCTCTCTCTTTCTCTCGACCTCTCCTTCCTTTCTCTTTTTCTCCTTCCTCTCTCTCTTTCTCTCCTTCCTCTCTCTTTATCCTTCCTGTCTCTTTATCTCCTTTCTCTCTCTTTCTCTCTGCCTCTCTCTCTCCACTTCTCCTTCCTCTCTCTTTCTCTCCTTCCCCTCTCTCTCTCTTCCTCTCTGTCTTCCTCTCCTTCCTATCTCTTTTTCTCTCCTTCCTCTCTCTTTCTCTCCCTCTCTCTTTCTCTCCACCTCCCTCTCTCTCTCTTTCTCTCCACCTCCCTCTCTCTCTCTTTCTCTCCACCTCCCTCTCTCTCTCTTTCTCTCCACCTCCCTCCCTCTCTCTTTCTCTCCACCTCCCTCTCTCTCTCTTTCTCTCCACCTCCCTCTCTCTCTCTTTCTCTCCACCTCCCTCTCTCTCTCTTTCTCTCCACCTCCCTCTCCTTCTCTCCGCATCTCCTTCCTCTCTCTCTCTCTCTTTCGATCCGCTCCTTCCTCTCTCTCTTTCTCTCCGCCTCTCCTCTCTCACTCTTTCTCTCTGCCTCTCCTTCCTCTCTCTCTTTCTCTCCGCCTCTCCTCTCTCACTCTTTCTCTCTGCCTCTCCTTCCTCTCTCTCTTTCTCTCCGCCTCTCCTCTCTCACTCTTTCTCTCTGCCTCCTCTTTCTCCCTTTTCTCGTATCTGCCACTCTTTTACTTTCCCTCATTCATTACACCAAAAATATATACTCTATTACAACACAAACACTCCTTCCACCTTTCTAGAAAAAAATATAAAAAGTGTATAATTGCCCTTTTATTTGATGTGGAATCCTGCGTTTCCTTAAACGTGAAGCTGTCTTTAAAGTCGGAGTTTGACAGTATAGTGGCCAATTCACTGTCAACATCAACAGGATGACCTGTCTATAAATGAAACAAAAGTTTAAATTTGTTTGCCTAAATATATTCCTATATGTTTCTGTATGCATATATTCAACTTCCCTCTTGCAAACGAATGCCTCAATCATTAAATAAAATTTAACATAGAACATTTGCTGATTTATTTGCTGCTTTAGTACCTTAAATGTTAGATCCACATCCCAGCATAACGAATCTGGAAAGTCAGGAATGTTACCATTGTAAGTAACTCTTGCTGCACCGCGCTTAGCTCCCTCTGGAATCTTGAAAAGTCGCCAGCCAGCGCACAAATAACGATTGTTTCCTGGTGTTAAAATTAAAATATGAGTGTGAGATATATTCTACAGAATTTTTAAAATATTTCTTTGCATATTCCATTCTCCAACAGTTAATAGCTACCTTAAGAAATGTAATGTTCGTGGGTGAAAAGGCTTAAATTCAATGTGAATCCTACTTTATAAATTAGGTATTTATGGTTAAAACTCTTCAAAAGGTTTCAAGGTTCTTTTTCTTTATAATTCTCTATGCTTATGAGACAAAAATATTACATTTCAAATGTTACAGGCTATCATTATTTCAAACAAACATATTCAAACAACCATTAACCAATTAAATAAATGAATGTGTATATGAGCAAAATTGTGTGTGTGTGTGTGTGTGTGTGTGTGTGATTGAATGCATGAATGCCTCAGTGAGGAAAAGAAAGAAGAACGGAGCAAAGAGAAAGTAGTTTAGAATTTTATAAAGAAAGAATACTTGCGAGTCAAAAGTTTACCGCCAGACTGCAAACAGACCATGAATTGTGGACAGTTCTTACAAGACACCACACTAGTATTCAGTTGCGTCTATTTAGCTACAAAAGTGGAAATTAGCAGCACAGGATTAAAATTATCCATTTGATTTTCTTTTTTAACTTTTGATTTATTTTTCTTAAAATTCTATGAACTACAACTGCACTATATTATTTAAGCCGCATACAAGAAGATACATTTTAGTGTGACTTCCAATAAAAACATATTGCACCTGTATTTTCCTGATAAAATATTTTTATTTGCTGTGAGTGTATTTAAACTATTTGCAATGGTAGGACCATTGGTAAATTATGCTCTTGATTCTATCATTTCTTATGCTCTTGCATTTTATTATTTGTTTTTCTGTTTTAAAAATCTATAATTAATGAGTTATTTACAGCGGTCAAGTCGCGTGGCCGATTATGCAATTCGCAGCACCCGAATACGATATTAGTAGAAAAGGATTGAGGTCAAGCTTATTGACCACAAATGGACAGTGTAAAAATACAGATAATTTAATAGATAATATACGTCGTCATTAATCAAAGGGGAAAGATAACATCTACCAACCCAAGGCACGTCAGCTAAATGGTCTGTTGCTATGTTAGGTGGACAATATTCCCCTAATGGTCTGACATAGGACTAAAAGACACTTTAGTTCACCCAGCTGTCGTTACCATTAGCGATAGTACAATAACTTTAATATTTAATAATTTCGGATCTAATACTGCGACCGGGTCATTAAAATAACTGAACATGGGACACTATTCATCATTACACAGAAACATTATTACATACTGAATTACGTTTTCCTGCACACATACTAGATTTTTGGCTGCCATGAAAAATATGATGGGGGTGAGGTGTGGGGTGAAGGTTGCTTCTGTACCTATCATCGCAGCATAATCTTCGTTGACAATTTTAACAGAGGCCGCGTGTTTCAAGTAGGGTGTGGTAAATCCACCCATTCCATTGAGAGTATCCCATCGTATTGCACCACCAAGGCCAAAACCTGCATACGTCATCAATAAAGATATGAAAATGTGCAATTGACGCATGGCATACTACTACCATTACTAATAACAACTACATCACAAGCAGCAATAACAACAACAATAATAATAATAATAATAACAACAATAATAATAATAATAATAATGTTTCGAAGATCACTATATTAAAAAATAACAAAATAAACATAATAGCAAACACATTATTACTAATTAGTATACATGTATACATTAATACGTTAGACGTTTCACTAATATATAAATATATTTAAAGTACAATGTAATTCATATATATTGTTTTCTCATCAAATATCACTAGAATGATACATGACTCAGATGTAGAGATACAACATTTTCCAAACGTTCTTAAATAATATGTGAAATAGAAACCATTAGAAACCACACCTGAACTAAATGTCATTTCAATCGTATATTTTCTTAATGGTTTATATTGTTTAATAAGTATAAAAACACCGATAATTAATTAAAGACGATTTTCATTTATAATCGCTACTGAACAGATTAACGATCAGACACTTTCTAAATCTGTTACGCAAATTGGATACATAAATTACGTTAGTTTATTACTAATCTTTTGTTGTGTGCAACACATAAAGTTTGACATGTACAATAAATTACCTTAGTTTATTATAATCTTCTGTTGTGTGCAACACACAAAGTTTGACATGTACAATAAATTAGACGCTAACTCAGTATTTTAATGAAAAATGAAATAAAATTATTAGTTGGAGTAGATTACTATTACAAATTAAGCCTTCAAAAGATCTACTAAAAAACCTGTAAACAGAAAGACGGTAGCCTTTCAAATATTAGCACAATTTTTAAAATGATAAATGTTTGTGTTATATTACTAGCAAATAAATTTTCATAGAAAGAATACGCATTGAAAATCTATATACTGCATGTTTTAAATGGCATTAATTCAATAGTATAATCATTAAGAAGAAAGAAGGTATATATACTGCATGCTTTGAAATGACATTAATTCAATAGTATGATCGTTAAGAAGAAAATTAGAGCAATAACAATAAGTAAACAAATCTATAAAAAAGGAAAATTAACCCCATGCATTCTCGTCGTCTTTCAGGTTAGGGATCGGATCCTTTTCAGCAAATACATCACTGAGGCAAAACTGCCCACCTTCCTGCATGTATAAAACAATGTGTTTATTAAGGAGCATCAAAAGTTGTTTGTGCTTACTTGCATTAATAATTTGCTGTGATTAGTTGGTGCTTTTTAGGTCGCCATACCTCAAAGTGTATTTTACTCTTCAGGTTATATAGAATTCACCTAACTCCATAAATTACTCTTCAAGTTTTAAAGAATTCATCTGCCTGCGCAAAACGTTTATTGCTATAAACATAAAGGTAAGAATCTGAAGCTGAGGCCAGAAGACATCTCTACAATTCGTGATTAATATGATTGTGACTAGTTATTGTATAACGAACAAAGGTGAAACCAAGCAGAAATGACAGAAATATAAAGTGTAGTACATGTGACTAATAGTTTCAATAAGTGAGTTTAATTATTATTCTGTATCAAATTTCTTATTTAAATTTTAAATTTTGTGAAATTTTACCTGAATAAAGCAGGAGATTGTATATGTTTTAAGTATAGAGTTATGTAAGTAATGGATATATTATCTAATAAAGCATGAGATTGTATATGTTTTAAGTATAGAGTTATGTAAGTAATGGATATATTATCTAATAAAGTATTGCGACATTCTATGGTTAGAAAACACACAAACACACACACACACACACACACACATGCTTGTACAGTAAAAAGACACGTCAGCAGCTCGGCTTGACAGACTATGAATTAGATTTTAATTTATAATGAACAAAATAAACTGATGAAGAAACATTTATGAAAGAGAAAAACATTCGATGAAATTTGTTCTTTATAAGAAAATTGACAGTTGCAGAATTGCCAGATTTTACAGTCCTCAAACTTCCTTATTTCTCTTCTTCTTTACTTCTTTTCTTTCTACGTGGAACCTTAATTTGACCACGATTGTCGACACTCGAAACCACTGACCAGAAACGTCTTACCTGCCTCCATGTAATGCAAGCGAAGACAATCGCTGAGGGTATTTAATATTTGGTTGACACTCTTACTTCCCTTTTCACATCAATGATGTGTACTTCGTGATTGTGTTGTTAGACTCTAATACTTATGAAAACTGATAAAGAACAAATAAATAAATAAAAAGTATAAACTTCATATTGTCTTTATGAAATGAGATACAGAAACACGTGCAATCTCTCGGAGCTTTGGCTTTCATTGGTATGCGTTTTTCGTTATGGCTAGCTAGCTAGCTAGTTATTAGAAACAACATATCAAATCATCATGTCAAATGAAGGTCTGATTAAATACAAAAGACAATAACTATAATTTCGTTATGGCTAGCAAGCTAGCAGTGCCGGGTGGAACAAGAAAAGAAATGCATTTATTCCCTGAACATCCAAATATTTACTCTCAATCTGTATATAACCACTACATTTTCGAAATTACTTTTCTTTACATTTCTTATTTATAAAAGAAAAGATTTTTCATTTTAAAGCAATAAGCCTGACTATAACAGTGAAAGTAAATTTTGGCAATCTCACCTTTAGAACATCATATGTCGAACTGAACACCGCAGCCTTTTCTGGACAGAGACAAAATACTCCACAAGACCTGAATCAATCCATAAATAAGATACAAAATATTCCATAAGACCTGAATCAACCCATAAATAAGACACAAAATACTCCATAAGACCTGAATCAACCCAAAAATAAAACGCAAGAAAAAGCGTTTATATGCGCCGGGATACGTGCTCTTGTTTTATTTTGTGTGTGTGTGTGTGTGTGTGTGTGTGTGTGTGTGTGTGTGTGTGTGTGTGTGTGTGTGTGTGTGTGTGTGTGTGTGTGAGTGCACGTGCTTTGAAGCCAAAGAAAAGAAAGCACCACTTACACAACCGCATCAAAACTGTTTTTCTGCAGGCCTAGGTCTGTCAGTTTCTCTGCATTTCCCAGAATAAATTCAAAGTTTGGTTTTTCGTATCCCCAAAGCTTCCAGTGGTATTCAGCCTGAGATTTTGCAGTTTTCAACTATCAAAAATTAAACAAAATATCTTCGCTAGAACACTTTTCTTTGCTATTTATTTCTGAACACATTAAAACAGTTAATTAACGTCGCAAAAGTTAATAATAAATTGGAGTAAATGTTCTGTAGGCATTATTGCAATAAATCCAATATATGAGATTTGGTTTGCTTCTGTCGTAAAGTTCTTTCGGCAAATTTTCAGTTTCATATTACATTGTTCTTTTTGAAAATTTCTCTTCTTTATCGAATATTTCATTTAATTTATTAACATTAGTTTTCACATTAATTGCCGATAAGATATTCTACCTGTTCTTCACAAATGTCAACGCCAACCACATAGCCATTGGGTCCGACTAATTTGCTGAGAATGAAAACGAAGCTGCCAGTTCCACAGCCGATGTCCAGAATTCGTTTTCCTTCCAAAAGTTCAGGAATAACAAAGCCAGTGCCGTAGTAGCTATGAAATAGGAAATTACGAACAGTTATTTTTTCTTGCCATAAGTGTGCGTGTTGTACATTCTTCTCGCATCTATGTACAACCATTTTTCTTAATTTGTAGTTCAATGTTGATTTTTTTGTTAATATTTGCATAACATTATTTGATAGTTACTTGTTCATACTCTACTACTCAATATGCATCTTATTAATCCATAAATTGCTGTACTGAACATTTTACTAACAGACAAATATTCAGTCTAAAGTCGGTATATGTAATGTGTAACTGTTTACGTACAGGTAATGTAAAGTCTGTTACAAATGCCAACAATCTGTGAAGTATATGTATTGTGTAACACTATACGTAAGTCAATGTCTGCTACAAATGCCGGCCATCTGTGAAGTATATGTATTGGGGCCATACCAATTCCACCAACATATTGCATTTTTTCTTAACAGACAGGCATGTAATAGACAATCATTTTATAATTATCTTTTAATCACATATATTTAGAATTAATTAATATCTAACAAAACTTGAAAGCATATAGGATTTTTCGTCATTTTGTTTTACTTGCGGAAAGAAACAGAATCCATTTTGTAATCAGAGGTTCAACATTCTCTAAATGTTACTACTAAAAAGAATTTAGGGACCACCTATCATTGACCTCATGAGCAATGGTCTCGTCACAAACATTGCATACTGTGGCTTAAGATTAAGTTGATACACAGACGATCAAAAACGTCATATCATTAATTATCTATAGCTATTGTAACTACCTAGTCCAGATGATCAAAACGTCATATCATTATCTATAGCCATTGTAATTATCTAGTCCAGACGTCAAAGGTCATCTTAAGTCACTCGGAACACTATTGTATGACGTCATCACGTGATTGGAAGTGTACAGAGAAACAATTAAGTTTGCGATTCTAAAGACATCTCACGAAATACCTGTACCTTGTCTCTACTTCCACGAACTGCATATTGATTAATACATTGTTTATCTTGTAGTAAATAATGTTGTTAAGGTTTTGAAAAATCTTCATTTAGGAATGATAAACAATTTGGTAAAATACTCTAGGATTAAAGTAGTCAAGAATTGTTGTTGCTTTTTTAAAACAACAAAAGCATACCGTTTCCTAACTTCTTCATGAAGCTGGCTAAAGACATCAATTTGTTCCTGGTTCAAATTTTCCTCGTTTAGTCGACAGACGATAAAACACTCTTCGTTCATCCTCTTGTAAAAACTCTTTGTCATGGAAACCTCTGTACTCAATGCCATTTCAAATTTCTACAAGAAACAAATTCTGGGGAAAGATCACAAACAATGTGTTTTTTTCTACAAGAAACAAAATAGCGAAATTCATTTCATTTCTATGATTCATTTCAAAGAATTAGGATACAAATCAGTAGATGGATGGCCGAGAGGTTTCAGGTACTGGAATTTCATATTTCTATGGTCTCAAGACACATCAATGATCGATTTCTTTAATTCGACACATTCTCTCCATAAGTTGAAATTCTCGAGTTCTTTAATTCGACACATTCTCTCCATAAGTTGAAATTCTCGATTTCTTTAATTCGACACATTCTCTCCATAAGTTGAAATTCTCGAGTTCTTTAATTCGACACATTCTCTCCAAAAATTGAAACTGTCCAGTTAGGGTCAGATTCTAATAGTGGAAATATTAGGGTAAATGCAAGGTGCTAATAAAAACAATTTATTATTATTATGATGATGATGATGATGATGATGATTAAAATGTAATTATAGTTTCCTGACTACAAAATTAGAGAACTCTTGGTGTTTCGTCTCTTGCATACATGCAAACTCCTAAACCATATACAATCAGGAATATTAAATAGCTACAAGAAAGACAAAACTATTGTAAATCATTTCTTACGCAAGTTCTAGCAAGAAAACAGCCGTAAGGAATGTAATCCTGACTGAAAGAGATGTGGACACAAAGCGCTGACTGTAAAGTGACTGCGCAAAAAATATAGGCTTCAGCAATAAAAAAAAAAACTACAGTGGCAAGCAAAATTGCACGTGGTAAGAATATGGTGGGACGTTAATTTAAAGGAGTGTGTATATATACATATATTATTATTTATTTTTTAATGCTTTTTATTATTATTATTTCATTAACCCCATTTTTTAAAATCATTCTAAAATCATAAATATTCGGCTTTGTCTTTGTATTTCCTTACTATCTTACTACTTCTTACCGCCTTTCTCTTTTCTCTTCTTTTTTCTTTCACTCTAGTCCTTCATTTCTCTCTCTCTCTCTCTCTCTCTCTCTCTCTCTCTCTCTCTCTCTCTCTCTCTCTCTCTCGCACTCTCACTTTCTTTACATTACAGCTTTCCACCTCATTTTAATACTTCACTTTAATTTCTTTATTTTCTGTTTCTCTTTTCCCCTTCATCTTCACATTTCTTTCTCTGCCTTTCTTTTTCTCTCTCCTTCTCTGAATTAACTATTTTCTTCCTTTCCTTCTCTTTCTTATCATCCCTTAACGCGATAGTGTATGCATGCATGTTTTGTTATTTCGTTATAAATTGCTTCTGACATCTTTTAAATTCAGAATTATTGGCATGGTAAACGTGTGCATGTGGAGATGGCTAGGAGTGTGTGTGTGTGTGTGTGTGTGTGTGTGTGTGTGTGTGTGTGTGTGTGTGTGTGTGTGTGTGTGTGTGTGTTATATTTTATTCTAAGAAGATTTGGGGCTTTTTCCCCCCAAAGCCTGTTTGTATTATTTATGACATTACGAAGATATTAATATAAGGCAGGCGTCTATTACTTCTTGACCTTAATTGCGACCCCTTTGTTATTTACTCTAAACATTGCAACAGCACTTATAAGTGATCTCGTAAACATGTTACTGACAACATTGCAACAGTTTTATACGTATGTATCCTCATTTCTTTCTTTCTTTCTTTCTTTCTTTCTTTCTCTCTGTCTGTCTTTTTGTCTATCTCTGGTCAATTTGAAATAAGCAAAACTAGTGTGTTATGGTCTATCGTGCTATTACTATAAATGTGGTTTTTCTCTCGAATGTGTCTTCTATAACATTGTTCATTAGGTCATTCATTTAGTATTTATTCCACTTGAAAACATGAACATCAAAGTTCTCTGTCATTATCCACTTCTGCTAGGTCGTAGTGACCCAGGTCTTTTTGACATTTTGAGCTGTAGCACGGGCGTACTTACTAGAATCATCGGTTACTGCCCCGTTGTTGATAAAGTGGCCTATGGCAATAGACGTAATTTGTTAACCACGAAATAACGTAAGTTTAGAACTCTGTGTAAAGCAGAAGTAAATAAATTATTTTGTTATCCAATGAAAAACAACACATTGTGCAACCAGTCTTATAACTCAAATAGATATAGGGTCACGTTACAAGCAAATCTTAAAATTAGTCGTGTTAAATTTGACTGAAAAATGCACGCCACATTACATCTTTTATATAAATTCAAAATTAAGAACTGCTCTATTAACGCTAATACTACAACGCATGACAACATACAACCCCAATTATACCTGGACTAAAACGGTGTTGTGTATCTATTAAAGGTATTTTTAGGCCTTATAAACAAACAAATGCAGCCCATATATTCAGTGTAACACAATCCTCGTGAGTCAAACTTTTTCATCAAGATATAGCTGAAAATGCGTCATATGTAATTTGCTTTGGTCTTGAACAGCTGTTATTAATTGTCCGTACGACTTACTTTCTTACCTTTCTCAACTGTATGCATTTGTGTAAGCATAATTCAGAGCGACTGGTGGCAAGCATATCGGCCTAATGAGTGCGTGTGCATAATGGAGTCAACGCTTGAACGTGAGCTGGCGCTTTTCTTGTGAAAACTGTAACTTTTTGCAGAGTAAGCGAAACGTAGAAACAGCAGAGATAACGTGAACCAGAATCAACAGCACAAGATGGAATCTTCCTGTTTAAGGAGTCTCAAGATTATTAACACATAAACACGATCGTCTAAAAAGATACAAAATCCTTCCCCATCCCCACCCCTTTTTCAAGAATATAATAATCAACTTTTATTCATTTGCAACAGCACACTAAAGATTAGTAATGAAGCGGGAAAGGTCACGTAACCAAATCCAATTTATCTCTGCAGCACTGACGTTGAAGTGGAAATAGAAGCATTAATGGGTGAAGGCTGTACTAGTGCGCACTACACATTTGGCACAATTTTTAAACGAAGATGGAAAAATAAAAGCGCTCCCCATCACACTGTGCCCTTCTCCAAAGATCTTTACATAGCAAAGGAAGTTGAGCGCTAACTGATAAAGTTAAAAGAACAGTTCCATGATTGCCACTGATATTTCTCTCCTCCAAATAAAAGGTAACATTTACTATGACAGATTTTAGCTGCGTCAGTTGTACCTATACCACTCAAGCACACACACATTCATACACGCTTACATACACACAAACATATAAGCACGCAGAGACCTCTTTCAGTACACACAAAAAGAATGGACTCCACAGTGTTAAAGCAGTCATGTCTAGAATCTTCATAGTTATACTCCAGGAGTCATGGAAGCATATCCTACAAGACCTTCATTAATTTACGTCATTTGTGCAAAGCAAGAGAAACAAAACAAAACAAAAAACCTCAAGTCTTCTTACACATGTACACCTCGACAAGTGGATATTTGAAATGATGCATTAATCACCATTGCATGAAGGTTATGGCAGTGTTGACTTGATTATTACACGGCTCATTTACTTATCATCTCTTGTTAGAATCACGTGTACCCTGATTTGACTATCACTCGTCAAATCCACTTCAATGCTAAATGAATGGTGTAGAGAAAGAATGTGCAGGCTATGATAAAGAAGGTGATTGTTTTGTGTGCGTCTGAACAATTACATAATTGTGTCTGTGCATGTGATTAATTGTTACTGTGCTTTTTTATAAGAAATATAGGGGGGAGGGGGGGAGTATCTTGAAATATTTAATAGGGCACATGCTGATGAATTTTAAGATCATCCAATTATTGTGATCCTGGTTCAAGGTCAGCGTGATGAGAATAATAATTGTTTCAATGTCAGTATTTTCAGTTTGTACGCTGCAGTGTGGATAGGGCCTCGAGATAGAAAAGCGGAATCCCAGGGCAATCACTTTTGTTCGCGTAATTTCAATCAGCTGGTGGCAAGCAAACAGAGTGATTAAATACATAACAAAATCGGAAGGTGGAGGATAGGAAAACTGTACTGGACTGATGCAGGCTTCTTAAAGAGGTGTGGTTGTGTCCCGCTCTTAAATAAACATCAATAAACCTCACAGCTGACACACAAAACCCCTCCAGTCGAGAGCAGTCGTGCGCAGTGGGACAGGGGAGACAACTCTTAGTCATGCAGAAATAATAACTGCTTGTGATGAACAAAAAACGATTTTTACAGTAGCATTATGGTTTGAAATGCATTCTTTTAAAGCATAGTTCCATCTTAACGCCGCGTATTGGCCCAGCAAAATGAGCTGTTTCCGTTAAATAATCTGGATAATTCTCAAATCAGATGTTCGAGGATTTCAGCTTCGCTTGTCCTCTATTTAATAAGAAATATTTGACTGAACATCAAGATTATATCTTTAATCAAGTGAATGATGAAATAAACGTGATAACTGTAGTAATATGGTGTGATAAGTTAATACCAAAGACACTGTACTTAAAAAGCCTTAGATATCAATAAACTTGCATTAGATATCGAATTGCGAAACTCTGTGTTAGCCTCATTTGCGGTCTGATAGTGAAGGGTAGTGTATGATGACATTACTCGATCATCTGATTTACGGAAAATAATTATATTGTAACGAAGATTCTTACATTTATTTCCATTTTCATTCTTGATTCTGGATCTCAGTGACTTCGTCCTAACACTTTGTAGAGAGTAGACGGATAGATAGATAGATAGATAGATAGATAGACAGACAGACAAACAGATAGATAGATAGATAGATAGATAGATGGATAGATAGACAGACAGACAGACAGACAGACAAACAGATAGATAGATAGATAGATAGATAGACAGATAGATAGATAGATAGATAGATAGATAGATAGATAGATAGATAGATAGATAGATAGATAGATAGATAGATAGACGCATATATACATAAAACAGATACATAGAAATAAACACACATACATACACATATTAACAAAATTGTGCATTTAGTTACATAGAGTAATATATTGCCGGCTATATGTGCACTAATATCAAAGACCATTTTCATGAACATAGCGATACCAAACAATGCATTTGATTGCTTCACTTTTAATGAAATGTATTAGAAACATAATTTGCTAGTAATTATTCTACTAGAACAAAACGTGAACATGATATAAAATGTTAATAAATGTATAGCTATTTGTGCATGGACAGAATAATTAATAAATGTATAGCTATTTGTGCATGGACAGAATAGTTAATAAAAATTATTAAATTCCTGAAAAGCAGTCTAAATGCTTGACAGAATATTAATGCGGTTAAATAAAAGCGACAGAACCTTATTATAATCAATATACTGACGTACTTCTTGTTTTAACATTATGTAGAGTTACATAGCACGTTATTTCCATTGTTATCTAGGAGGTCACTTACCCTGAGAAAAGGTTAACATTGCATTAATCCATTCGTTTTCCTTTATTAAAATAAAAATCTTCAGTCTTTCTATTCAAAGTAGTTACTGAGACCATGATGAGAGCATAATTAATTAATTATAATAGATGGTGTTATTGCTCCTCTACACCGGTCTTTATTTTGTGTTATACCTAGTCCTGACAACGCTAAACTCCTCTTAAAGCAATCTTTATTGTGTGTTAGTAATGTATAGCTAGTCCTAACAACGCTAAACTCCTCTTAAAGCAATCTTTATTGTGTGTTAGTAATGTATAGCTAGTCCTAACAACGCTAAACTCCTCTTAAAGCAATCTTTATTGTGTGTTAGTAATGTATAGCTAGTCCTAACAACGCTAAACTCCTCTTAAAGCAATCTTTATTGTGTGTTAGTAATGTATAGCTAGTCCTAACAACGCTAAACTCTTCTTAAAGCAATCTTTATTGTAATAATAATGTATACCTAGTCCTGACAACGCTAAACTCCTCTTAAAGCAATCTTTATTGTGTGTTAGTAATGTATAGCTAGTCCTGACAACGCTAAACTCCTCTTAAAGCAATCTTTATTGTGTGTTAGTAATGTATAGCTAGTCCTGACAACGCTAAACTCCTCTTAAAGCAATCTTTATTGTGTGTTAGTAATGTATAGCTAGTCCTGACAACGCTAAACTCCTCTTAAAGCAATCTTTATTGTGTGTTAGTAATGTATAGCTAGTCCTGACAACGCTAAACTCCTCTTAAAGCAATCTTTATTGTGTGTTAGTAATGTATACCTAGTCCTGACAACGCTAAACTCCTCTTAAAGCAATCTTTATTGTGTGTTAGTAATGTATAGCTAGTCCTGACAACGCTAAACTCCTCTTAAAGCAATCTTTATTGTGTGTTAGTAATGTATAGCTAGTCCTGACAACGCTAAACTCCTCTTAAAGCAATCTTTATTGTGTGTTAGTAATGTATAGCTAGTCCTGACAACGCTAAACTCCTCTTAAAGCAATCTTTATTGTGTGTTAGTAATGTATACCTAGTCCTAACAACGCTAAACTCCTCTTAAAGCAATCTTTATTGTGTGTTAGTAATGTATAGCTAGTCCTAACAACGCTAAACTCCTCTTAAAGCAATCTTTATTGTGTGTTAGTAATGTATAGCTAGTCCTGACAACGCTAAACTCCTCTTAAAGCAATCTTTATTGTGTGTTAGTAATGTATAGCTAGTCCTGACAACGCTAAACTCTTCTTAAAGCTATCTTTATTGTAATAATAATGTATAGCTAGTCCTGACAACGCTAAATTCCTCTTAAAGCAATCTTTATTGTGTGTTAGTAATGTATAGCTAGTCCTAACAACGCTAAACTCCTCTTAAAGCAATCTTTATTGTGTGTTAGTAATGTATAGCTAGTCCTGACAACGCTAAACTCTTCTTAAAGCTATCTTTATTGTAATAATAATGTATAGCTAGTCCTGACAAAGCTAAACTCCTCTTAAAGCTATCTGTATTGTGTGTTACTAAATATATAGCTAGTTTTGACAACGCTAGCAAATGGAGTATTTTGGACATGAACTATTAGTTCCTGTTTAAGTGTGAGACATATTTGGAGAGCATGTGTGAAACGTCCGATCTGATAGTCTGAAATACTTGTCAAACACTTATCAAACACTTGCTAGACTGAAGTGATACGTGCATAAGTCACAGGTCAAACGCTGTTGTTATTTGCTTCTCGAATGTATTCATTATGATCGGTATGATTAAGTGAACAAGATGTACTTGACAGTACACAGTTAATTGTTTTGCTTCTCACATGTATTAATTTATCATCAGTCTGAGTAAATGAACAATATGTGCCGGTAATACACAGAACTAAACTGTTTGAAAAACTTTTGAAAAAAACACTAGTTCCAGACAGTAATTTTAAAATGGACAATATCTGAAGGGATTAAAAAATACAAATAATAAAACATAAAAGGCAAGACATTGATATAATACTTTGTATAGGCATCTGCACTCAAATATAGCAGTTTATATGGCATTCCAATGCAAACTCGCTCAATTCACGTTGTTGAGCTAGCAATCCGGTTTTGAGATATCTACAACACTTCGCTCACTCTATCTTATAAATAAAATCTGGGGAGTGGCCGCCTGCTTTCAGCTTGTCGAAATAAGCAAAAGGATTCTGATTCTGTGGAAAGAAAAGGAGCTGTTATCGGATGAATTATAAATTGAAATGAACCATACAATTAAGGCATATGGCTGTGCTAAACAATCACATTACACACTCATACAATCGTTTCGATGAACAATATGTGCAATGCATTCGCAGCAGAAAACAATTCCAGGGCCTGTACAAGTTACGATTTTTCCCCGAGTTCAAAACCGCGTTATTTTCATGACATTCGCATTCGCCGCTATCAATCCTCTATTCTCCTTTAAGGAGATACTTTGTAAGAAAGGTATGGTATAGATGTTAATAAAGTGTTTACACCCACTATCAATCCTCTATTCTCCTTTAAATAGATACTTTGTAAGAAAGGTAAGGTATAGATGTTAATAAAGTGTTTACACCCACTATCAATCCTCTATTCTCCTTTAAATAGATACTTTGTAAGAAAGGTAAGGTATAGATGTTAATAAAATGTTTACGCCCATTCTAAGTCAAGGACTGAGTACTTAACTTGCTACACATTTAAGTGACCTTCCATTTTCGTGTTCAGGTCTACTCTAAGTCTGGGACTGAGTACTAACTTTGCAGCGTAAGTTTTCGTGGACAGCTTTGAGTACTGAGTCGCGCCCCATTAAAAGTACACTGAAAATAGTACCCGACATTATCTTAGTAGCATTCATTCTTTTCTTTTATATTTTGTGCAAACTAAAATAACAGTTGCCATTTCTCATAAACATACACTCACAAGGGAGCAACGCTTATGTTTACAAACATATTAAGTACCATGATTTTATGTAGACAAAACATTAAGCAATATAACATAATAGTATACTGTCATAGCAATTGCTAGTAGATTTTATACCACTTGTACACTATATATTGTTACAGTAATAAATAGGTAAAATTCCCAAACACACATATTTTGTAGACTGTCATAATAAGTGAGGTAAGCCATGTACAATCAATACAATACATGCTTCGTTGTAACAGGAACAAACAATGTACATACAAAAACGTATCTGCTAAAATAATGGCAATTGGTTGTATAACATGTATAGACTATATAGAGCAGTAGGTTATATATCATACATACACTGCATACTCTCACAATAAGAGCAGTGGATCGTATACCATACATACACTGTATTCTGTCATAGTAACACCAGTCGTTCATACACCATAAATACACCGTATTCTGTCATAGTAACAATAGTGGTTCATACACCATATATACACTGTATTCTGTCATAATAACAGCAGTGCTTTATACACCATACATACACTTCATAGTCATAGTGTCACAGTCTGATAAAATTGTCCGACTTCGTGACCCACTTGCCTTGTTTACTTCAAATTCGAATATTTGAAACCCTTGGCCCTTTGTTCAAAGCTTCCTTTTTCTAGGCGCTTCTAGAACAGGTCAAGATGTTATGTAACTTTAGGACCATTGTCCAGTTCTCGAACCAACTACATGCTTCGCGAACAGTCACGTGATACGCAATATACCTTTCTATATATGTACCCACACGCTTCCGCTCCCTCACTTCGAGCACATTTTAGCTAATTCCATCAGCTTACTCGGGTCGTGAGAGGCAGCCGGCGCCATAGAGAATCAAGGTACCCTTCGACTTCTCTCAAAGGTATCATTTTATTTAATAGTATTTGCCTATGTATTGTTTAAGTATGTATTTGTGCTATGTATTATATGATTTCCATATACACTTGAGCATGGTTCAGAGAAATAGCTGAAAACCTATATGTTACGGAATATAAATTTATTGTAACCATTTTTCCATTTCTGTACTTTAATTTATATTGTTTTAATTCACTAAGAGCCAGAATGCTGCGCTCGATATGAATTCTTCATGTAATTCAATTATTGCGTGTAATTTTAATTGTAAATTGTGAAGCGCTCTGTTGGTTTGAATTACCTCTTGTATGAACATTAATTTAACGTTGTATCTATTTTATTGCTTCATACGTCATGACTGTTAAATGGAACACATGTGAGACGATTATATTTTCTCTAAATCTAACTGTAAGCGACGCGAGGTCGAAAACTCTTTGTTCAGCGCATTTAATTGAGCCATGCCTAGGTAGGACCTGTTAGGTTGAGAATTATATCCAAACACGTTGCATCCACAGGTCGGCTCATGGTTCATGTTCACCCATGCCTCACCTGCATTAGCTTATTGGTGTAAGCGTGTCGAAATCCACTCTGAGGGCCATGCTGCAAAAATTCCAGTTCCTAGCCACTAACAAAGGGACATCATTCCTTATGCACCACGTGTGTCGTTAAAGGGGGACTGAGGGAACGAATCAGCATGACTGAGTGTTGAGACCAAGGATACAAGAATAGAGCTAAGTGCAAAATCAAGTGTACAGATCTCAAAGGAACACTTTTCTGGCAATTTAGATTGACAAAAATCAGGCATAGGCGCGTAAAGACAGAGTGAAGACTATTCGCGTTGCATTCGATTTATTGTTAATTTGTTAAACTTTATTAAATCTTATTTTCTTTGTTAATACCTCTTAGTAGTTGATTTCTATGCACAATAGACCAATTAGATTAATTCTTAGATTTGAATGGGGGCGGATGAGCAGAAAGATTGATGACGAGTGCATATTAATTTAGAGGGATTTAACTGTTTTCAAATCTAGCTAAAAGTTCGCAGTTTATTAGTCTGTAAATTTGTCGTCTGAACTACAAGACGCACTTTTAATTAGTCAGATAATAAATTGAGCAACCAGTCTGCGTAGAATATGAGAGGAAGAATTAATTATATTTAAAGTCTTTTAATTATTCTAAGCAGGGTCTTTAAATAAATACTGGAAACGTAACAAGTGTGGGTCGTCGCGGGATTGATATGTATTAAATTGTAAATTGTAACATTTTTATACATAGGGCGCATCATAACCTAGAAACGAACGAACAGAATTGCCAATTGTTCTTTTGATTTTTGTATCACTGATTTTCTTTGCTTTTGTTGTGACATGTGCATGTATTCTTTTGCAGAGTAGCGTGCATGTTAGTTAATGTTGATATATTTAAGCGTAGTTAAATATGTCATGTTAGCTATTGAATGATTTATTTAGTATTGTGTTACTGAGTACTTCATTGTGAGGAGTCGAAGGTTATACCGCCAGCTAGGAGAGTTATCGGTAGTAACAGACTTCGGACTATTATATTTAGGGTGCTAGATATAATGTGTAGTGTTGTATGGTAGGAGCCGTGACATTACGAAAGTCTTGGAACAGCGGACACTGTGACAAGCAGGTGAAACGTGTAAAGAGTTAACGCGTAATTTATTTCGGAAGGTGTTCTGAGTAAATTAAATAATTTTTGTAAGGTTGTAGCCTAAAAGTTATTTTCGGGATAAGCGGAGTTATCGCCGACGGTTAAAACACACAATTCACGAGAGACATTTTTATTGTAGCCAGCGCGCTAAGACAGTAAAATGGATCGCAAACAGGTTATCGAAGACCTGAAAGAAGCCGGTATCATGATAGGATATCAAGGTGACGAACTGACGAACTACATTAAAACTGAGCTAGAGAAAGCGGAAAAAGCGGAAAAAGAGAGGCAAGAGATAGAAAGAGAAGAACGTATTGCTAATCGCGAACTGAAGAAGTTAGAAGCTGAAAAACTAGCCGAAACAGAAGCTAAACGCATCGCAGCTGACGCAGAAGCTAAAAGGTTAGAAGCTGAAAGATTAGCCGACATTGAAACAAAACGTATCGCAGCGGACACAGAAGCCAAACGCATCGCGGCAGACGCGGAAATAAAACGGTTAGAATGGGAAGTAAAGAAACTAGAAGTTACTAATCCAAACCGTGACCGCAGAAGCAGTGGTGATTCGCATTCTAGCGATGGAAATAATCACAGTAGAATTGGAAACATCATTCCAAAGATAAATATGGTCCCATTTGATGAGAACAAAGATCAAATAGACGCGTATTTAAAAACGTTTGAAAAGTTAGCCAGAGCAACAAACATTCCAGCGGAACATTGGGCGATAAATTTATCGGGGTTACTGCAGGGAACTGCGAAAAACGAATTCAATAAGCTTAGCGATTCTGAGTCAGATAATTACGACACAGTCAAGGCCGCATTATTGAAACGTTACAAACTCACAGCCGACACATACCGACGTAAGTTTAAACAGGCCACGAAAGCCAGTTCAGAGACGCACGCACAGTACATACGACGTGTAACTGACTTGTTCCAAAGATGGATAGATCTAGCCGAAACTCCACAGACGTACGCAGGTCTTAGGGATGAAATGGTAAAAGACCATATTCTCGGGTCATACAAATCAGATCTACTGATTCACTTAGCAATAAGGGAAAAATCTACGCTAGAGGAGATAGGCAACGCCGCCGATCGCTTTGATGACGCACATTCTCAATTCTCGAACGCACACGCGAACAACAAGTCTCGACCGAACGAACCGCAGACTCGAAAGGATAAGAAAAATGACGGGAAGGCACCTAATGAGCGTGATGATAAAACATCTAAACCCGACACTAAAAACAAGTCCGACAAACAGAAAGATAAAAAGAATCTTGCATGTTACACTTGTGGTGATAGTGGCCATTTTTCACGAACATGTCCTGAAAAGAAAACAGCTAAAGTTTACGCAGTAGAAGGTCATACACCTAAAACAGAAAAGTCGAATCGAACACCAGTACAGGCAAACGGTCACGATACAATCGCTTTGCTTGATACAGGGTGTGAGCTAGACGCTATTGTAAATGCATCATTAGTTAACCGTACCGACTACACAGGGGAGACAATCTCTGTCACCTTTGCAAACGGCGAACAAGACATTTTACCAGTAGCTGAAGTCTCGATTGTTTCAGACTTTGTAGAAGGAACAGTCAAAGCGGCAGTTATGGAAAACTCACCGCATGACGTGATCCTTGGTTGCAAGTATGTTTTGCCGTGCAAAAAACAAACTTCAACTGAACCACCACTGGTTAACGCTGTAACCAGAGCAGCGAGTAGTAAAGACAAATCTGTAACTGCACCGATGTCTGCCGCACCAGCCGTAGATAAAGCAACAGTTAGCGAGATTAAAATATTACAAGCTGAGGACGAAACACTAGACAAGTTACGCAGACAAGCTGTACTTGTTAGTGACGTCAACACTGACGATTCGAATAAGAAAGCGTGCATTATTCTGAAAAAGGGTTTATTGTACCGCTATTCGAAAGTGGGAGACGAATTTCGGAAACAATTAGTCGTTCCACAAACCAAACGAAATGACGTATTACGATTAGGTCATGAGAGTCTTTTTGGTGCACACATGGGTGTACAAAAAACAACTAGTCGTATTACAAGTGAGTTTTATTGGCCGGACATCACTGCCGATATCCGTAGATTCGTGTTAAGTTGCGACACATGCCAGAGAACACAGTCTAAAAATTCAATCAGACCCGCACCGTTAGGAGAGCCTGAACTGATCAGTGAACCCTACAAGCGCGTAGCATTGGATTTGATTGGGCCTATAATACCCACATCAACGAGAGGTAATCGATACGTGCTGACCACTATTGATTACGCAACAAGATTCGCCGACGCAGTACCATTGAAAAATATTGATACTGAAACTGTCGCCGAAGCCCTTTTCGGTCTTTGGAGTCGTGTTGGTATTCCTACTGAAATTTTGACAGATCAGGGGAGTCAATTCATAGGCAACGTAATGAAGGAAGTAAATCGTTTACTTTCCATCAAACATCTTACTTGCACACCATACCACCCCCAGGCAAATGGTCTGATTGAAAAATACAATGGGACATTAAAAACAGCACTTAAAAAGCTCGCCACTGATAAACCGAAAGACTGGGACAGATACATCCCTGCCCTACTATTTGCATATAGGGAAGTGCCACAATCTTCCACCGGGTTTTCACCATTTGAGCTACTTTACGGACGTACTGTACGCGGACCGATGATGATTTTGAAGGCACTTTGGACTGATGAAAAGACAGATGACGAAGTTAAAACAACTTACACCTACGTCACTGACTTAAGAAACCGTCTTGAAACTATAGGCAAGATAGCACGGGAAAACTTGACGATAGCTCAGTCTAGACAGGCAGAATATTACAATAAGCACACCAAACCTAGAGAATTTGAAGTTAATGACAAAGTGTTACTGTTGCTTCCTGAAGCACATAACAAACTTCAGATGAAATGGAAGGGGCCCTTTGTAGTTACCGCCAAGCTAGGGGGACTGAACTATAAGGTGCAGACAGGAAAGAGAGAGAAAATCTTTCATGTTAACCTACTCAAAAAGTACATAAGCCGTGAGGATCAAACCACTCAAGCTGATTTTGTCGTAGCGACGATAGTTACAGAAGACGAGGGGGATACTGATTGCGTCACTGGTACTTTACCAAACTGTCCTCTACAGACGGACGAAACTGTCAAAGACGTTAGGGTAAATGAAGCCTTGACAGAAAGACAGAAAAAAGAAGTGAATGAATTGCTTAATGAGTTCTCATCTACTCTGACAGACAAACCAGGGTTGACAGACTTAATAGAATTTTCACTGAAGCTGACTGACAACAAACCGATACGTTTGAAGCCGTATCCGTTGCCACACGCTAAGATAGATGACGTTAGACGTGAGATTAAGACTATGCTAGATCTAGGGGTCATAGAGAAGACTGACAGTGCCTACGGATCACCCATCGTGTTGATTAAAAAACGTGATAACTCGTTCCGTTTTTGCGTAGACTACCGCAAACTCAATCAAGTGACAGAGTTTTGTGCCGAGCCTCTCCCTGATCCGGATCTCATCTTCACTAAGCTAGCTAACGCTCATTACTATACCAAAATAGATTTGTCACGCGGTTTTTGGCAAATCAAGGTCAAGGACACTGATCGACACATACTAGCTTTCACTACACCAGTAGGAAACTACACATGGAAAGTTATGCCTTTCGGAGTTTCAAACGCTCCAAGCATTTTTTCTAAGATGATGCGGTCATTGTTAGAACCACTGTACGGACGTGGAGTTGAGAACTTCATGGATGATTTAATTCTAGGCACCCAGACATGGGAGGAGCACTTAACACTCTTACGAGATGTGCTAGCCAGATTAAAACAAGCCAACCTCACTGCCCGCCCTACGAAGTGTGAAATAGCACAATTCTCCTTAGACTTCTTGGGACACAAGTTGAGTCATGGAACTATGTCGCCAAGTGAAGCTAAGATAGCACAACTTAAGGACACTTCACAACCGCTAACAAAAACACAAGTTAGAAGTTTTCTTGGTCTTGCTAACTACTACAGAAAATTCGTACCAGATTTTAGTGCCATTGCATGTCCTCTGACTGACTTGACACGTAAGAATATGCCTACAAAAGTAGTGTGGACTGATGCATGCCAAAACGCTTTTGACACACTGAAATCTAGACTGACTTCAGATTTAGTTGTTAAACTGCCAGATCTGACAAAACCATTCTTGTTAAGGACTGATGCTAGCAACACAGGATTAGGAGCAGTGTTATTACAAGAACACAATGACACCAAACACCCAGTTGCATATGCAAGCCGTAAACTCACAACTACTGAACAGAAATATTCCACCAGTGAAAAGGAATGTCTTGCAATAGTTTGGGCCATAAAAAAGTTCGAAAACTATTTGTACGGAAAAACCTTTGTCATTGAGTGCGATCACCAGCCGTTGGCCTTTCTCGGACAGGCGCAATTTACGAACAGCCGTTTAATGCGTTGGTCTTTGTTTCTGACACAGTATGACGCAAATATTCATTACATCAAAGGGTCTTTGAATGTTGGCGCAGATTACATGAGTCGTGCTTGATGCCATCAAGTGCCGGTACTGATAGAATGTCGTTTAATCAATTAACTGAACCCTACGGATTCCTTCCTGTAAATATGAAATATAGTTGCACACTTTATTTCTAGGAATGTCGAAATTTTTTTTGTGTAAATTTTTCTTCATTGTGGACTTCTACATTTTATCATACATAATTTGTAGGAGGCATTTTATCTTTGGCAAGATAAACGCCTCAAAAGCAAGGGGGTGTCACAGTCTGATAAAATTGTCCGACTTCGTGACCCACTTGCCTTGTTTACTTCAAATTCGAATATTTGAAACCCTTGGCCCTTTGTTCAAAGCTTCCTTTTTCTAGGCGCTTCTAGAACAGGTCAAGATGTTATGTAACTTTAGGACCATTGTCCAGTTCTCGAACCAACTACATGCTTCGCGAACAGTCACGTGATACGCAATATACCTTTCTATATATGTACCCACACGCTTCCGCTCCCTCACTTCGAGCACATTTTAGCTAATTCCATCAGCTTACTCGGGTCGTGAGAGGCAGCCGGCGCCATAGAGAATCAAGGTACCCTTCGACTTCTCTCAAAGGTATCATTTTATTTAATAGTATTTGCCTATGTATTGTTTAAGTATGTATTTGTGCTATGTATTATATGATTTCCATATACACTTGAGCATGGTTCAGAGAAATAGCTGAAAACCTATATGTTACGGAATATAAATTTATTGTAACCATTTTTCCATTTCTGTACTTTAATTTATATTGTTTTAATTCACTAAGAGCCAGAATGCTGCGCTCGATATGAATTCTTCATGTAATTCAATTATTGCGTGTAATTTTAATTGTAAATTGTGAAGCGCTCTGTTGGTTTGAATTACCTCTTGTATGAACATTAATTTAACGTTGTATCTATTTTATTGCTTCATACGTCATGACTGTTAAATGGAACACATGTGAGACGATTATATTTTCTCTAAATCTAACTGTAAGCGACGCGAGGTCGAAAACTCTTTGTTCAGCGCATTTAATTGAGCCATGCCTAGGTAGGACCTGTTAGGTTGAGAATTATATCCAAACACGTTGCATCCACAGGTCGGCTCATGGTTCATGTTCACCCATGCCTCACCTGCATTAGCTTATTGGTGTAAGCGTGTCGAAATCCACTCTGAGGGCCATGCTGCAAAAATTCCAGTTCCTAGCCACTAACAAAGGGACATCATTCCTTATGCACCACGTGTGTCGTTAAAGGGGGACTGAGGGAACGAATCAGCATGACTGAGTGTTGAGACCAAGGATACAAGAATAGAGCTAAGTGCAAAATCAAGTGTACAGATCTCAAAGGAACACTTTTCTGGCAATTTAGATTGACAAAAATCAGGCATAGGCGCGTAAAGACAGAGTGAAGACTATTCGCGTTGCATTCGATTTATTGTTAATTTGTTAAACTTTATTAAATCTTATTTTCTTTGTTAATACCTCTTAGTAGTTGATTTCTATGCACAATAGACCAATTAGATTAATTCTTAGATTTGAATGGGGGCGGATGAGCAGAAAGATTGATGACGAGTGCATATTAATTTAGAGGGATTTAACTGTTTTCAAATCTAGCTAAAAGTTCGCAGTTTATTAGTCTGTAAATTTGTCGTCTGAACTACAAGACGCACTTTTAATTAGTCAGATAATAAATTGAGCAACCAGTCTGCGTAGAATATGAGAGGAAGAATTAATTATATTTAAAGTCTTTTAATTATTCTAAGCAGGGTCTTTAAATAAATACTGGAAACGTAACACATAGCAACAGCAGTAAGTCATATACCATACATTTATTGCATACAGTTATAGCAACACCACTAGGTCATACACCATAATACACTGTATACTGTCAACGACTCCCAAAGAAATAACCAAATTAAAATCATTTCAATCAATTTCATTAGCATAATTTTGACTTTTTATTTTTAATTATCAATTAAGTATTGCTGTAATGTTTTGAAAGTACGTCTTCTATATTAAAAAAAAATGTTAATCTTTCATCATTTCGATTTATTCTTATGTTTACTTTGTATGCACAGCATACATTTAGTTTAATTAAATGTCTCTATATATATTTTTGAAATCGTGTGTGTGCGTCTGTTTTCTGAAAAACAAATATAAGCGAATATGCATTTTATCTGTAAGCTTAATAATTAATTAGTAATGAAACTGTTTTCACAAATTATATAATAATATGAAATTGACATTTTTCGAAAACTGAAAGTAGACATGGTATTGGATTAAACAATGATTTTTATATTTAAATATATTTTGAAATTTTCTTTCGCTTTTCTCCTGCTTATTTCTTTCACTCTCCCTACCGAAACCGACACATCTCACTTTTTTGTCTCTATCTATTTCACACTATTTCTGTCTGTCTGTTTGTTTGTTTGTCTGCCTGTCTGCCCCATTACGTATGCTTTTCCGCTAATTTAATCAATAATAATACCCTGTTTGTAGTGGTGCTGACTTGAGTGTCTTCAAACGAGAAACAATCTTTGAAGTCAGAGTTAGACAATATGGTAGCCATTTCATCGTCAACATCAATGGGCTCTCCTGTCTTAAAATATACATTTTGTTTTAATCAAGTATACATTTTACATGAAGATATAGAGGCAAATATTTGAAAGGATAAATTTTGAAGAATTTCTCGATCTTCACATAGATAGATAGATAGATAGATAGATAGATAGATAGATGGATGGATGGATGGATGGATGGATGGATGGATAGATAGATAGATAGATAGATAGATAGATAGATAGATAGATAGATAGATAGATAGATAGATAGATAGATAGATAGATAGATAGATAGATAGATAGATAGATAGATAGATAGAGTGATGGATCATATACAGTTTTATATTTCAACTTCATTAATTTACAGAGTGTATGCATCTCTCACTTGTTTTTCCCACTCTTTTAATAATTAATATTTCCTTATTACCTTAAATATTAGATCCACATCCCATTTGAGGGAGCTAGGAAACCCCGGGATATTGCCTTTATAGGTAACTCGCGCTGCTCCTCGCTGAACTCCCTTGGGAATCTTAAACAAGCGCCATCCAGCGCATATATAACGAGTATTTTCTGCCATGAAAGTAAACATTGTGCATACAAGTTTCTACCATGAAAGTAAACATTGTGCATACAAGTTTCTACCATGAAAGTAAATACTGTGCATACAAGTTTCTACCATGAAAGTAAACAGTGTGTATACTATTATGCTATGTAGGTAATAAAAAACAGTAGGAATGAAAAAAAAAGTGATTAGAGAGAAAGCTGAAATGCGATACGGCTAGAAACTTTAGATTTCTCGGTAGGAAAATATTGAAATATAAATTAGATGAAAAGGAAATAATTTAAATGACAAATTAAGATTAAATGAAATAAATGTGAAATAGTAATTCAACGGAATACTATAGAAATATGAAGAAGTTAAAATAGAATTGGTTAAAATAATAAGCTAGATGATGTGGATATTGCTTTTTACTAAGAATTCCTTAGAAATGGAAAGAACTATGAAATAAAAATGTTCTGAAATAATACATGAAATAAAATGTGGAGTACATGACAAGAAAAATAAAGTTAATGGAAAGTGGTCTACATGGAATGTTCCCTGAAATGGAAAGCTAATGGTTTGGCACGTGCTGTGAAATAAAAATGGTTGAAATGAAAATTCAGTGTAAATATAAAATTTTATATATATATATATATATGATAATGAAGGCATTATGAACTCATAAAACAAAAGGACTGAAATAGAAATGGACGAAATGGAATGTATTTGGAAATAAAGAAGTGTAATGGGAAGAGTTTCAAATGGAAATTTGTTAAATTAGAAAGTAGGTGAAACAAAAATTGATTGTAAAAGGAAGCGAATAATGAAGGTAAATTTAGTGAAAGGAATGTGATAGAAAGAAAGGTTGTTACTAAGGAAAGTGGATAAATTAGAAAGTATGTGAAATAGAAGGTGGTTAAATTGTAAAGTGTTGGAAACACAAAGTGGATCAAGTAGAAAGTATGCAAAAACGAAAGTAGATAAATTAGAACGGATCTGAAATTGAAAGTGGTTAAATTAGAAAGGTGTGTAATGGAAAGTGATTGAATTAGAAAGTGTGTGAAGTGGAAACGGCTTAGCTTATTACGTGTAAAATGTAAAGTGGTTAAATTAGAAAAGCGCGATAAGATAGTTAAATTAGAAAGTGTGTAAAGTGGAAACGGATTAGCTTATTACGTGTAAAATGTAAACTGGTTAAATTAGAAAAGCGTGACATGGTAGTTAGTTAAATTAGAAAGTGTGAGAAGCGGAAAGTGGTTAATTATTAGTATGTGAAATAAAATTTTGATGGCAAGAAATGTAGATGAAATGACTTTTTTTATGAAAAGAAGCGTGGATGTAATGAAACATTGATGAGATGGAAAATTGCTAAAATGAAAGGCTGGGTAAGAGGAAAGTGGGTGAATTAAAATTCTGGTGAATAGGAGAGTGGATAAGCATGAAAATGAAAGTGTACAAAAAAAAAAAAAAACGTTGGTGAAATTAAAGTGGACGAAGTTGAACATTAGTGAGAATGAATGTGGATGCATTGTAACTTTGGTGAAAGAAAAAGAATGAAATGTTTGTGGAAATGAAAGTGTGTGAAATGAAAACATTGGTAAAAAGGAAAGTGCGTGATATGAAAGGTGTTACGTACGAAGCATTACGTTATATTCTTCCTTGACGATGTTGATGGGGGCTGCTTGAGTCAGATAGGGCGAAGTGAACCCACCCATGCCGTTCAATGTGTCCCATCGCATTGCGCCGGTAGTACCGAGGCCTGAAGAAGTGAACTTTTCATTCAACGCTAACCGAATTAGGTGCATGACCCAATTACAAGATGGAGTCTTCGTAAACATTTTTTATAACTAAACTAGGTACGTAACTGACATGCAGGGTAGTGTTTCACTCAATACATTCATACCCGAATTAGGTACGCGACAAGTGTACAGGACAGAGCTTTCATACAACACTTTCATACCCAAATTAGGTTTGTGACCAGTGAACAGGAAATATATTTGAAACACTTTTATAACTGTATGAAGTGCATGATTAATCTAAGAAAGTGAACATACAATCAGTCAACAAAGTATGCAAGATTGAACTTTCTACTAAGCACTTTTCTAATCGAATTAAATAGGTGACCAGTTTACAGGACAGTGCTTTCATTAATGTTTTTATAATCGAATCATGCCGGAGACCAGTACAAAGGACAGCATTTTCATTAAATGCTTTCATAATCGAATTATGCAGGTGACCTGTAAGGAGGACAGAACTTTCAGTAAACGTTTTTATAATCGAATTAAGTACGTGACCAGTTTACAAGACAGCTTTCACTCAAGGCTGTTATAACCGTATGAATGTGTGATCAGTGTATATGACAGAAAATTTACTCAATGCTAATACACTTTGTGACGCAGAAAATGCAAACTGTAAAATATTAAATTTGAAATTATTTAATTTTTTCTTTTCTTAATATTTAGAAAGAGTTTTCCCATGATAAGAGAAATTCTTTCATGAGAAAACAAGTCTTTGAAGTAACTGTCTTAGGCAGCCAGGACAAAGGGACACACATGTTTGCGTCGGCTAGAAGCGAACTGACTTAACCAGGGTGTGGGAGGGTGGACGCTCGACAAGGGTAGACAATCTACCAGAAACACTCTCGCATCTCTAGGCAGACCGTGACGACAATACTTCTAAAGACGGGGAACGCTTTGGTCTCACAATAGAGTCGGAGATTCAAAGACAGACGAACCACTTACAGTCAGGTACACACAGGCGCGTGAGAAGGGAAGACACTTACGATTACGTAACAGAGACGTATGACGTCAGGGAAGAGCGACCAGTGATCTCAGATCGAGCAGCTTCTAAAGAGCTAAACCGCATATCCTAACAAGCTAGCCTTTCAGCAGACGCACTGAAGCGAAACTATAGAACAATAGTCAGCAGAGAGTAAAGAGTCTATCCTTAGGGCAGATTAGTACGGGGAATTTTGCGAATAGCTTAAATAGTCCGTCTCGGGGCTGCTAGCTTATCTGTTACACCAAGAGATCTCGTGTTGCGTCCTTCCACGATTAGAAGCAAGCCAGATTGTCTGAGATGGTAAAAACTTAAGTTTTGTACATAGATAAAATTTATCTTTTCTTACTTGCACTTATGGATTTTATTTAATTAAATATTGTAAAACTGTAACTGCATTTTTTTTCTAGCAAGAAGGAAGTAACTTATGTGAAAAGAATTTAAATGAGAACTAATGTTAAAATTGCAGGTTTATGATATTTAAATTCACGAGACTGATGCGTGGCAAACAATCACTTGTATATTTACAGCTGAAGGACGCTACTGTTAAGCCTACGGTGAAGCTACCGTGAAGTCTACTGACGCCTACCGACGCCTACAGTAACGCCTAAGAATAGCCTACTGTAACGCACACACAAGTGGAAGAGAAATCCGAACGAAGGTTTTTGCCGAGGAATTCAACTCTGACCACAACCGCTGTTAAAGGGGGCGATCAGGACGAATTTTACGAAGTCTTGTCTGTCGAGGGGACAAGCGCACATTGTCAAGACCAAACGACCTGGAGCGTGATGTGTTAATCTACGTTGGTTGTCATTTACTGGACTGGAATTTTGTGATAAATTCGGGACATGTGTGAATTCGAACATTCGTGACACTAAAGGCCTGAGGTAATTTCTGAACTGTTCCAGCAAGCTGTAATTTATGGATATACATACTGGCCAGGAACACGCAAATTATCAGGTGATCTAAATCCTTGTTTTGTCTCGTGAAAACCTGTAAATGTTCTGTGATTTTTGTTAATTCTTGTATTGTCCTTCCTGTCTTCTAATTCTTATGAAAGTTGCTATAATCTTTTTTTTTCTATAATATGTTTCTGAAGTGTGAAGGAGGAATTCTAATTTAAATCTCAAATTTCAAATCTTGTAAACTTAATTTGTCATATATTTTTTCCATTTAAATTAAGAATTGCTAAAATATATTTGTTATAAGAGACAGATAGCAGGGAATACTCTTTTCTAAAGTAACATGTTATTTTTCTTGTGAAATCTGCGAATCTCGGATTTTGCCTATGTGAAACCAAATTGAAATTCTTAAACTTAATTTGTTATTATTCTTTTATATTTTAATAAATTTTGTTAAATTTAATAACTTGCTCACTCAATTACGTAACTGAGGTAAATGTGTATAGGGGACAGTGGGGGCTCGTAAAATTGACGTAATTTACGTTTTGACAAAGACAGTCGCGACACATTTCTTAGAGCAAGTCTGTCACCTAATAGGGGAGAAATTATGAGGGCCTGGTAACGACTTTGAGACTGAAGAATAGGTTCGTTCAGTTAGGAGTCGGTTATCTGGACGGGTAACACTTGGGGTGGGAGACGTAATTAATGACGTACCCCAGGGCTTGACCTAGTCACTCCCAGACTGCAGAAGACAAAGACCCTGTCATGGACCTAGTGTATGATTGTAGACGGATTGGAAGTGGAGAGGTAATTAATTCATATTTTAATATCATCTTCATTAGATAATCATTGACACTAGCATATCCATTCACATAACTGGAGTCGTCTGGTAATGTCCTTGGAATTCATTTCACACACTTGTATAAAGTTCTTGAACAATATACAGGACATAGTTTTCATCCAAGTCTGTTATAACCGTATGAAGAGTGTGAACAATATACAGGACAGAGCTTTCATCCAAGTATGTTATAACCGTATGAAGAGTGTGATCAATATACAGGATAGCGATTTTTAATAAGAAACTGAACATATGGTCAGTCAAGTCTGCAGTAGTGAACTTTTCAATCAATGCTTTTGTTAAGTAACTAGTCACATCATCGGTCAATTTCTCAAGATTTTAACATTTCTAAAATTGCAATTATTTGTGTAATAGATCTAATACTATCGTCAGCCACAAAGTGCAGGACTGACGTTTTTGGAATTTTGTCAAATCCGACGTGTGAATCGAGAACTATAGAACAATTTTTCATCAGTGTTTCTCTACAGAACATAACTATTAAATAACGCTAATGTCACACTTGCAAAAATAAACATTTCTCTTCAAAGATTTGTGAGGAAATAGCCGTACTATCACTCAGGGTTAACAAATTCCTGTATATGATTTTATATTTTATGATTAACTACGTTAGACAGTCGAGCGTCAATAGTGACGTTTTCAGTCAAATCGAATGTCAAAAACAGCAACGTCATTCCACCAACGAATGAAATTCTATTTGCCTGTAAGCTACAAGGTGATGGAAAGTTTCACTCCACTTCGAAATGCTTAGAACTTGTTAAAGAAATAGATTTAAATAGTAGTAAGATATATTAACTTGACTTCCCAAAATATCTGCCACTTTCCTGCAAACGCACATGCTTCGGTCTAATATACTGGATTTTGCCTCTTGTTCGGATAGAACTGTTTTAATCTCGTCGAGCCAACTTCAGATTGTTACACAAAATAAGAAAGGAAATGAGATTATATTCGAACCTTCTTAGCTTTCATCTGAGGTGAAGACAAACAAAAGGAGAACTCACACCACAGTACTTCGTTGTCTTTACACTCCGGAGGTGGGTCCTTATCAGCATACACGTCAGTCAAACAAAACTGGCCGCCCTCCTGCAAAACCAACAATTACTAGTACACTCTAAAACTGTTAACTGTATATAGATAGTTTGATATCTTATAATGATATACCTAGAAAAAGAACATATAATTCTTACTCCTAAAAAGCTTTTAAACCTATTCTTTCTTAATAAGATATAAATGTAATAAGCTTTGATATGATAATGTATTATCTGAACGAATGTAAGAATTCTCCGTATGTAGTTTATTGAATTATTTATTTTTTCATATTCATTCATTTTTATATTATTCATCCGATTTATCCTATTCTTTTTTCATTTATTGATCTATTATTATTTAATTTCTTCTTATTTATTTATTTGCCGCTCACACATACACGCAAGCACATACCCACGCACACACACACATACAACATGTATACCTTTCTGCTCGAGACAGATTATTTCTAAAATGTCTGCGTTTCATTTCGTAACAATAAAATTTCATTCTGATGTCAAACTCTCCCGCTGCTAAATAGTTTCCTTCTCTTTAGATGCATAACAATACGATTTAAATGCGAACGAGTTAAATCATTTAAATTATGTGAGGAGGGAAAGGAAACAGTATATCGATAGCGACTTTCAGTGATCGCACACACAGAATCCTAACTTTCCTGAGAGTCCCTCACTTCGGAATAATAAAACAGAAATTTTACAGAAGATATTGGTGAAGAAGCGCGCAATGCTGGATTCCGTCACGACAAAATCAGATTGTTATCTCAGAGCTATTAATCTCTTCAGTTTCGCTTGTTTTCTTTCTTTAAATGTAATGTCCGTGAATAGTGATATCGGCTGAGTTAATAAGTGTTCATTAATATCAATGATCGCATGAGCAAAGTGTAGACTTGATATCTCATACCGACCGGGCCTTTGTTACAATTTATGCCTGTCGTGTTAGGCTGACTGTGTGTCAGACTTGATATCTACACCATTGAGCCCTTGTAGCAAGGTCTGAGGCCTTGTAGTAATGTTTATGCCTGTCGTGAGATGATACACGCGTTAGGCTGACAGTGTGTCAGACTTGATATCCTATGTCGACTGGGCCCTTGTAGTAATGTTTATGCCTGTCGTGAGATGATACACGCGTTAGCATGACAATGTGTCAGACTTGATATCCTATGCCGATTGGGCATGTAGTAATGTTTTGCCTGTCGTGAGATGATACACGCGCTAGTCTGACTGTGTGTCTCATACGGATATTCTCACCTTTAGAACGCTGTATGCCGAACTGAAAACAGCCTCCTTGTCTGGACAAAGACAGAATACTCCGTTGCTCCTGTGCACGAGATTATATGCAAAATAAGTGCTAATTGACATGAACAAACATGGTAAATGACAAGCGGTGGGTTACACGTTTTGTGTAGTGCTGACAACAGCTTTTCTTATTAAAGTGTTTATCTTAATTGAAAAGAAATTAGCTAGAAATATTAACATCCTTATTCGGCCATTTAGGATATTTCATCATAACCAAACTAAATCATTTATACGATATGTCAAAAGTATTTTTCTTTCACTTCAAATAAATCATTGTAAATGTCAGCAGAAATTAATCAAAAGTATTTCCTTATATCATAACAACATAGTTGTTGTCTAATTACTCAAACTCAAAATGTATGTCCGACTTCATTACAGCTGCAGTGTTTAAACGTGCAAACAACTTGAAAACAGTATTTTCCTTTCATTGTAGATATATAATATGCTAGCGATTTCTTAAATGCATTTCTCTTTTATCATAGCCACATAACTGTATATACGCCAACGGTCACAATAAACGATTTAATTTTATCCCAGTTGCATCGCTTTTGTGTATGCCAACGTTAACTCAGAAGTACTGCCCCTTCATAACAGCTACATTGCGTAAAAGTGCAAGCAATTTGTCAAAACAAATACTCCATTCATTATGGCTACATCGCAGTAAATGTGCAAGCAATTTGTTAAAATATGTCCCATTCATGTCATGGCTACATCGCGTTACGTATGCCAACGACTATTCAAAAGCATTTCCTTTTCATCACAAATACATATTTGAAATGGTGCGCGCCAACATGTGATTTTATCACCACATCTCTATCACTTTCATGTGACAACAGTTTGTCTGAAGAATTTATCTTTCAATAAACCGCATCACTTACACGATCAAATCAAAGCTATTCTCCTGCAAGTTTAAGTCTGCCAACCTCTCCACGTTCCCACAAATGAATTCGAAGTTTGGCTTGTCATAGCCCCAAAGTTTCCAGTGGTATTCCGACAACGAGTTTGCAGTCTCCAGCTTCCAAAAATTAAGACAATTGTATTAAATTAAATATGTTATATTGCAAAAATACATATATTATATTATAAATTAAATATATTATATTATATTAAATCACACAAACAAATTAAATAAATAATATCATGCAACAGAAATTGATGGAGTAAGAAATTTTAAAAAAGTAAAGTATAAATAAATAATTGACAGTCTCATAACCCAAGAAAATACAAACGACACACAAACTCATTCACTCTCGCTTACGCACGTATGCGTTTTTTACAATAGTACATTAAATTGAGCCGGCTCAAGTCTTTATCTAAGAAGTTTTAAAAAAATAATTCAAACATTTCTAGTATAAAAGAAGTGCCAAAATAACGTTAAAAAGTACTTTAAGTTTAAATCTGAAGTTCAATACTTCATTTGTTCCTTATACTAAATCTTAATGAAAGGGTTGTTTTATTTACTTGTACGTTTTGACAAGGAAGGTGGTGAAAATATAGTTTTCTTTGAGACAACGATACTTTTTAAAATGCTTATTATTTTCAAAAGTTAAAACTGCATTGCATTGTATATTTGTGAGACTGGGGTATCAAATGACACTACATTCTTACCTCTTCATCACAAAGATCAACGCCAACAACATAGCCGTTTGGTCCAGTTAGCTTGCTAAGAATGAAAACGAGGCTGCCCGAGCCACAACCCATGTCAAGGATACGTTTCCCTTCTAGTAATTCTGGAATTAATATACCAGATCCGTAGTACCTTAAGCAAACAAACAAACCAGGATATAATAACGACTGAGCGTTCCATTTTTTTCGGTTTTATAACAGTTCGGAATGCTTTGGCATTGTAATTGAAGTGCACACATTTTGGAATGTGTATACTTTATTAAATGAAGACTATACGCTTTGACTGAGTTACTGGATTATGCACACTTTTGGAATGTGTATAATTTATTAAATGAAGACTGTACGCTTTGACTTAGTAACTGGAATATGCACACTTTTGGAATGTGTATAATTTATTAAATGAAGACTGTACGCTTTGACTTAGTAACTGGAATATGCACACTTTTGGAACGAGTTTTACTTAACTAAACTTTGCACACTTTGGAATGCACTGGATTTTGTAAGTAAAACCTGCACACTTCGGAATAAGTTTGACTCAGTAATTAAAATCTGTACATTTGAGTTGTATTTAGTAAAGACGCCAGCATCTGGCTTAGTAACTGATATCTGCACACTTTGGAATGCAGTAACTAGTTCTTAGTAACTAAATCTGCATATTGTGGAATGCTTTTGACTTAGTACTGAAATCTGCAAACTTTGAAATGCGTTTGACCTAGTAATTGAAATCTGCATACTTTGGAATGCGTTTGACTTAGTATTGAAAATTTGCACATTGTGGATTCCGTTGGATTTTGTAACTAAAATCTGCAGTCTAGAATTCATTTGACTTAGAACAGATATCGGCGTACGTTGGAATGCGTTTGACTTAGTAAAGATATAATAGATTATTTTTAAATCTTACAATAATTTAATTCTTTGTCATATTTTAGCACGACAGTCCATAACGAAATGTGACATTATAACTATTTAAATAAGCATAGTATATCCGCTTTCATGCAGTTAGATTTGTGACATATAGCGAATAATATTTTCATACAATTATAATTGTAATTAGAAATAATTATTTCTTCTTTATGCGTAGATAAATTATTTCAAACCGACATCAGTTTATGTTTTATTTCGAACCCGCAATTGTAAAAGAAATGTTATAAATAAGAGTTTGAGCCCGCAATTGTAAAAGACATTTTATAAATAAGAGTTTGAGCCCGCAATTGTAAAAGAAATGTTATAAATAAGAGTTTGAGCCCGCAATTGTAAAAGACATTTTATAAATAAGAGTTTGAGCCCGCAATTGTAAAAGAAATGTTATAAATAAGAGTTTGAGCCCGCAATTGTAAAAGAAATGTTATAAATAAGAGTTTGAGCCCGCAATTGTAAAAGACATTTTATAAATAAGTATTGAACCATAAAGATGCCAGCAACCAGTTTAACGCGCATCACATTACTTTAAACCGGAAGAAGAGTGTTGTCTCCCCTTCACGCACAGTTTCAACCAATATGGCTTTGCAGATGAAATAAAGTAGCGTCGTGCATGACCGTAAACTTGCCGAGTTGTTTACCGATAGAGTCATATCCGGAGTTTGTTGGTGTTTAGTTTCATACTGCGCATTATTTTAACATTGCTCAGTAGCTGCTCACAGGAGATTGGAAATATCGCATACATGTATTGTGAAAAGGGAGAGGCCATGAATCAAGAACATGGTGACATCACATTTTGTGTTTTAAAATGATTTTATCATTTGGCTTTGTTTTGTGACTAACGGTTCTCGAAAGTCATCTTCTCTTTTAGAATTATCCTAACCACACAGATAAAACCATGACCAGTAGTATGTGAGACATGAACATGTGCCACCAACAAAGGAATGTAAAAACAATAATTTAATTTGGATTATTCTATTATAAAGATTGTAATATTTGTACAAAGATGAGATATTGTAAATATTTTATAAAAATTTGCAGAAAACTAGATGTTGTTTTAAAAACATTTTGTACATAATTATTTTCTCTTTTTTTACGGGTGTTTGTGAGCTTATTTTAGTCTTCTAAATAATTCTTTCATCTTCAAAGAACCATGGAGACGTAGAAAAATGCGTCAGCAATATTAGAGTCAATAGTCAGTCGCAGGTCATAATTCCATGTATAAGAATTCTCCAGTCAGAGTCATTTCGAGAAAATATCACATTCAATATTGATCTTGTGTGTAGTGCCTATTAAACATATATGCATACGAACATTTCGTTTCATGCATAACTTATCATTCATATATGACCGTTTGCCGTATTCTGACATTCAGTAAATAATATGCGCACGTGACAGTTTCCCGTATTCTAAACTTAGCATCGGCATTCTGTGTTTTGGCATAGAGATTGTGTCACATGGATGTGAAGGTTTCCCACAATATAGTACAGAGGATTAATCAATTGAAAGTGAAGATTTGTCGTGTTCTAGTACAGAGGATTAATCAATTGAAAGTGAAGATTTGTCGTGTTCTAGTATAGAGGATTAATCTTAATGTTTCTGCAGTTGAGATGGTATTTGGTGACCAATATTGCCTTCAGTTTTCCTTTGTGCTGCTGCTGTAATTTGACTTATTTCTCTTCTAGTACACTCTATTTTCTTTTCTTCCATGGTGGTACTGATGGTTTCTGTGTTTGTGCTGTGTCTGACCTTGTATATTTTTCAATTACCTTTGCCCCAGGCCTAGACCAAGTACAAATATTATGGCTGAAACATCTTACCTCCTTACATGGTAGACTTGCTGAACAACTTCAAGACATATTAAACAAACCAAGAACTCTAATAATTCAGGAGTCAATAAAAAAACTGGAAAACCACCCTCACATGCAACAACACAGATAGTGCAGACATAAAAATAAACTGTGGAATCTTCCAAGGTGTTTCTCTATCACCACTGCTGTTCTGCATTGCCCTAAACCCTCTGTCAAGTTGATCAAGAAAACAGGATTAGGATACAAAATGAAAGCAGGACTGGTCCTCGGCCATTTACTGTACGTGGACGATCTGAACCTGTACTCACATATCGGCGTTAACAGTTTGCAGAAATGCGTATATAACCAGTGGCCCAGACTGCATTGGCACTTATAAATGTTTTGTAACATAACGAAAATGCTAATATTAATATGATTCATTATTACAAAGTTACCCCAGAGTACAGCGGTGACAAACAAATTTATAAACATACCTTTTACGTATTTCTTCGCTAAGCTTACTGAACACGTCCAGTTGTTCTCCATTCAAATTCTCGTCGTTAACTCGACAGACAAAAGTGCACTCTTTGTTCAGCTTTCGGTAGAAGTTAAGCACCATTTCGCTGCGAGGGTTTAACGCCATTTTAGCTTTGCTTGTTTTATTAATCTGAATCTGAAAGAACATATACGACAGTTGTTAGAATGGCATTTTAATCTCACCATCCCCTTCCCTTCTTCCACAACCCACAATAACACATTTCCACCCATACAAAATACATTCGCTGAACACTTGTTTCTGGTTTACAGAACTTTGGTTGCTCTGGAAACCTACTCTACACACGCTGTGTCTCTCAGAAAAGCCCAGGCAAAGACTGCACATTTCCAGTGAAAGCCTTAAATTTAACAAGAGACAAAACGCATACAGCGAAAACACTTTATCGGTGCGCCCTACATTTTACATAAAAATAGGCTATTAATAAACACAAACATAAACACAGACGCATAAGAACACTCACATATACTAATTAAAACTAAAGGAATTGATATATTGTGTGTGCATATATGTAAGATTCGCGCTTATATATGCTTTTGTATGTAAATTATGTAGTTGTTATATGTGGGGGTACATATGTGTAAACACGAGTGAGTGTGGGAACTCAGTAAGTGCGAAATTATACATGCTTTTATATAAATCAAGGGGGAAATAATTTCATAGTCCATTCTGTCTCTTAGTTCCGCTTAGCTAGGAGAGTAATAAGATAAATAGACAAACAGATAGATAGATAGATAGATAGATAGATAGATAGATAGATAGATAGATAGATAGATAGATAGATAGATAGATAGATAGATAGATAGATAGATAGATAGATATTAAATTGCACTTGTTATCTTGTTATTAATGTTACCTCTCTGTATTATGACATACACTTATGGCACATGCGTCACGACCCATTTACATTTTTTCCTCTCGTGTAACGTTATCTAACCAGTCTACCGGAACATAAGAGTTACAAGTTTCCTTGCAAGTGTTCCATTTTGCCACTACACTCAGTATTAAAATATTTATAGAAATCTCCTAGTGTTACATGGTAAGTTATTCGGTCACTGTGGAGAGAGTGTATTCGCTGAGGTAAACGACATCAACTACTCTAACAATAATGTAAAAGAACAGAAACAGACGAACAGCAGAATACACAGATGCCTAGTACTTCTAGATGGACACTATTTCTAATTAATTCACAACTGTAGCGGAGAGCAAAATGTGTACAAAGCCATTTTAATTTTGTTTATGTACATTGGCCTGCTTCATTCACTACTACTTGATTAGAAAAAAAACTGTTGATTAGTTTGAATAAAGCGTTAAGTGATCCTGAGCTATACATACTAGCGTGTCTCCCACTTAAGGAATAATTTATATCAAATACTTACATTTGAAAGCTCGAATTGTTTATGTATGTAGAGAAAGACTTCTTCAGACGCCAGGCAAAATTGAGCTGTGTACTGGGCGTGCCGTGATCGCTGTAGTTATTACGTGTGGCTTAGGATGAGCGAATAAGTGCTCCTTTCACACATCGAAAAACACATCACATTTAGCCCGTCTTCGTGGTGGTTAAAAGCTGTCGGAGTTATATATGCAAACAGGATGCAGTGACCGTGACCCGCACGACTGTCTTAAAAACAGAAAATAGGTCATCGAATTGGAGAAAAACGCTTTTTGCACGAACATAACAAAATTAAGGTAATCTGGCTTGGGTAAGCTAACTTAACAGACCGTGTATAATTATATAAATGTAAACATTACCTGCTCCTAACGGTTCTCCAGACCAGTGCCCATGGCACCCACCAAGTCTTCTGCGATGCATGCCGTGGTATGGTCAATTGGCTTCAATAGACTGGGTGATTGACTAATTCATTTTGGTTTTAATGTCCACTTTTAACCTTAGTTCATGTCTTCATAGTACTGGATGATTAACTAATTAATTTTGGTTTTAATGTCCACGTTTAACCTTAGTTCATGTCTTCATAGTACTGAGTGATTGACTAATTCATGTTGGTTTTAATGTCCAAGACTGAGAAGATGAAAGGTCTATTGCGGCTTCTCTGTTGAGAGAGAGCGTAACACACAACACGCCAGACGTCCTCTAAACTTCGATCCCCCCACCCACCCATCCCGAAGGAGGGCAGTTGAGGGTGTGTGCCAAACTAGGTTCGACCTGTTTCACCCCCTTCCGCCAGACCTCCTGCCCTCCACCTCAGACGCACGCGAGGCTGTGGGGCTCCCCCAGAAGCAGCCCAAGACTGAGAACATCGTGAAGATGACAGAGCGAGAAAAAACACAATCATTATGATTAACCCACCGACGGAGGGTGTGCGCCAAAATAGTGGGACCTTTTTACCCCCTTCCGCCAAGAGACCTTTCAGTGTTTACGGACAAGCAGTGGGATTGTGGCTCACTTAAAATGGTTTAAATAGTAGATGAGAGAAACATAAAAAGAATTCAGGGGACATATACTGTATCAATTTATTGTAACATGCTGTTCTAATATGATTAAAAACTATGATCAATATATCATCATTATTAAATATGCTTCTGCTACACTTAATACAGTATTATAAAAATGGGTGGGATTTGAACCAAACCTTATGCAGGTTTATAGTCAAACGTAGCACTTTAGATTCCGGACATATCGTTCCTTTCTGTGAGACTGTCGTCCTTCGATGTACTAGGAATTTCCACTTTGTTGTCTATACTGAGAACACCCTTCTGCGACTGCATCAGAAGATATTTCAACAGAATATAATTTCAATACAATTAACAATAAACATTAATATGTAATGCACTTTAACACGTTTTCTGTACACATATAAATATAAAGATACAGTTAGTACTGTGAAATTACTACCATTGTACTATTTAATAGGGTTTTGTTAACATTATTTTTTAAAATGTTGATATGAATTGAAATGAAAGCATAATTTTAAATATGTTTTCCCAATATAAAATAATAATATCCAATTAACCATAAATTATATATTAACTAATTGATAACTGGAAGAAAAGTATTTATGTTACAGCTATAATTCCTTATAAAAATAAAATAAAAATTGTTTGTAAGAAAGCAATATATTCATCGTTTGTTCGAATCAACTGTACATTACTTTTTTTCTGTATGTATTTTGGTGTAAGGGAAATAAACGTCGTTTATGGACTTACTTCCCTTTTTTTTAAAAAAAAGCGTCCACACAAGCATTCTGCTTCTAAACCTCTGGGAAGATATAATCTTTAATTTCTATATGCATTACGACCCAGGTTTAGATAAAAAAAAAAGACATTTATTATTCATTAGATGCTTTAGTTAGATAGTTAGTTAGGGTACATTTTCTCAGACATAAACACATTTAAACAATCTGTGAAAGGTTACTGTTAGACTAATCTATGTATTCACAGCTCTTCCCTTCACTTCATTTTCTCGTTAATGACGACTGAAACAAAAAGAAGAAGCCATTTTGTATTGATCATTCTTGTATTTATTCTAGCACTACCAGAAAAATATCAGTTAGTAATACTGAGGTTACACTTATTAAACTTATTATTAATTAACTTACTATCGAAACTTTCATTAAATATTCATTCAGAATGTTTTCTCATTTAAACACATTTTCTGTTGTAAGTGCATGGGACAGAGGTGATAAGATAATTTTGCATAGTTAGTCTTCCATATTGTCTATCAGGCGATAGCCAAGCGTGTCATGTTATAAATTCCTTGTTTCTAGGGGAAAGGTTCTACATGAATGAACGTGATACATATGCCGCCACCTCATCAGTGCTTTTCCCACGTGCTATTGATATTCCGCCAAATGTGTGCGTGAGCGCACGTGCGTGTGTGTGTGGTAGTTGTTTGTGTATAAACAATTTTGTGCAAGTGTTGATAATTTTCAAATCACGAAATCACGAAACTTAGAGCATATGTAAATAATTTTATTTCATTAAAACAGTTTCATGCTCAATACATTTTTGTTGCCTTGTTGAAGAGTTGTGGTTGTTAAAAGTGGGTAGCTGCCACAGGTGTGCAAATGCACAATCGGCAATCCGCGTCACATTTCATAAAGAAGTGAACAAAGGAAAGAAAACAACCCACATTTGCTAAGCAGAGTGATAGCCCCTAGCCTTCTGCTCTAAGTATCTGTCGCACCTTACGCAGACTGCGAAGCAGAGGTAGGTACCGCGATCGTGCTGAAGTATCGAATGTGATAACTAGAGATATCGCCACCAGTCGATTGCCCCGCCCCTTGTGTGAACTTAACGGTAGTCAAATTTATGACCTGTGACGGATTACCTCACTTGTCGGGGGGGGGGGAGGAGGAAGAAGAGGGGGTTTTATTGGTAGTGAAAGGCGGGCGGGCGCTGACGTATTCAGTAATTCATTGGAAATGGTTGTTGAACTCGAAATGTATATATTGAGTTTATGTCAACAACAAAAACTTTTAGTAATTATGAATGTTTCTTGTACTTGTTCTAGGAAATCAACCGAAATTACTATTTTTTTTTTTAGATTACTGCTTCGTTTGTTGTTTACAAAATAATTACCGTCGACTGTTCTCTCTACAATTAATACTGTAATATTTCACTAGGAGTTAATTTTTCTCCACAACACACGAACTAACACCACATCTACGATTACAACTAGTAATTTAACATACCACAGGAACTAACACCACATCTACGATTACAACTAGTAATTTAACATACCACAGGAACTAACACCACATCTACCATTACAACTAGTAATTTAACATACCACAGGAACTAATACCACATCTACCATTACAACTAGTAATTTAACATACCACAGGAACTAATACCACATCTACCATTACAACTAGTAGTTTAACATACCTACTCTGCTCATAGATTATTATTAACATTTCAAAACTACAATTCTAGCACATGATTACCGTCAGTGCTGGTTTAGTTATATAACAAAAATATGTAACGTTGATGACAACAGCAATATGTGACAATGGCGACAGCGACAACGATGACGGCGATGATGGTGGTGGTGATGGTAATAGTGGTGAAATGATTATAGTTATGGTAGTGATTGTTGTAATGTTTAGTGTAATGATGGTTGTAATGTGGATAGTGGAGATGATGATGATGATGATGATGGTGGTGATGATGATGATGATGATGATGATGATGATGATGATGATGATGATGATGATGATGATGATGATGATGGCGAGAATAACGATGTCTTGAGGAAACACTGCTACAAAGGAGTATTGTGACAACCACCAAGAAAATCAAGTACAGCAATTATAAAATTCGTGCAATATTTCTTTAGAACGTCGGGCTAGAACGGGCTGAAGTTGAGTCACAGTTCAAGGTACCTTAGCAATCTCTTCTTATCTACACTTGCTTGCTTGTAACGGGTACGTACACAGGAAGCACGGGTAGACAGAAGCTGAAAATATAACTTTCGTTATCACAGATGAGGGCAACCCTGTTTATGATCGATAGCATTTGAAAACTACACGGGCATGCGAATCGACATCGGCCATCATTATTACTTGACTGGATACGAGCTTATCAGCAACCATCCGAATTCACTACCATGGCAAATTGTCAACACTAAGTGAACCCGAAACACTTGGAGAGTTAACGACAATTTTAAAACATCATCCAAAGCAAACGAAGAGAAATCGGTAAACGAAACAGTACTTGGTAAAGAGTTTAAATCATGTATTTAATTTTATGAAGGAACATTGAAATACATGAAAATATTGCACAATAACGAACTCTGAGTTATGCCTTACAAACACAGCTAAACGACATTCATTGTTACGAGGGTTGAGAACATATTCACTTTGTCCCAAATTCAGTTAATAAGTACTCTCAAGGTGACCAGTTTTATCCAGCTTTCAAACGGATTCCTATGCAAATACTTGAATACAATTTATGCCAAAGACCGATTACAGTTCCTCAAGAAATGAGATCGAATTTTCAGCTGCTGTAGTGACAAGAAGATAACGGATTAATAATCATATAGGTGAAAATTCAAATGTTGGCACTGGTGAAGGATTACTGAAAACTTTCATTAATGATTTTTTTCGATAATTTTAATATTATTCTTCTGCGTTCACTTATTGATGAATTCCATTAGGTAGTTTGACCTTGTGGTATTGTTTCATGGAAATATAAAATAAATCCAGTCATATCATCTCAACATGGTCACGTGAATAATTGAACTCTTGAATGATAAAGGAAATTTCTTACAGTTATAAAGAGTTTTTAAGCATTTTTTTGTTCTGTTTATATTTTTCAATTTTATTTGTACCTTGAATGTGCAAAATAGATGATAATTTTATTTGTACCTTGACTGTGCAAAATAGATGAGAGTATTTCAATGATTTACTGGCGGGGAAGAAATATACAGTTTTGTTCTCTGGCTTTGACATTAGACTATTTGCACATGCTTTAAGCGTGCATCGTTGTTCTTGATGAAAATAAATTATATGTTCTACTTGCACAAACACGATTGCAGTTAGACGTGTATTGATGCTATAAAGTCAAAAGTCATAGAACGTAAACACTAAGGTTGGAACGCTTTAACGACTACTCCTACGCAAATTGTCAAAAAACGTTATAACTAATGAAGGACGTATTGCGAATACGTAACAACATACAGAAACACTCCATCTTTACAATGCTTAACGCTTTACCTGGATTAACCCTGTTCATTCTCATCGGATTAACTGAATCTCAAAACGTATTGATCTCACCATGGAATGCATCCTTTATCTACTCTTCAGAGGAGACCATGAATTCTCCTCCAATGGAAACAGAACACAAAGAAGGTGAGTTTCTTCTGCAAGGTCCCAGAATTGTGTCCTGTGAAATCGGTACATAGATATGTTAAACATGGAAACTCCCAAAACACAATTTTGTATTTTATTATATTTATTCTGTTTGCTAGTTAAATATTTTTATTTTTATTAAATATGTTTATTTGCCTTCGTGATGTCTCGGAAGACTGGTTATATACATATATATGTAATCTACTCAAAACGTAAACTTTTATTACGCTAGTCAACATAAGATGATTATCTGAATTGTGTACTCTATTCTTAATATGTCACATAGTTTTGTCTGAAGAGTATATTATTTGCCTGAGTTGTTCTCCTTTAAAGAATTCCAACTATGTTAGCACAATTGCAATGTATTATTCTCATCTTCGGTAAACAGTTTTCTTAATACTACGGCAGCGGAACATCAGTTACGACCGTTATAAAGCAAGATTCTACACATATACTAATAATAAGCATTTAAAATATTTTGTCTATCTGACATAATTGCTGACTTACCTTTAATTACCTTTTATTTTAGACATGAATTGATGACTTACCTTTCATTACCTTTTATTTTAGACATGAATTGATTACTTACCTTTCATTACCTTTGATTTTAGACATGAATTGGTTACTTATTATATAGTGGAATGGTTTCTCTGTGTACTTAACAAATATATATTCAACTCCAGCATCATAGAATGGACTGATTTCGAAGACAACTTGCAAATACATTTAAACGTATACATTTCGTATTATGAACTTTAACTTTTAATCGTTCATCGGAATAGGTATATCTGGCCTCGACGGCCTGACTTTCGTTTGATCATGAGGATCAATGGAATCGTACTCATCATTGCAAGAGCACCAGTCATCTTCATCTTCGCCAGTATGCTGCCGCATACGATTTTCAGTGTTTCAGTGCAGCAAGCTTGTCATAACAAGTCACATTATAATTTCTGTTTAAATGCATGTTGTTGTAATTGATGATGATGTAATCCACAGGACTTGCAATGACTGTAGAGAGGTTGTTGACGCTAATGAAGTTACAAGTTGCTAATGTTGTAGTTGGTGATGATGTAATCCACTTGCAATGACTGTAGAGGTTGTTGACACTAATGAAGTTACAAGTTGCTAATGTTGTAGTTGGTGATGATGTAATCCACTTGCAATGACTGTAGAGGTTGTTGACACTAATGAAGTTATAAGTTGCTAGTTTTGTAGTTGGTGATGAACTTTTGCTGTTGGTTTAGGTACGTTCCGCTTGAAAGTGCTCCTCAAAATGTTTATCTTCGTTTTTCTTGGCAGATACATCAGTCAGAGATTATACACATAGGGGTGAAGACAGAGCCTATAATGTAAGTACCTGTGACAAAGTAAATTTGCCCCTCCCTACTTTTAATTTTAATTGTTATTTAAGTTGCTAAATTGTTAGAGTGACCCGACCTTGGGCATCCTTATGGTGTTAGTTTGAAAGTGTATGAGTCTGAAGTAAACAGCCTAAGGAAGAATGTTGTAGATTTGCTGGTCTAGTGGAAACTGAGTGGGCAGTGTTTTTTATTATCCAGTGATTTTGTAAGAATAAGACTAGCCAATGGGCTGGGTTTAAGGAGTTTACTTGCAATAGAGAATTGTTCTGTCTATTCACTTTTGAATTTAAAGACAAAGAAAGAAGTCCGGCTCTGAAGGCTGTCAATAGCTTGAGTGGTGAGTTTAAACTGACTGATTGAGAGAGAGAGTGGACATGGAAACATGTCATGCAATTTTCAATTGATATGTTATAGTTGTGTTATGTAAAAGTGTACTTGTGTAAGTTGATTTATTTACTACAAACGTTTGAACTAAGCTGCGTCCATGTGGTGTATTAATATGTGACACTGTTTGATACATTGTATTTATTGTACCATGTGTTCAAGGGGATAATGAATACTGTTGCAGGAATTGTAGAAAGGTTGAGAATGGTTTGTCAGAGAGAATTGAGTTATATTATAATGAATAAGAAACGTAGGCTTGCTCCTTGATTGCATGTTGCAGTCAGCAAGCGGCCTTTTGATTTCTTCTTTTTGGCTGTGGTTGTCTCATTCTGAGTGAGAGTTCAACCCTGAGCTGGGAGTCTCAAGTGGAGCCTCAAGTTCAACTTTCAAGTTCCTAGCTACCCTTCGTTTGTTCACTAGTTATGACTTGAGTGACCAGGAAAGCACAGGAAATTGCAAAGTGTGTTGCAGAGTGTGTAAGCTTAAGGGAGTATGCCACACCCCTACTTTTGATGTACCAAAGCAAGGATGCTAAGTACATCAGTCCATTGAAGATAGCACAATCATTGTGATTGTGTTCTGCTCAAGAAACTGACGGCATGAGAGTGCCAAGTTGTTTGAGAATAACAATGCATCAGTGTTTTCTTGCGCACAAGGCGGGATGTGCTGAGAGAGGACATTTTAACATTGTAACATTTTGACACTGTTACATGATTGAAAAAGCCAGTGAACGATTGTGAAAGCTTTACTTAATCCAGGTTATGTGAAGTTTGTAATAACCTATTCTAATAACTTCATTTATATTCTCTGATAGGAATAAACAGCAATTTGTATTGACTATCATTGAAATGTAATATATTTTATTATTGTATAAATGAAGTGAGACACTATGTAAACTATAATTATCCGAATGTGGGTTTGTGGAATATTGGTGTAAAATTATCTATTTCATTGCAATTTTCATATGTATATTTAATTTTCTTTTAATAAATTTAATAAATTGACCTTCTTGATATAGGATAATCATACTTTGGAGAAGAAATTGGGTGGATGGGGGCTCACTAAATATAGATTAAAGCAGAATTTGTCTTCTCCTTTAGTAAGACGTACCTGCAGAAACCTTATGTGACTGTAAACGTTTGTTTATGTTTTGGAATTGTGAAAGCGTTTACAATGCCAAAATATCCAACAAATGAGAGAGGGGTGGTGTTTGTTGAAGGATCATTAATAAAATAAAATTAATATTCTCTTCACTTGAAATTGAAAGATTAATTAAAAATAATAATTATCTTTATTAACTAAATGACGTAGTTGTCACGGTACCAATGAATTATTTCATCCAGACTTCAATTTGTTGTGAGCACAAGCTTTGTGATTCTGGATGTTATGTATCCATGATTCCTGATTTTGTCTATCCACCATTCCCTAAGTGGGTGTTGATACATTTATTAAGTGAACGCCACACATGCCATTTTAGCTAATTTTATGCAACAATAGTAAGATGTAGGGAATATATATTTACGAACGATTGTGAAGGAAATGTGTTCGTGTTGATAGGGGTGATCTAGATTGACCGTTTAATAAACAATTTTCGAGGTGTATAAATTCTTTGTTTTTCTCTGTCTTTCGTATTTCTCTATGTCTATATGCTTCTGGCCCTTTTCTCTATCGGCCCATTGTCTTTATCATGTGCTCTCTCTTCTTCTGTAACTATTTTACTTTCCACTTTTTTACTCTGTCCATCTTTTCCCTCTTTTTGTCTCATTATCCAATGTAGCTCTCTCTCTCTCTTTCTCTCTCAGTCCTTTTGTTATTCTCATGTTCTATCTCTATGTTTCTTTCTCAATCTTCTCTCTCTCTCTCTCTCTCTCTCTCTCTCTCTCTCTCTCTCTCTCTCTCTCTCTCTCTCTCTCTCTCTCTCTCTCTCTCTCTCCGCATATTTTATGTCTTTTCTTTCTTGTTTTATAATTTATAGTTACTAATACGATAACTGCCTTTGCTGTCATTTAGCAATAATAAAGCCCGTAAATGTTAAACGACATTTATTACATCAGCAGTCTCTGTGTTTATGATTCATAACTGGGACGGCTGATATAAACAAATATGATGGTGGTGCAAGGTCCTCTCACTTTTTATCGGCAATCAGTCAACGAGGTCACCAGACACGTCGGGATTGGCACGTTTCGATTGTAAAACATTAAAATAGCAGTAGTGAGAGCTCTAGCTGTGTTATCATAAATTATATAGCAGTAGTGAGAGCTCTAGTTGAGTTATCATAAATTAGGAATACATAATATTTTTCACTCTTATTTTTTATTCTATATAATAGCAATAGTGAGAGCTCTTGCTGAGTTATAAATTAGGAATGCACACTTTTCACTCTTATTTTTCATTCTATATAAGAGTCATGGTATCTGTCTATCTATTTCTGTCCACCTATCTATCCGTGTGGATGTTCATGTATTTAGACAGATTAGAATATTTCTCTCTATCCGGTAACCTCTCTTTCTGTATGTTTATTTATCTATTTATTCACTTAGCTTTCCCGCCACCATTTTTTTCTGTCTACCCATCCATCTTTTTATCTCCATTTATCTTTAGATAAACCCTTCAGTCTGCCCCCTCCTATTTACCTTCTTGTGCTTATCTTGTATCCGCTGAACGCTCGTGAAGCCTAAGTGACATATTTTTATTGTCCTATTGTTTTCCTTTCTTGTTTACTGTCTATGGTAATTCTACTATACAATGACTTCTAAGTCTGAGCACTTTTGTTTATTTGAATGTATTTATGAGCGAATTCTAGAGGTTTAGTATTTATTTTTTTTTAAATTGACAAATGCGCTGACAAATTCATAACTTCTAGCTTCCAGACTTCCTCATGGTAACAGTTCTAGAACAGTCTAGTGAGGCAACAGCAACGTCCAGTTCGTTCTCGATTGACGCCTCTCTTGTCTCTGTAACAGTCACCGTCAAATCAGTGGGCAAAACTGAGTGCCATCTTTGTGACCCACTAGGTCGGTATTTGATTCCGGGGGAGGAATAGTGTAGAGTGCATGAATATATCTAAGTAAGTGTGCGTGTATATATATATATGTGTGTGTGTGTGTGTGTGTGTGTGTGTGCGTGTGCATGTATATTTATAAGTATGTATGTATGAAAATGTATGTCTTAATAAAAATCCATCACAGAATAATTAGTTGAAGACTATTTGTATGCATATACATAATGTGAATAGGATACATAAATGCTGTACTTTGTAGGCTACGGGGTGGGCTGTAAATCACACCTCATAAGATCATAATGAAATACAGAATTCAGAACGGTACACCGGATTTAAAGAAACCACTGTAAACACATCGCGGCGGGCGAAAAAGGTTATTGGATTCCGTGACAATAAGTACCTCGAAGATGACATCACAGTTTTAAATTCTCGTTAAGAGGAAGAAAGTAAAATATAGTTAGATTATATACCCTGTTTGGGCGTGACATTTGGTCCCAAAGAAAATAAATGTATGTAGTGATATGGCTTAAGTGATTCATCAATTGACCGCCTGAATCCCCTGGTGACCATTAGTCGTTCGATTATTCGATTGACTGGTTCATTAGTTTCTATAGTGTCATGTCAGAACTAAATGCTAGCACTGTAATAACTACATAATCTGATGAGTAGCAATTCTAGCTTTATTTAAATAAAGCTACTCGAAGATTTCGTGAAGACTTACAAACTATAACTCTATTTATTTAACTTTTGCTGATGAATGTATATATTTGAGATACGTCTATGCATCGTAATAAGAAATGCTTTATGTTTTCGTGGGTGTCTTCTATTATTAAATACACAGTGTATTTTTATGTATGTATATGTTGACTTCTAAAATAGATAATTCGTACTAATGCATAGACGGTGATTAAGCATCACAAATATCAATGCAGTCAAATTTAAGTAGCTTTGTTATTTAAAATAATAATGTATTGTTTCCTACAGGTAGAAATCGATATCAGGCTTCATCCAGATCAGGATCTCTGCGGTGGATATTACAAAGCCCTATCACTGGTATGTTAGAAGTATTACAAAGGCCTTTCAAAGGTATTTTAGAAGTAGAACAAACTCCTATCACTGGTATGTTTAAAGTATTACAAAGGCCTATCACCGGTATGTTAGAAATATTACAAAGGCCTATCATTGGTATGTTAGAAGTATTACAATGGCCTATTACTGGTATGTTAGAAGTATTACAAAGGCCTATCATTGGTATGTTAGAAATATTACAAAGGCCTATTACTGGTATGTTAGAAGTATTACAAAGGCCTATCATTGGTATGTTAGAAGTATTACAAAGGCCTATTACTGGTATGTTAGAAGTATTACAAATGCCTATCATTGGTATGTTAGAAGTATTACAAAGGCCTATTACTGGTATGTTAGAAGTATTACAAATGCCTATCATTGGTGTATTAGAGTATTACAAAGGCCTATCACTGGTATGTTAGAAGTAGTACAAATGCCTATTACTGGTATGTTAGTAGTATTACAAAGGCCTATCATTGGTGTATTAGAGTATTACAAAGGCCTACCACTGGTATGTTAGAAGTATTACTAAAGCCTATCATTGGTATGTTAGAAGTATTACAAAGACATATCTCTGTTATATGAAACTTAGTATTTATTAAAAGGTCTAACTCTGGTATATGAAAATATTACAAAGGCATATCAGTTACTGGCGTATGAGACTACGTATTACAAACACCTGTCTCTAGTATTAGATACTAAGTATTATAAAGGAATATCTGAAATATTACGGCCTATCAGTGATATGAATCACCAGGTACTACAATGACCAATCGAGCGAGACGCATTACAAATGCCTGCCTTGAGTACGTGAGGCTAAAATATGGAGAGAGCTATCTCAGGCATATTCTATACAGTATTACAGAAGCCCACCATGAATACATCAGGTTAGATATTATAAAGGCTTATCACAGTATAAGATTACACAAGCCTGTCACTGGATGTGAGATTAGATGTGAGAGTATTACTGTTTCAAGGTCATCTCTTTCAGTGTCATTTGTAAACTATTTTCTTTTACAGTGTAACTATATTGCTCATTTAAAGGACAAATGGTCTGTTCCTTTGAAATACTCTCGATAGAATAAAACTGCATGCCGAAACTTCAAGGAACTCTGAGAAAGCAGTATCCAGGAAAGTTATGTACAATGCTTAAAAAAGCAGATACTTTTTTAAAACAAATATTCAGCGACGCAAGTGTTAAATGCAGCCAAGGAAAGTAGATGGTTTACATGTAACCAAACTCAAAACTCACATCCACTATGTTTATAAATTAAAGATACAAATTACTAGTATAAAGTAGAAGACTTGCAGTTACGAAAAGTGTGACAAAAATAGAAGCTGACATGTTTCTGGTTTCAGGCCCATGGTTCGTTGAATGTTCAGATGTAAAGGCGTACAACTTTAGCATTCAGGGGACTAGTCAGGTGGACTTGGAGATATCCCTGTACCAAACGGACAGTATCACGGGCATCGCTGAGCTTGTGCGTGACCGTCCTACATCGGGTACATGTTATGCTCAGCTTTTAGTATATGAATTTTTCTTAATTGGGGTATTTGTACTTGTAGTCATAATATCTATCTATCAAACTATCTATCTATCTATCTATCTATCTATCTATCTATCTATCTATCTATCTATCTATCTGTCTGTTTGTCTGTCTGTCTACTCGCACACACACACACACACACACACACACACACACACACACACACACACACACACACACACACCACCCATTCTTCCATCCACCTTCTATCTATCAATCTATCTACATATCTACACACACAGACATACACACACACACACACACACACACACACACACACACACACACACACACACACACGCACATATATATGCACTTTTTAAAAAATCATCTTTCATACTCTATATTTGTTTATCTAACTATACCATCATGTCTTTCTTCAGGCCAATAATCTATATATTACGTCATCTTCATCTTGTTTTCTATGTGAATTAATAACTTTAGAAGATATGTATGAAATATTTGCATGATCTTAATTAATCATAACGTCCATCAACCAATCTATATATCAACTCATTCATCCTTTCTTAATTAACAAAATCAATATTAGTTATGTTAGAAGTATTACAAAGGCCTATCATTGGTATGTTAGAAGTATTACAAAGGCCTATTACTGGTATGTTAGAAGTATTACAAAGGCCTATCATTGGTATGTTAGAAGTATTACAAAGGCCTATTACTGGTATGTTAGAAGTATTACAAAGGCCTATCATTGGTATGTTAGAAGTATTACAAAGGCCTATTACTGGTATGTTAGAAATATTACAAAGGCCTATCATTGGTATGTTAGAAGTATTACAAAGTGATTGCATTATGAATGGCAGGTGTAGTATGTTTGTTGTTTCACTGATGATTTTTCTTTCTTCCTTATAATTGTTACATTGTAAAGGAAAGTGTTCACTTGTGTTGTCTGTTCTACAGTGAGTGCATGACTTTGGTTCATGGTTTGTTTTGTGTGTCAATCTTATCCATAAATTGCTCTATTGTGGGTTATGTTAAGTAACTGGGGATGAATTGGGATGGGGTTTTTATTTGCATATTTGTTTGATTAGTTACTGCATATATTTCTGTTGTGTGTTGGTGTATTTAGAGACATTCCATGTTTGCTGCCGTAGTTTGCTCTCCCCCCCCCCCCTCATCCCCGTCTGCTGTTTTGTTCGCTGTTAAGTTTGTGTGACTGGGGATCCACAGTAGTGTTGTTTTTATGTCTTTTTCCAGTGTAGTTATGTATTTGTATATTTGGTTGGTGATTTGTATTTTTGTGGTTTGAAAAGGATTTGCTAGGTTTTTGAGTATGAGTATTTGTGTCTTGTTGGGTGGTGTGTTTATTGCTGATGTTAATGCTCCTTTTTATTGCTGCTGAGTGTATTTCTTTCAATTTGTATGTATGTGTGCTACTGAGGGTGTGTGTTGCTGCACCTGTTCCTATTTGGCTTTTGGATCCATTCATATATATGTAGTAGTGGTTGGGATAATTTTTATTTATGTGTTCTAGTGCATTTTGTCACATGATCAATTAGGATTTCATATATGTACAAAATTGAATATCACAATTATAAATCTTTAGGTCACCAAATTCGGATGATCATTGACGTGCTTGGTTCTGACGTCGTCAATAATCTCCAGAACGTCACTTTGGTGACGTTAGACAGAAGGGAGCTTGCAAGTGACTGGCTGCGCGCAACTGCGGAACCTACAGAAGCGCAGTACATGACGTCATTCAATTGGCCAACTGAGGTAGAATTTCTGAGTAGAAAAAGCCTTCTTAGAAATGTATTGTCACTTATGATAGAAAGTATAACATCTTAAAAATATAGCCTGTATTTTTGACAAACATACACTTTACTAGTTATTAATATTTATATTTTTTAATCAAACATTACAGACATACTACAGTGAAGATTATTATTTACTTGTATATAATTAAACTTCACTCAAACTTCAGTCCCAAACACATTTATATTTAGACTGACTTGCAGGGCTGTGTACGAAATTATTTTTTATAGTAAATTTGCAGCTAGAGTCACTTTAGCGGGAGAAATAAATATATCACATTATTTAAAATTCAGATGTCTAAACGCCACTTAGCTGCAACTTTCCTGAAAATATGTTTCTTGAATTTCCATTTGACAGTCTATATTCTTACTTTCATGTATCCATGAGCAGAACCAAAGGGAAATTAGAAATGGTTATGATGTTGATGTGAAAATGTCACTGACAGACTCAGGAATTAAATAATCCCATGGAATAGATCAAAACAACAAATTTAGTAAGACTACATCGGAAAAGAACTACGAATTAAAATATTTAAGGACACTGAAGAGAGCTTCGAATTGAGTAAGAAAACAATTTAAAAGAACTACAAATTTAATATTATGGAATGGAAAAAGCTTCATAATAAATAGACAACAATTATCCTCAATTTTACATTTTGAATATGAATTACTTTGCTTAATTTGGGGGTGGGTTGATAGCTTGATGTGCAGGAGTTAAAATGAAAATAAGAGGAAAGCCAAGTGTGGCAGAGTAAATTTGCCTATCTCTGTTTCTAAATTTAATTGTTATATAAATTGTTAAATTGTCGAAGTGATCCGACCTTGGGTACTCCTTGTGATGGTATGTTTGTAAGTGCCAGAGTTGGAGTAAACGACTCGAGTTGAGAATATGCTAAAAATTGCTGATGCAATCCACACCAGTTCCAATTGGATGAGTAGTTTTCATTATCCAATGATTAATATTTACGGGAATGAGACGAGCCAATGGGCTGGGATCAAAGGTTTACCTGCTGTAGAGAATTCTATTGTCTAATCACTTGGTGTGGCAAGAAGTCTGGTCATGAAAAGTGGCCATTAGCTTAATGGTGAGTAACTTAATGAGAGAGAATGGGACTTAGAAATATTTCGTGCATTTTGCCTACTGATATGTTTTACTTGCGTTTTACATAGAGAGGTATTATATAAGTAGACTATTGTTTATACAAATTGTAAGCTAATATGCTTATATGTGGTATACTAAATACTTGATATTTAATAGTGAAACTGTTCATAAACTGATATGCAGTATTTATTATGCTGTGTGCGTGTATCGGGCTAATAAATACTGTTGCAATAAACTGTAAGTTGAGACTTGAATGTAATAAAGAATAGAGTTAAAAAGGAATAAACTGGAAACTTATCGTTTGTTCTCTAATTATATTTTACAGGGGAAAAGCAGCCTTTCATTGTTTTACTTAAATCTTCTGGTTCACTTATTATAAACTGCTATGACCCTGGTACATGCGAGAAGTATCTACCTTGCCAGTGGCAAGGTATACTGACTACATCGAGCAATTTATGATAGAAGGAAGTTATTGGAATTTGCTACATTGGTTGTTCTGCTTGATGAGCTAATATGGTGAAAGAGCACCCAGACAGCCTCAGGAGAATAGTAGTTAATCAGTACTCTACAACGTGAGAAAGGAAACGTAGAATTGACAAGAGTACTGTAAACAAATAAACTTATGGCTTTGTTATCAAAAGCACATGAAAGACTACTGTAGCTTTGCCTATACAAGGTTACATAGAAACTGTTATTGCTTATCTCTAATAATTCCATTTCTATTCTCTGTTAATAACTATCCTCTGATTTGTAGTGACACTAATCTATTGAATTGTGTGTTAGATAACCTTATGTTGGAGAAGAAAGTGGATGGATTGGGGCTCACTAAATATAGATAATAAACATATTTGCCTTTTCCTTTAGTAAGAAGTTTTCCACCTATGGAAATATTGTATGATGGTATTTTAAAAAATTTTTAATGTTGTGGAAGAAAGAAAACGTTAACAGCACCCGCATATCCGCCAAGTGAGAGAGATAAGTGGTGTCTGCTAAAGAATTATTAATAACATAAACTAAGATTCTCATCACTTGAAATTAAATATGACAATTAAATAATAATAATAATAATAATAATAATAATAATAATAATAATAATAATAATAATAATATAATAATAATAATAATAATAATAATAATAATAACCATTAACACTGTGGCGTTGGTGTCACACTATGTGTTCATAGTGTTCAAAGTCTGAGTGACATATATATATTCAATCTTGAAATCTCACATTTCATGCTTTCCATCACTACTCTACTTTCATTCTTGTGTTTCCCTTAAAGGCCGTTTTTATTCGAGTTTTTGGCCAAACAAACGACAGAGAGACTTTTGAACGCCAAACACCGTACTTAATTACACCTGTCCTTATTGACCTTCAGCTGCTTGGGAGTGTTTCATCAGGTAACTGTTGCAATTGTTGTCTAATGTTGCAATTCTTTTCTAATGTTGCAGTTGTTGTCTAATGTTACATTGTTGTCTAATGTTACAATTGTTGTTTAATGTTGCAATAGTGTTACAATTGTCTAATATAATAATTGTTGTTTACGTTATATTAATGGTATACTAGTTTATATTTTAGTTACAACAATATCGACAACTTTATTTGACAGACAATGAATTTGTTTTGCAATACGACTATTTGTGCCGAAACAAATGTTATTTATGATATCCATGTCTATCTTCATCTGCACAATGTGATGAATATTTTTAAAAAATTTATTTACAGATCGCAATTAGTCTTCCAGCGTAAAGAAAGGTGTTCGTTCTTTAATTTAATGTTTATTGTGTTCTTTTCAAAATATACAAGTTTTCACTCGTAAATTGAAAGACTATTTTTTCTCAGATTCCTTACGTCCAAATAGTCATTTGCAAATACGTTACCTGCTGACTAACCAAGGTCATTCGGATAAATTTGCACTCACAGCATCTGTTGATAACGAGGTATTTTTTAAAAAAAATGTTTGTATCTTTTCATTTTCGTTTGGATTTGTTGGACTTAACTTTGGTTAGGTTTAACTTGGCATTTTGTATGGTTTGCCTTGTTTAGTGTAGCTTTTGTTTCCTATCCTTTTCTATTTCGAATGGTTACCTTTTAATCAATTTTGCTTTTATTTGTTTAATTAATTCTTTGGAAATGTTTGCCTTGTTCTGTGGTTGGGATAGTGTGTGATGGGAATGATTATAAAAAGTTTAAAGGTGTCGAATCATTCGTGAGGAGGTGTTTGATGAAGTTGGCATGAATTTGTGAACTAATATGGTTTCTTAATGTCTTTTTTTCTAAGATATCTACCTTACTATTTATCATTATACATAAAACGTTACTTATCATTTTACCTATTAACTATTTATTATTACACCCACCCTCTTTTTGTTTATTATTTCTACCTTACTAAGTATCATTATATCTACCTTAGTACCTATTGTACCTATTTACTAGTTAATATTATATCTACCTTATTACTTATCATGCCATCTATTTTACCACTTATTATGATACCTACCTTACTAGTTAGCATTGTACATATTTACTATTTATTATTATACCTACCTTGATACTTATCATGTTTCCTACTTTACCACTTTATCGTGATACTAACATTACTACTTACCTTACTCTTTATTATTATACATAATATTTATTATTATACCTACTTTGATACTTATCATGTTTCCTACTTTACCACTTTATCGTGATACCAACATTACTTCTTACCTTACTCGTTATTATTATTATGCATGCCTTGTTACAATATATTAAATATACTTTACTAATTATTATTATACATACCTTACTACTAACACCATTACTGATCCCTCAAGTCTGAAAGGTATGTTAATCCGTTTGACTTCAGTCAGATTTAGATACATTTATTCAAATATCCATTTTAAAATTATTTTTCAGGTTTTTCAAGTCTCGGTATCGCCGAATGTTTTACAACTAGGACATATGGGGAGTTTTGATGGTATAGTGGACATTATGGTTGGTGTCTTCATTGGAACAGAGACAGGGTAAAGTTGCCTTCAATACAATAATAGATAGAATGTGTCATGTTTATGTTTAGATATGTGTGGCGGAGTAATTTTGCCTCTCCCTATTTTTAAATTTAATTATTATATAAATTGTTGAACTGTCAGAGTAATCCGACCTTGAACACTCTTTGTGATGATATGTTTGAAAGTTTCTGAGTTGAAGTAAATGCTTGAGTCGAGAATATATTCAAAATTGCTGATATAAGGCAAACCAGTGAGTAGTTTTTATTATCCAATGGTTATGATTTACGAGAACGAGCCCAGAAATGGAATGAGATCAAAATATTTACCTGCTGTAGAAAAAATCTACTCTCTAATCACCTTGAATATGAAGTTGCAAGACGTCTGGTCAGCTTATTGGGTAATAAGCAGCCTTTTCACGTATTATTTGAATCTACTGGTTTACTGCCTGTCTATCTCGATGTGTGTATGTGTAAGGGAATATACTACACTTTTTTATGTGTCATGGGAAAGTGTGCTGACTACCGGAGCAATTTCGGGTATAAGGAAGTACTAGAATTGCTGAAATTGTTATTCTGTTTGAGGGAACTGGTATGGCGGGAAAAAGCACCTAGGATGACTTCAGTAGAAAAGCATCGCACCAGTGTTTCGATGTGTACATAGGAAAATATGTGGAACTCGTATAATAACAGCAGACAATAAACTTGTGACATTGATTCTGAAATATATTTCTTAATAATGCATTCTTCAGTAAAACCCATTAAGCTAATGGCTGTCTATTATGACCAGACTTTGCCACTCCAAATTCAAAGTGATTAGAAAATAAATTCTTTACAGCAGGTAAACTTTTTATCTCAGCCTATTGGTTGGTCTCATTCTTGTAAATGTTAACCATTTGGATAATATAAACTACTCATCCAATTGGAACTGGTTTAGATTGCATCGGAAATTTCTACCCTATCCTACACCTGATCTGTTTACTTCCAACTTTGACACTTAAGGTCGGGTCACTTTGACATTCAACAATTTATATAACAATCAAATCTAGAAATAGGGATAGGCAAATCTACTCTGCCACAAACTGCTTTTTAAATTGGAAATAATTTGATTTCTTTTATCAATTTAATCTGTGAGTTGGTTAGTGAGTAGGGGCGGGGGGGGGGATTTTTGAGGGGGTTGTTGTTTGGGGATTTTTGTGTTTTAATGATCTTCAAATATCAATATACTTCTCCCCTCCCCTCCCCGCAGACTCTTGACACTTTGTGCACAGAGCGAAAACGACCCTGACGTTACACAAATATCTACTCGCTTTCTTACTGCTGAAGACTCGATCAGTGACGTCACACCGCCATTTTGTCAGGCGACATCTATATTGGAAAATTGCACAGGGGGAACAGCGATGTCGCCAATTGACTGCGAGTTGCGTCGGTGGACAGTAAACGCATCCATTATTGACAAGAGCTCTGGTGTTCAGTATGTGAACTTTCTGTGGGTGCAATCGTCAGACAGTTTCATCATCGGACCTTTCTCGGAAGGGCAAGTGAACAACCCGGTCATAGTATTTTACAAGTAAGTAATTGTAGATAGAATGGGAACTATTAAATCCAACTTAAAATCTTGTTTATATTTTTTGTTTTCTTTGCTTTTAGAAATTGCGTTCATGACTATATGTCAAACTGCAGTTTAAAACCTTTACTAGATAACAGATTGTCACTGACGAAAGTTCTGTGCGGTATTATTATTGAGTTATTGATGGATAAAATATGCTAATGCGTGTATTTTAGCATCATGCGCCATGTTTGCGTATTAGATTAATTTAAAGACTAAAGTTCAGAGAATAAAATAAATGTGATTCTGTTGCATTAATGCTTTTTTGTGTTACTCTTTTAAGAATCGAAAGATGACTGGTTATTAGTTCCAATCATTCGCATTTAAACTTGATCGTTTGGAAAAGTTAAACATTTCAGTATCAATAACATAATTGTCTCCATAAGTTTTAAGCCGAGGTACATATTTTCAATAGATTAATATGGTGATTGTTATACAATGCAAGTAATTCAGGTTATAAAGCACTTTATTGAAAGAATGATAATGGCAAACTTCATGAGTTGCAGTAGTCGAGTAAAAATGTAAAGAATGATAATGGCAAACTTCATGAGTTGCAGTAGTCGAGTAAAAATGTAAAGAATGATAATGGCAAACTTCATGAGTTGCAGTAGTCGAGTAAAAATGTAAAGAATGATAATGGCAAACTTCATGCGTTGCAGTAGTCGAGTAAAAATGTACCGTGAATTTGACTTCAGTATTCTGGAGTCTGTCTTGAAAAACTCAGTTCTGAGATCTAATATTTCTTTCAAAGAATTGTATAAGCACATTCTTTTTGTCCATTGTATTTTCGTTTGTATATGTAACAGTTATTAAATATTACACGTATTTTCATTTATCTTTTTGCGATAAAGATGCTTTAAAATTTAAACAAACCCTAAAATTTAAACTAACACTTTGTACTGCTGACAGTGCCAGCTGCTGCCAGCACACGGTGACCTTGGCTGTGTCGGATCTCGCCGGGAACGAAAAACAGTGCGAGTTTAATCAGCCAAACCTGATGATCACGTCATCACCATCGGCAAGCATCTCGCGAATGGCAACGACATCAGCAAAGCGCCCAACAACACGTGCATCTTTTCTGACCATGTTTTCCAGAGCTACTCCGCTTACGACTTCGTCCAAATCAACATTTGCTAAAAGTTCTGCAACTCCTGCCATAGGCGAGTCTGCAAAACCTACTACGTCTGTAAAACCTACCACTCCAAAACCTACGTCTACCAGTACTAGACCTGCAACGAGCAGTCAAGGAATTCTCCGCTTAGTGGGAGCAACTGCAGATGAAGCTGTACTTGACGCCAGCCCAAAACAATCTACAAATGTCACAATGGTCTTGCAACATTTTACTCCGTCACAGGTGACTTAAGTGTCTTATCTTTTTTTTTATCTTTGGTGAGTGTTCTGGGAATTTCAGGAAATGGCATATATTTCGGTTTTAATTGCGATGGTGTCCATTCTTTTGATGTAGTTCTTTCGTTTTTAATTAGCTCCATTGCAATTTCGTATTATATGATGCAGGAAGGAATGCATATTTATATGATGTGTATTTGTTCTTGTGCGTTAGTATACTAGCATTACAAAGTATAGTGTGTGTGTGTGTGTGTGTGTGTGTGTGTGAGAGAGAGAGAGAGAGAGAGAGAGAGAGAGAGAGAGAGAGAGAAGAGGGGAGATGACGATGACGACGGCCACAACCCTAATAATGACAATGCTAATGATAACAGTAGTGATGGTAGTGATGGTGATGATGATGATGATGGCATCAAAACGCTTGAGAAAATATAGTCTATCTAGAGTGAAGTTCGAATTTGCATACAAGATGATTGCTTACGCTCGTTGCACTTGACCCAGTTATATTTTTATTACATTTTTAGTACTTGCACAAGTATGAATGTATACACCTATTCACATAACTTCACAAATGCTAAACAAATAAACTCACCTGCATAAACATACACACACACACACACACACACACACACACACACACACACACACACACACACACACACACACACGCACACACAACACAGCACAAAGTTGCGCGACTTACAAATACCATGATGGACTTGACTCTTTTCTTGGGATTGTTTTCAGTCAAAAACACAGGAAAGCTGGGACGACTACAGCACTGTCAAGATCGTCTCCATCGTTCTCGGAAGCGTAGGAGGAGTAGCTGGTCTCGCCATCGTAGTTCTGTGCTTCGTTTTCGTACTTCGTTATCGTCGCCAACAGCACTTGCAGCACGACGACATTAGAGGTATTGCTAACGATCCCGGTCATGGAAATATACCGGACCTCTTGAGCCCCACGTCCGGAATTGATGTCAACACTTCAGTATAGCACTAATGTCAAATGAATTAGTGTCAACACTTCAGTATAGCACTAATGTCAAATGAATTAGTGTCAACACTTCAGTATAGCACTAATGTCAAATGAATTAGTGTCAACACTTCAGTAAAGCACTAACACGTCAAATGAATTAGTGTCAACACAAAAGTATAGCACTAATGTCAAATGAATTAGTGTCATCACAAAAGTATAGCATTCATGCCAAATGAATTTATGTCAGCACATATCAATTGAACTGACTTAAGTCAAGACTTCAATAGAGCATGGTTAAGTTTCTCCTTGCTGATCCATTGAACTTACAGAATGACGTCATAATCGTGATTTCAAACAACCCTTAAATCATCAGCCTTTATCAGCGTTTTTAAACTGAGGAACCCTTGGAAATATTTTCCATTTTCTCATGGAACCACTGCATAAACAGTATTATGTCTACTTTCAATCACGATCTTTCGGGGAAACTGGATGAGAAACCCTGTCAGGAATGACAAAGTTTACAGCCTGATGGATAGAGTAAATACGCATATATATATCATCGAAGGGTCTGAGTCAAAATTGTACATAAATAATATATAACAAATGAGTATCATGCTCAAGAGATAATCCATATTTATTGCTAGGGTAGTTTAAAATTTAACGGAAACAGGAGAGTAAATTAAACGAAAAGTGACGTAACAATTCCTGAAGTTAGGTCAATATAGTTCCGTATTAAGACACACATACACCCGCCTTCTTTCACCCGTCCCTGTTAGCCTACGCTGAAAAAGACGTGTGAGATGAAATGTATGATAATAATGATGCTATTATCAAAATCAGTCGCCATCAATATTTATGAGACCAACATACCCCTAGAAGTTCAAGGGAGGTCACTAATTCAAACTTACTGTTCTGTCATTTGTATAATGGTATAATGGCAGTGTAGTTAGTGTTGGTTTACTTTAACTGAAAGATTTTTTTGAAGAGTTTCTAATAAAAAGTTCACTTGTTTGTGTACCGACTAAGTTGATGTACAAGTCCTAGCCTAACATGAAAACTGTTGACGTTTTCTGCAAGGTGGCACTATAAGTATTATGATAATATGTGTATCTAGCTCTCTATAATTATACTGTCTGTTAATTAATTTGTTAACGATCTTATGTCGACATTTGGTCACTGTAATAGACACACTTACAAGATGTTACATTTATAGTATACGTATGCGCCGGATTATAATGAGAAGAATATTCCTGTTGAAGCCGGCTTTCATTTGATAAAGATAATCTCAAAATGCTCTGATATTTTTCTACGCGTGCGCAGTCGTAACTGAACGCAACGAGGACTCTCTCTTAGACAAGCGGGTGAAGACAACAGCTAGCCATCTTGAATTACTTGTACAATTCAGAGTATTCAAATACTCAGCGCTTCGGGATTTCTTTGTGCCAAAGTCTAGAAGCAGTTCTAACATTTAATGAGTCATCTGATTCTAGAATCATTGTTGTCTAGGCATGACAAATTGTACAAGGATTTCTTAGGCAGTTTATGCTAGCATGAAAACTCAGTATGTTTTATATTCAAACGACTTGCCATCGTATTATTTGTGCATTTGTCTATGTGTACGTGTGTGAGTAAGAGTGGGGTGGGAGTGCTCTGCATATTAATGAGACGATACTTATAAATCGGTATCAAGTAGGTATACAGTATGTCTTTCTTGTGTAAATTACATTTTAAATGATAGATAGATAGATAGATAGATAGATAGATAGATAGACAGACAGATAGATACATACATAGATAGATAGATAGGCAAATAGATAGATAGATAGATAGATAGATAGATAGATAGATAGACAGACAGACATGTAGGTAGGTAGATAGATAGAGTTTTAGATTGAAAACAACTTATAAATCCGTACATAGATAGATTTATAGATATAAATGCATATTAACTATTAATAGATGTGTGAAGAATGTCTGTATATATTAGTATCTTGATGAACGATGACCTGGATGATAATTGGAAAAACGGATTGATTGATGGTTAGATCTATTGAAAAATACGTGAAGAATGGACGCATATGCTGGTCTGCAGTGAATATTTATGAATATAGTGAGAGACACAAATCATTATACTTACAGAAGGACAAACGAAAACGTATTAATGGACGATTGAAATGGTAACAGGATGTTCTGATAAACTGATGGATGGTTAAGGATTAAAGGGATACAACTAAGGAGATAAATGTCACACATGAACAGAGCCACATACATGCTTGTTTGGTGAGATTAATGACATTTGTAAATTGTGATTTTATTCTTGAACCTTCCTTAACAATCTCAGAAAACTCTGCAGACTGTCTTTTCAAATCGTTTTTTGCGAAAGAAATGCACCAAAAGGAATCTTACAGTTTGTTGCTCAAAAGTGTGGTCTCGTGTGCGTATCTATAATAATTACGTCCTTTCAAAAGGGGCATTAAATGTTCTCAGTCATGATAAAGGCATCGAATAGATTTGCTTCTAATAATAGGTGGGTGCTTGAATTGTTCGTTTATGAAACAGAACTCGACATGGCCAAAGGACTATTAAGACATTTTAAGATAGGTTACTGTTTTGACTGAAATGAGTATGAGAGTGCGATATTAATGTTATTACACTTCTGATAGTTTGCATTTCTCAATCATTCTTCTTAATAAAAATGGTTATATTTCTGTTTGTGTGCGTGTTTGATTCTTTCAACATAAATAATTTAGAATACTTCCAGAATCTACAGGTGAACAGAGCGGATGTCTTTAAGTGTACAAGTTGATTAATTTGGAGATAAAACAAAAATGTCATGAAGAAATCGCTACTTTTCTAATTTCCGGTTGAGGCAAACTTCATTGTCACCAAAGTGGTAATTACTTTTCACAGGACAGTTATGGGCCATAACTGAAGATCGGATGAGAGACTAATTCAAGAAGAGATTAGGGTGTAGAATTCTCTACAGCAAGTAAACTCCTTAAACTCAGCCCATTGGCTAGTCTCGTTCTCATAAATCATAATCATTGGATAATAAAAAATCTGCTCACTAAGTTTCCATTAGATCAGCAAATCTAGAATATTCTTGCCTGAGGCTGTTTACTTCAACTCAGACACTTTCAAAAATAACACCATAAGAAGTGCCCAAGGTCGGGTTACTTTGAGAATTTAACAATTTATATAACAATTTAATTTTAAAATTTAAAATGAGGCAAATTTACTCTGTCACACTACTGTTTATATAAATGCTCACATTTTGTGCCTCGGGAAGTTCAAGCGGTAAAAGGTACTGTTTAAACCTTAAAGCGTTTAACCAAGAATTACATTTGATGTTAATCAGCATGGTCTGGACCACAAAGCCCTTTCATTCACACTTTTCACTCAGTTAATCAAACAGATGATATGAACGCTGTGCAAAATAAATATTCATATCTTAACTCTTTCTTAAAACAATAATATCCTAGTGACAATTTTGTCAGTTGTTAAGTTTTATTTCACACACACACACACACACACACACACACACACACACACACTCACACACTCTAACACACACTAACATATACATACACACACTCGCGCGCGCACACACACACACACACGCCTGTAGATAATAATGTACCTATTGATAAACAGATAATAAAGGATAACAATCTGATAGAGTTTAATTTATTCAAGTTAATGCTTTAAATTGATCCTTTAAATTAAATCTCTCATCAGTATATCCAAACATTTCTTAGTCACTGAGCAGAAGTTTGTGAATAAATTTAATGTCTTTGTAAACACTTTAATCTGAGACAAAGTGTGACAGATTATCTTGCATATAGTAAAAACTAACGTCAGAAAAAATATTTCAGTAAAACTGTAACCAAAGAAAAAGTGTACTTGCTGTTGTTTGATCTTGGGTGCTTACATTATTGAGCGAAAAATCGTCAAATGTCCTCACACTTTGTGGACTAACTAACCTAACGTTTCTCTAAGTTAAGCAAACCATTCCGCCATTGTAATGTTATTTGTATACCTAACGGCAAAGCAGCAAGTGTTTAATTCGCGTTTCTAAAACTTCGATTCAATAATTGCATCAGATGTATGACATCAAAACTAGCAAGTCGTAATTATATTACTTTATAAAAAATTACAATAATTCCTGAGCTTCACATTAACATACTCAAAAGAAATTGTCATTGGGTCATGTAGCGAACTCTGTAACAAATACCTATACTTTGCAGGATGAGTAGACATGTACAACAAAAATAGAAGTGTGTTTTCGAGTATGGTGGTAGAGGATGCTGCATATCAACTCCCAGCAAAGGCTTGCAGGTAATGTCATCAGGTGACGATGTCAGATGCTTTGTATTGGAGGGACTTGCTTTTCCCACACTGGTTTCTTACAACGCGCACCTGGGGTGGGCGGGGGAAATGTTGCCTTCTTCAGAGCTTCCCTTTTCTTCCTCCTTTTTCCTCGTTCGGTTTTTGCCATTGCCTTTAATTGAGTGATGTGTATTGATTGTTTAAGAAAAATGCTGAGGGTTTAGTGTAAGTGACATTCGTATGTATGTGTGCATTATGGAGGAAAAATGTGGAGTTATAACATAATTACTATTATATCTCGAGTTTGTTGTTTGTTACTGAGTTGGAGAAGGATTAGGGGAAGTGGTTCCATTTTACAAATAATTTTATGCTAATAATAGTTATAATAGTTAAATAGATACCTACATCCATGTTTAGCAAAACTTATTGCGCATGGGTCGTGATTGTAGGGTTTTGAAGAGACTCGGATAATTAATAATTGTAATGTTAATTTGTTACAGTGTCGCATGACATTGCACTTTTGGATTTAAGAATGTGCACTATAAAATAGTACAAATCGTTTCATTTTAAGTTTATTTTGTATTTTTACATATTTCTTTGTTTTAGTGTGTTGGGTCTTTTTTTTTTGAATTATCTATAGTTTAGGTGACCACACAAAACAACAAATAAAAATACTTTACAAGAAATTGAATATCTAAAATGTATGTTTTATTAAATATCTCTAAATCAATTTCAACTTAATGTAGTGCAGGTTTAAATGTCTGAATTTAGTTCTCTTTTCTTTCGTTTAGTAAAGAAAATATTTTGATAAAATCGAGAAATGTATTCGATTCCTGTCAGACTCTCAGAGCTTTCCAAGAACACAAGCAATAAGCGTCTAATCAATGAAATCTTGTCGAGACAAAAATGTTAACAACAAAGAATAATGAGCAATAGCTCTTATACCCTTACGAAAGGTACGGTCTGTCAAAATTCACTAGGCACGGATTGGCTGATAACAAGTAGGCGTGGCTAGGTGGAATGAGAGAGAGCTGTGACCACAACGGTGCCGCCGAAAATCCCTCTCTCTTCAACTTTAATGTCATTTGCTTTTTCCATTTAGTTCTGCAACAATCAGGAAAACAAAAATCAGTCATCAATAATGATACATTAAATCAGTTAAGAGTCCTGATTTTTTCAATAAAATACAAACATTCAATACATCATTTGCTTTATAGTTCGTTAATTCTACTTACAAGTAAAAATTTAAAAAACTATCATAAAATAGACTGCGATTGACAAGAATGTTTAATCTGCAATAATGTACAAGTGAGAGACAGTATAATGTACAAAGTGAGAGACAGTATAATGTACAAATTGAGACAATATAATGTACCAAGAGACAGTATAATGTACAGAGTGAGAGACAGTATAATGTACCAAGAGACAATATAATGTACAAAGTGAGAAACTATACATTCACAGAGGCATATTCAAGCTCACATACAAACAGAAATCACGTTTTCCTCTCTTTTATCTAATGACATCATACGATTAATTATCGATACAGTGAGAGTCATGGATGTGTAGGTATAGATAAGAGCTAGCTAACTTTATCAAGAGCATAACATATTCTTTCTACAGGGACCTGAATTGGTCTGGAAACCTTCTTGATCTCCAAAGCGTAGTTTCTTATCAGAGCCAAACTATGTGTAGTTGACACCAAACTTGTTAAATGGGAGGTAAGTCTGAAGTAAAAATCTCAATGTTGAATCTCTTAAATAGAATACATCGACTTTCCATATGTCATAAGACAGTAATTTGATAAGTTTGTTTATAAAGGTGGGAAGGAGTGTGTGGGTGGTGTGTGAGGACTTTACAAATGTGAATATATAACAAAATGTTATCAAATAAATTATATCCTGTAAATATAAATCATCTTATTGAAATGTCATATTCATTGGATTATATCCCTATGTTATATACATATTGGGTCATTGCTTATCAAACTTAACTGTTAACAATGTATAATACATCTTTTGGCCGATAATAATAGCACAGATATACAATTAAATTAAATTAGAAAGAACAAGGCTGTAGTGCAGACTGCTTGTGCTTAAGTTAGAATAGTTATCCCCAAGAATAAAAATATTAGTAAAGAGATGATGATGTTGTTGTTGTTGTTGTTGTTGATGATGATGATGACAACGATGAAGATGATAGCAACAGTATTGCTGCTGATGAAGATGATGATTACCTTCTATTTTGAAACCATGTTTTTATCTGCGTTTCCGTCAGATTCAAGTCTCTGGAAAGCTCGACTCGCTTGCTTACACTTAGGTACCGATCTCTCTGTCATAAGTGTAGAATAGCATAATATCAAATACAGACATTGTCAAGATATAGAATAACATAATATAAAATACAGACATTGTCAAGATATAGAATAACATAATATCAAATACAGACATTGTCAAGAAGATGTGGAATAACACCAAATACAGACATTGTCAAGAGGTAGAATAACATAATATCAAATACAGACTTTGTTAAGATGTAGAATAACGTATCATTAACCTTTTTAAATTTTCTAAATTTGTCCTAATCTATCGTCAACATTATATTATGGATGTGGTACGATAGAATAATTTATTAAGTCAAAATTTATAAACTGTCTCGTCATATCAATATTAAAGGTTTGCGAATCAAATCAGCATCGCAGTGTGCAAACATTTTTAAAATCGTATTTTGGAAATATGAATACTTAATGAAAGAAAGTATATTAAATATTAGCGTTACTGTTACAAAAATAAATAATATTACTTACTGTAGAAATATTAAACTAAATTACTCCATTTGAGAATAAAACCTTGAGAGCATGATGACGTTGCATGCTATTTCAACTACATCGCTTAATACGGAGGATTTTTAGTAGGAAAACTGAGACATCGGTGTACAAGAAAAGATTTTTAGTAGGAAAACTGAGACATCGGTGTACAAGAAAGGATTTTTAGTAGGAAAACTGAGACATCAGTGTACAAGAAAGGACTTTCAGTAGGAAAACTGAGACATCGGTGTACAAGAAAGGATTTTTAGTAGGAAAATTGAGACAGCAGTGTACAAGAAAGGATTTTTAGTAGGAAATCTGAGACATCGGTGTACAAGAAAGGATTTTAGAAAAGAGTAATGAGAGCACTTTTCAAAAATGACAGAGTGATGAATGGTAAGCATTTCAATTTATTATTTATTTTATCTGTCAAAATAAATATTACTTAAATAAATCGCATACTTTTATGTCATCAAATACATTTAAATTTATTTCCATAACCACAAAATGTTACAAATGAATATTTTAAAATTTAGGCATTGTTTATTCCTATGCGATTAGTCAATTGAATAATTTTTTAAATCAAATTTTATACCTTAAATTCATCTTCTAGTCTCTCTAGCTGTGCGGATGAATAAGCCTGGCGTGGTTTCCTGTCCACTGCCGATGTTCGCCTTTGTCGGCGGGCGGAACATTTCTGGGCTAAAAGAATAACATTCGATTTTTTTAATCTAAAACATATTTATTATTTTTAAAAACTTATTATGAGTACATTATCACTGTAAGTTTATAATATATGGTTTGGAAATAGTTTAAATGTGTGAATACAAATTAAATTAAAATAAATAATTTATTATCTATACAAATTGGATGGATAAAGGAATGAATGAAAAAGATAGATAGATAGTAACATAAATTGTCACATTAATTTTTTAAAGCAAGTAATAAACCATTAGACCACTCAGCAGGGACGTTTAGAACGGATATCCTGATCAAAATAATGTATATTAAAAAATAACTTCAGAATCAAATCTGAAAGAGAGAAAAATAACTTCAATTTGATATAAATTCCAATTAAAAAATCGAAGACAACTTGAAAAGACGAAAGCAAAATTAGCAACTTTACAAAATAAAATAACACTTTTTTAAAATGATACTTTTCTTCTTTAAAAAGTTGTTTCTTCGTCGTACCTTCTAACAGGAGTTGTCTCTGGTAAAGTGTTTGGTACATCCAGTTTGAATTCCCCAAGCCGGCTGTGCATGGTAAGAAATAGTTTCGCCGAAAGTTGTCGAAGGGAGACACCCCACTGGTAATGTGGGTCATAACTGGTTGCGACATAAGAGAATTGAAAATTAGCGGTACCTCCTCTTTATGAATGCTCTTTGATGTCGATTTCGACAGATTATTTGGCGATTCCGATAGTTCTGGAGCTGAAGGATGATCTACTGCATCAGTCAGTACTGTATATTCATCTTCTTGGATTTGAGGACTTGTTCGATTTTCAAAAGTCCCACCGTATCCAATGATGTCACGGATAGAAAGAAAAGAAGTCTTGGGTAGTGATTTCGAAAAACCTTTCTCGCGTTCTTTGAGAGGACTTTTTCTTTGGTCTTCAGGGGTATTTATTTCAAAGCGATTCTCCTCCAGTGATGACTCCATTTGCACAAAATAATTTCTTTTCCTTTATCTCACTATCGCATGAGAATTTTTATTAAATACTTTTAGTTGTATTTATTATTTCTTGCAAATAATTGTTATTAATGTTGTTGTTAGTTCACCTTTACTATTCTACTTATGTTTAGCTAAAAATTATACCTATTCTAGAATTGCATTTGTTATAAATTCCCTAGCTGCCTGCTCTTTGACCAATGATTCAGGAAAAAGACATCTTCAAAATTTTTTTCTATATATTTAAGGACAAAATTAATATAATTAATATTAATTCCATGCCGCCTTTACTGGTTTTTAGAAAACCATTTCAATAGCGGATCAATCTATGAAGCCCCTCCCCTCATCTACCCTTATAACTATTTCCGCACCACTGATTGGTCGCAGCCTAGATATAACAGTCTCTTTAGACCACATATTACCATTTCCTACACGCTTTATGACGGTTTCACAGTACCATAAACTTAAAGAGGCGTCACGCTTGTAAACATGCAACAATTTCTCATCTCGAATCGATAATCACATTTGTCTTCTCCTGAGCGCCCTCGTCTTTCCCGGCTTGTCAAATGGGAACTGCTCTTGAGTGTTCTGGAGACTTCATTCATTTGAATGACAATACTCATCGATCAAGCGCAAGTTTGTGATTGGCTGATGGAGAGTGCACGGTCTTTGCGGCTTCCGAGTGTTTCGTTTCTTGTGTTAATCACATTGAGCTTCATTCCTCAATGGTTGTGATTATGTTGGTGTTTTATTATTATTTTTAACAATGGCTGTTGCATTTCTTGGTTATGTTTTGCCATTTCATGCAATCTAACTTCGTCGTCTGGATCTTTGACAAATCAGACATATATATTCTCAGCGATGAGTAAAAGTGTTTATGTAGGCAATTCGTCAAGTGATTCTACTAGAATCTCAAGATTGTTAACTCTGCCTTATTTGGACACGAATATATAATTGTATATATTAAATTATCCTCACGGAATGCAGAGGAAAAAAAAAAGGATAATAATTCGAGATGTGCGTTAACAGAAGCTGCAGAGAGAGAGAGAATGAGAGAGAGAGAGAGAGAGAGAGAGAGAGAGAGAGAGAGAGAGAGAGAGAGAGAGAGAGAGAGAGAGCATCGTCACTAACTGGAAACAAATTTGCATTTTGTTCATTTCTACTACTACATCTACCACTACTACTACTAATTTCATATATCCGTTATGCTAGTTTGAAACAATGTTATAGTGACACAAACATAATTTCAAGACACTGTTTGTTTGTTAATGTCCAATGTATTAAAGAGAAAAAGTAATATTTCTCTTATGACAATCATTGATCTCTCGAAACTTGTTTATATAGAAACATTCTTTCCACGTTTGTTTTGTTTTATTTCTTTCATTTCCACAAAATGTTAAAGTCAACGTCTCTCTCTCTCTCTCTCTCTCTCTCTCTCTCTCTCTCTCACTCACTCACTCACTCACACACACACACACACACACACACACACACACACACACACACACACACACACACACAAGCACAATAGTCCGTTTAAAATAATCCCTTGACTGCTTTCATTTAAAATACTTCTCTCTAGCAGAACATAATTGTCAACGATATATCATAACATCTAAATGTATCTAAGTACTTTCGTTCAAGATACTTTCTCTCTAGGCCGAAAATAATTGCCAAAGTCATTTTGTTGCCTAAGTGTTAAGATACTTTCTCTCTAGAGTCTAGACCGAACATAACTGCCAAAGACATTTCTTTCCCTAAGTGTTAAACTGAATGCTAAAGCACATTGAAGTTTCTTTGCGGTCATAAAAAAGCACTCCACAAGCCCTCTCTCGCCCCACCCATCCACAAGCATATAATACTGTCACACAAGCACATACACATACATAAAACATATTTTCTTTAAAACTTACACCGGTTTACATGACTAAATTAACATGCTGACGTCACCACACATTTGAGAGAAAATAGGAAAATGTGAAAGCACGTTATTGAAAACCAACCTCAACGCTTCTGTTCACATTTACAGTTTTCCCATAAGTCTCTCTCATTGCTAGCAACAACAGTGCACACATTTCATTTCAAGGGTCTGAATGGCAGCCTTATCAATTAGCTCGACTGCAATTACGTCGGCATTTTATTTGCGCAACAGAGTGCTGGCGACAGCAAATTCGATCCTTGCTACTTTAAGCAACTTTCGCAAGCCTTCAATTTCTTCACACCAAGTTCGCAGAGATTTTTTTGTTTCTGATTTCCTAAAAGAAAATCACAGTTGAGATGGTTTTGTTTCTGTTTTCTTAAAAGAAAATCACCATAATCCAATTGTGGGCATAGAATGCGAGAATCTGAATAGAATGAACTACTGAGTGATGGGTGGGTGGGGCTGGGGCATAACATTAAACAATATTCATATACTTAAAAATAATTGAAGCATTAACTGAAGAAGAGCAATAGAAATAACAATAGCAACCATCGTCATCGTCATAATTTATCATCATAAATACCAACATCGAGAAATTTAGTGTAGACTAATAAAAAACAGTCAAATGCTGACTAACATCCGTTAAAAGTAAAAGCACGCTTGATTAGGTAGGTAGACATAATTTTTTAAGGTAATGACTAACGTTAAAAAAAAAAAGTTTTAGGTTTAAATAATAAGAATGGTGAACATTTAAATTTAGATGAGTAAGCAGCGTCTTTCTTTATTAAATTATAAAATAAATTGTGCTCTAAACAGTATATATGAGTAAGATCAGTCATGAACAGTGTCTGTCACAAGTGTCCAGATAATCTTAACCTTGTCTTCATAAGAAAAGAATGACAACAAACTTTACTTGATCTATGTATGCATAAGTGTTTGATGAATGTATATTTCTACGTACCCTAATGATGAATATTGTATGTGTTTGATGTATGTATGAATGTATATTTCTATGTACCCTAATGATGAATATTGTATGTGCATAATAACAATTTAAAGCCCTCTTTCGCTTTACATATTATTGTAATTTTAAGGAACTTATGCGAATATTTCCTAAAAACTACTATTGAACATTGATAATTATATATAATGGACCCGATCATGAGTATTCGGTTCTTCATATTATCGTTTTTATTTTTCTTCTTTTAAAATATTAACATTACCTTATTTTAATATACAATGTATTAAATCATAGATTTTGATACAGACACACCTTTTCTTTTTCTTAAGGATTTACCCATTCTAACACCACCGTATCTGTCTGATGAAAATATTGCATCTTGTGGAAAGTCGGCAGGTGTAAGAGTTCGAGCCGGTAGCTACAACTCATCACAGGGACAGCTATTTCATAAGCGCGCGCTCTTCAAGTCAGCGACGATTCTTGGCAAGCAGGATTGATCAGGTTAATGCGTGTTTGTAAAATTGTCCACATACGGCACAAATTGCCACAAAAGGCGGGTAACTCTTACGATAATGGCGACGAGAGTGCATTTATCTTGTTGCATTGATTTGAAGAGACTGCTTTCCCAGAGCGAAATGTTTTCGAGACGTTGAAATAAGTGTCTTTCACTCTCTGGTTGTTTCCCACGCCAAAAAACATGCTTGACAGGCATGCACTGCAGCGTCAGAGAGGTAAAGATGTTAAGCTCGACTCATTGAATAGGGCAGCATAACCGGAGTACCCTAATGCAGCTGGACTTAATGAGGATGGATTAAACATTGTGAGCATGGAGTAAATTAATAATTATAAACATATCTTCCCGACTATACGTGTGTTTACCGACTGCATCTAATATCGTTTCCCTTCAATGACAGGATGAATTGAAACTGTGGCAGTGGCCGGATCAGGAGCGGCCGGTGTTAAGTGTTGACCTCCATGGGAACAAAAATGCCTAATACTCCTTTTCGAAAGGTCATAGCGTGCATATACTAACTGTAATTAAGTACATTCCAAGCGGTTATTAGTTAATAGAGAAAAATGTTTTATTTTATCTTAAAATCCTTCTGCTGGGGATTATATATATATATATATATATATATATATATATATATATATATATATATATATATATATATATATATATAAAATGGCGTTGTCTAGTAATTGAATGAAATCAGGCCATGATTAATAGCTCAAAGCATTACTCTACACAAAGGAGGAGGTGGGATTAAGCGAAACTAATAAAACAATAATACGACCTTCATAATTGGTGATGACTTTCATCTTTCAATTGCATTATGATTATAATTATGACAAAGCAACAACAGAAGAATAGGCATTAAAGTCTAGCCTTTTGCAATAAAAGCAAGCAAGCAAATGTATTAATGTGAATGGAATTTTATAAAATTTACATTCACGATTATAAGCCATAGAAAATCTAACGGTGCTAAATCCAAACATAAGAACGTCATTTCTTCTAAGGGAGCTAAATCTGAATAAACGACATTCGCACATCGGGAAAATGATCATGCATATGGAAAGAAGAAAGTGGGTTTGAAGTAAAACCTGAACAAATACAACAACAACTAAAGCAACTAAATGTATTGAAATCAACAAGATTAAAAATATAACCAGATCGGGATTTGTGTTGTATCATCTTTCATTAATCTAAGATTGAGGGTAGTCAAGCAGGCACTCAGGATGAAACCAGACTGTAGTATTACTAAAAAAAAAAATAGGTGGCTTCGCCCCCACCCCACCTCGACGGAGGGCGGTTGAGGGTGTGCGCCAAATAGGAGCGATCTGTTTCACCCCCTTCCGCCAGCCCTCCTGCCCTCCACCTCAGACGCACCGCGAGGTTGTGGGGATCCCCCAGAAACGGACCAAGACCGAGAACATCGTGAAGATAAAAAGTCTATTGCGGCTTCTGGGGCGTCTGGGGTGTCTGGGGCGAGTAAGAGCGGAACAACACCACGATACAACAAGTATTTTACTAAGGTCAAGGTCATGTTTTGCTGTGAACAAGCAGTCAGTAAATGTTTCCAAGAATTGGAAATGTGGAGTGTTCTGAGAGTAAACTTTAATCTTTGCTGCAGCGTTTGGAACCTTTTGAAAGTTTTTTCAAGAGAAAAATGATAGACCAAAAAGAAAAAGTTACCAAAGTCAAATTGAGAGCGAAGGAGATAAATCATAGGATTTATGTAATATTTGTGTGCATCATGCAGGTCGAGCTGAAGTATCTCACCTACAGATATGTTGTCCTACAAGAACTGAAGATCTGACGTTGTAGGGAGAGACAGAAGACTGTTGAAAAGAACACCCCGATTTGTAAGCAAATGACTAAATTTAATGGGAAACACACCAATTTCATAATATATTTAGAAAAAAACACGCATGATATCAATTTATCATAATTCATTTGTAAGCTTACTGACCATCACCTATGTCTAAGAATCAGACACACAATTCCCTGCGTTTCACATACAGGAAGCGATTTCATTTGGATTCGTACGTATGAGTATCGTCTGCACACAAATGGCGCGACACGACTCTGGATAAGGGTGCCTTTCTTTCGGGAATAATATGTGAATTGAACCAAGAGAAAACAGTGCATAGATGACAAATACTTGTTGGACTAATACATAATGGCGATCAACACTGTCTGAAAATGCAGTTGATTTTGAAAATAATGTGGGACCTTTCAGACATCCAAAGCGTGAAGATGCTCATTACTTTTAAATGGGCATTTTTACGCGCATGGTTTAAAAAAAAATATCATAAGAACTTTATTCTACAAAAGTATATATAAACACTATTCTGTAAAAATCTATTTTATAAACAGTTACTAGTCATGCTATTTACTGATTGTTTGAAATGCAGGGGTGCACAAACTGCGGCCCGAGACAGGGTCCCCGGAGGACATTTGGATGTTACCATTATTACGAATGTAAAGCACATTATATCATTATTTGTGTTGTTGTTGTTTTTTCTACTGAGCCATCCATGTGGCGGCCCTCCACGTGGAAATTTGGCCCTCTGGCCTAAATGCTGTATAGATACACTGCATTGTTAAAATATTCAGCAAAGTTTAATTTTTTCAATACCATATGTTACCCACTGAGTATATTGAGAGGAACAGAACTGACGGATGATAAGTTTAATTAAATTGAATTTGCGTGAGTGTATGCTGCTTGATCTTAACCTCTCCCCATAAGCAGACATGCACACATCAAATACACATAATAAAAACACGCACATGCCATTGCAGAATAAGAGACAGAGTCAAGTTATCTGTGAAACATCCATGCGCACTTTTTCAGATTCATGAATGTGTTCGGTACGTGTGTAATCGATGTACGTTGAGTATTATCAACGTACAGCTGGTGGACCTAGGATAGTGACGTATGATACTTTTGGATAGTGTTAGAGTGTAATTCAATACATACATATTTAAAATTAATCTTTAAGGAAAAGAAAATAATGATGAATCTGACTAATTTAGAATTGAAATTTCGAACAATGAACAATGCACTCTGTAGGCCCTCCTATTGTTAGATCAACTTAGATGAGGCTTAATAGGTCTGTAGTTGAAATATAGTTTGAACTTTGGTACATACGTATACGTATATATAAAATTATAAATTCGTAAATGATTTGTTGTAGTAGTAAATAAAATTCATGCTGAAATTGGCAGTGTCGAAATTGCCGAATTTTGCGCACATTTACTTATGAAATGGATACCCCCAAATGATAAGCAAGCATGCAACTGTTATGCGGACCAAAATAAGTAATACGCCATCCGTTAGTTCAACTTTGTGTTTTATTGGCCATTGAACTACATTTATAACTCTATACTTAGCACAGATTACGTCAGTGAATCTGAGGCAATCTTGGCATAAAGCGGTGGACATGGTTTTCCGAAAGCATCTGGAGTTATTTCCTTCAGAACCGCCGTGTATTTAGTCTTAGTGGATTACAAAAAGCAGGTTATCAGTGTTTTAAGCATTTAATCTGTTTAGAAATTGCGGGAAATCATAACTGAAACTGTTTAAAATACCATTTTATTAATGATAGGTAATTCGATTTCATATTTCTTTAACTAGGGCCTATATATTTGTTTAATTACAATAACTAATTTCATGCAGTTTAATTATAGTCCATATAGTTAATATCATTATATTTTTTTTTCAGAATAAATTTAGATCTAAATACTATTTTAAATGAAAAAAATTAAGCTGCACAATTTTCAAATTTCTGTAACTGTAGACTATTTGAGCTCTAGCTAAATCAGTAAAGGTGATTACAATTTAGGCTATAGTATAAGTATAACCATCTGCTGTATTAGGATTAACTATTTAATAATTACAAAGTATATAATTAGTAAAAGTATTAGTGTAAGATTGCTATGCCCGAATTTGTTGGAGATTTTATACAATACAGTGCACGTGAACGTCAACATTATTTATGATATCAAATGTCTATGATTGAGATAGGAAGGATGATGTTAGAATTTCGTATTCTTAAATTAGAGAGATTGTATATTTTCAGTTACTAGCATATTATTGTTCATATTAATCAAAAGCGACATTTTATAATTTATATTTTAATATTAAAAAGAAAGATTATATTTTTTAAAAGATTTTTCATTTTCTTTTTTGTTGCTTGATTTATCTCATTCACAGCTCTTTTGAAAGCTTTTTAAATGTTCACCCAGCTGATTTATACAGAGGCATGTTCGTGAAATACAAAATCACAGTACAAGGAAGAAGAGACTGTGTAAGTACGTTAAAAAATCTTTATTATATTTAATTTTTTAATGGATTAACATAACAATTAGATCTGTATATAATTAGGTCCTAGAGTGTTGATTTGTTAAAAAAGAAAAAAAAATTGTAGGCCTACTCTCTAACAGGAAATATCTAGAAATGTTTTGATATTATCACCTACAAGCAGTTTTATAGTGTACTACCTTGATCTCCCACAAAATAATATTAATAATCATCCTAATAATATTTTTTAGTATTAGCACATGTGCATTAAGTTCTATTTTTCATTATATGTATTTTTTAAAATTCATTTTGAGGGATCACTTCATTGTAAAGAGTTTGAAGTATTTAGTACTTTTTTTCCCCTGTCAAACTATGTAGAGACCACATGCACTTGCACCTTTGACTGGCACAATGTTTGTCAAAGCAAAGTCTGCGTGATCGGGCACTTAGTGACCACTTTGGCTAAAAAAATATTCTTATGAACTCAAAGATTATTTCTCTAAAATAATGCTTAACTGTGTGAAAAGTCTAAGTCTGTTTTCAACAGTTGCAAATTTATACAATTATATTATTGTTAACTTATGTAGTTTTATCTCATATTTACTTAATATGAAATAGGTTAGACTGCTAAGAGGTCATTCACGTCATGCAGTGAGGAGGCAGAGGGTCAAAACCTCACAATGAAGTGTAATGAGGGAGAGAGGGAGGGGGTGTTGAAATGTGGCATCACACAATAAATAGTGTGTGGAGTGCTTCTTTCAAAAATAATATCAGAGGAAAAAATACTTTTTGACCTGCACCCTTAGTCCATTATATATCCGCAGTAGATAACTCCCTCTGAGACAAATTAATATCATATCAGCTGAAATTTTGGGTAATTGTTATAACCTTTAACTGGAATAAATTGTTGGGTTTTTCAAATTATGTAATTCCTTTTTCATATAATGTAATACATACATTAACATCAAAATGCAGACTAAATAAAAATGCAGGCCTATTGGTGATCAAACTTTAGTAAAAGAATAGACTAACAACTTAGCAGCATCCTGAGAACAGTCTGATGAGATCAAAGACATGCCAGTTTAGCAAGTTGAAAAACTGTATTTGGTCCATAGTGAAAGTTTAATCTTGTCATATTTTTTAAGTCAAAACATAACAAATATAATTAATTGAGAAGTATACAGTCTATGTCATGCTGGGATGCTGCACATTAAAGGGAGTATATAAAAAGTTAGTTTTTCTTTCCTTTTTTTCATTATAAACTTAGCTTTTCATTCCTTTCTTTTCATTAAAAACATTTTGTTGACATCACTGTGGTGCTAGATTATAAACAGTCTTTCTAGTACAAAGATTTTGAAGCTTGGTGACATTAAAAATAAATGCATAAAAAAAAAAAAAGATGAAATAGGAGAGAAGATGATTGAACCAGCATGCAGCACTGCTAACATTTACCTGTTTGAAACCAAACAATTTAAAGTATCCAGTATTACATTAGTTTTGATTTATTGACTTTTGGCAGCCCACAGCCATGGATAAAAATAAATGTTTTAGTCTTTATTTAATGCTTATGTTCTAGCACATTTTAACTAGCCAAATAGTCCTTGTAAAAGCATGGGTAATTAAAAACTATTTTAATTATTTTAAAAAATTTAAAAAAAAATTGTATATTTAATTTTCAATATTATTAAAAAATGTGGAAAAAATAGATGTGTGTTTGTGTGGGAGGGGGATGTCACATAGAGGGGAGTCTGGGTTTTTATGATGAAATGTGATGAGGGAAGGATGTAGTGTCAAAAGAGGGGCAAACATTTTGTCATATGTGGACAACCAGTAAGAGTAAGAACAGGACCTAAGTTTTATTTTAACTAGGGAGACAAATTCAAGAGAATGTTAATTTAGTTCATCCACAGTTATCTCCCTAGATATACTGTTTTAAAAAAAATAACAGTGAATATATTTTTCTTTCTAATAAATTGTTGATTTATTTCTTAAAACATGAAAATCAAAATAAATATTAGTAACATTGTAAAATTATAAAATAATGCTAATATTAGAAGCAATCTGTAATCTTTTCTTGGTTGGTACTAAAACAATATTAATCCTTTAGTTGGTTATATTACTAGGGAACTGGGCACTGACCTATCAAGCGATTGTATTTCAAGTCCCACTTAAACTAAAGGCAGTTTTACTTTTTTCAAACCATACGTCCACACTCCCTGGTTTGAGATAGTCAGGTTGTTCTCAATTGTTGTGAAGTGCTTTTATTAATGTGAAGTGTTAATAAAAATCTCCAGTTTTATTTTCTGTTTAATTTTTATTGTACTAAAATATTTTGTTCTATAGACTAGAAATATTATATGTTAGATAATAAACTGAATGTCAGTAATCTCTAGAATCACTTTAACTTGACTGATCTCTCTGATCTAATCTATCTAAATTGGAACCTGTCCACTCAAACTGATTTACTGCAAATATTTTTCTCTAATCCAAAGTTATGACTTGACATATATATATATATATCATAATTGATTGATCTTATTGTGATAATATTTTAATGGAATTTAGTCTTATAAAGAGAAAAAAATTCAGATTGACCTGTTTGTTTTGTTAATTTTTAATCATTTCTTCTTTCTTTTCCCAGATATATCAAGCTCAAGAATATGCCACATGATTGATATTGCTTGCACTAAATAAAGTAATATGCCAGAAAACAATTAGCCGAATATTAAGAAAAACAATGAGTGACATCGAAGACGAATATGAACTTACCTTTGATATCTCTTTAGCTAAACAGAGATCTAGTCTCCCCATTTTTCTTGGAGGTCTTGTCTTGGGTTTGTTTATTCTTGCACTTCTTCTCACATTCATCCACCTGCGGAACTATGTAAGTTATATCATTATACAAACGTGCTTATTAATTGTATTCATAATAGAAAGAATTAGAAAGATATGTCATGTGGATAGAATTATTCTATTGCACTTTGCAAGGGATATATGATTTGTAGAATAACCTGCAGATATTGTCCCCTTTTCTTCCAAATTTTCTGCATCTTCTCAAGTGCATCATGAGTAGAATAACGATGTTGATCTTTGTATGCTGACACTGCTGGTATAAACATTTTTGAGGGTGTATGTGTATGCCTGTGTTTTATGGAAGAAGAGTAGTGGCAATGGTATCATTGATGTCTGCCCCACTTGGACTGTAATTCCTCCCTCCTTTATCAAAAATATTTCAAAATACTTGTGCAAAGTCAAATACAGCCAGCTAACTGCTGTTTTGATGTGTTTGCACATACTTACTACTTGTTCTCTTAAGCCTGATAGAAAACTACATAATGAACAAGTACAAACTCAAGTTAGGTTCCTATATATATCTATTCTCAATAGATCTGTTGTTACCAGCTTCAACCTTTTGCAGTGACATATGGATAGATTTAACATGCAAGCCATTTCTACTGTTATTTTACTTCTGATGTAGGAGCTAGTGCTTAATATTCTTTCATTGTTATTGCGATTATAAGCAATTTTCTGAGTTGTAAAAGGGCATTTTATAATTGTAATTTAATTTGTTGAACCTTTTCTAACTTCTCACACATTATGTTTGTGTTTCTTTTGTGTTTCTTTTTATCCAAAATGACTGCATCCTGTTAGATATTATTCATATAGTGATTATTTAAAATAGCAGCTGTTCTCTTGTTCTCTGTGCATGCAATGCAATGCAACTGCAAAACTTTGTGAATTATGTCTCCTGTTTATAAGAAATATTGTATTTAACTCTTGTTTTATTGATTTATAAAGCTTTAGTTATTTACTCTTATACTGGCCGAGTACACTTTCTCTGTACTTTTGTCTTTACAACATTTATGTTAGCTTAGCTTAGATATTTATTTACATCAAACACAGAGTGTGCTATGTTGGTTAACAATAACATCATTGAAGCACTCCACACATTGTAATATTGTAGCATATGCCTTAGGCACACATATAGGGAAGTACACCATTTGAAGTTTGACAACAACTTTTCTTAGCTGGAATTTCCTTCTGTCAAAACTATGCAGAAGTTTTGACTTATGCTCAAGGCTGTGTGCTGCAATCTAAGACCTGTTCTACAGTTTGGCCTACCATTCTACATATCCTAAACAAAAGGTATCAGTTACCCAACCTCAGCAAATCTGCCTAAGAAGGATGCCCTTTGCAAGACCATAGTTGTTCTAATATTCTTTCTAGTGGAGACACTGCAAGTAGTTTACTTTTGGAGAGTGCAGACTTATTAGATTGACTCTCATCCAACTATGTGTGTTCAGTTAATAAAGTGAACTTTCTTTGCACTTAAATATTTGTTATAGTACTCTTTACATCATGTCTCTTTTGTCACCCGTAAATGTAATATTGTTATCTTTTGCTTTAACATAACTTTTACATTTTCATTGGTCTTATTCTTCTTTGAGTTTCATATTTAAGTCATTAATTTGTTCAATAGACTTCATTCTTTTTTTATATCAAGGAGTAGGAATGTGACTACAGGTGAGCCATAGCTTTATGGACTTTTCTGGTATGTGATCACTCATGCTGTTTTGTGAATGTATTTGTGCCTGTGTTGTATTCACTACATATGCATCACAATATCTCATTTGGAACCTAATCATTTGAGTCTGTGGTGGAGTAAATTTGCCTATCCCTATTTCTGAACTTAATTGTTATATTAATTGTTAAATGTCAAAGTAGTCCCACCTTGGGCACTGCTTATGCTGATACTTATAAATGCCAAAGGTCTTCGTGGTGTGTTGAGTAAACGTGCATGGAAAATCAAGAACATTCCTCCTGATGTGCTTGATAGCATATGTGCAGTTCAGGATGATTCTCTGCATTGTGCTTGGAGAGCACGTAAAAAATTCTAAAACTGTTGTGTAACATGCCTCTAGAAGACATGCCATGCTGGCAACAGACACTATCTATGAAGAAGTTATGTAAATTATTATATATTTGATTGTTGATTTAATAAATTTATTTAGTGAGCCCCCATCCATACACGTGATGATAACCTTATGTTGAAGAAGAAAGTGGATGGATGGGGGCTCACTAAATATAGATAAAAAAACGGATTTGTATTCTCTTTCCACCTACAGAAATATTGTGTGATGGTAAATGTTTGTCCTTAATGTTGTGTAAGAGAGAAAATGTTTACAGTGCTTGCAAATCCATCAAATGAGAGAGACAAATGGTGTCTTCTGGAGAATTATCAATAACATAAATAACATAAATTAAGATTCTCATCACTTGTAATTAGTTATAAATGATTAATTAATAATAATAACCAAAATAACTAATGTGGTGTAGGCATCACAGAGTCTTTCCGAACATGGTGCCCATTAATGTTCAGCTGATTTTGGTGAAAAACTTGAATACAATTGCTCACATAGAAACAGATTTTGTAATTTGTAATGACTTTAAACTTAACTTTACAAGAGATTTAATGACTTTTTATTTTATTTTTCAAAATGACTGCCATTAACATTCTGGCTTTTAGTTTTACAGTAACCATATAATACATGTAATTGTAAAAAAGGTAAGGCTAGAAAAAAGCAGTAGTTCCAATAATCACCCATTAAGCTTTGCCAAGAGGCTTTTGCAACATCACATTCTGTTGAAACCCAAAAGTTGTAGAGTTGATGTTATAGAGTTGAGTTATTCAGAGTATCCAAAATTTTACAGGGCTCTATTTTATTTTGTTACATTGTCAGTACTCTGTTAAGAGTATAGGCCTTTTTAGTTTGTTTCAAATGTCAAACATTAGAATTTTTCACAAAAAGGCATTGTTTTGAAAATGGGTAAACAGAAACTTATTATAACTAAAACTTTAGACAGCCACCTGCTTTAAAATTAAAATGCAAGGACAATTCTGATCAATGAACTTTTTATTACACAAGCAAGCTATATTTTGATTATTTTTGCGATAGTGTGTATTTAGTAAATAACTTACTATTGGAGGAGAAAAATATATTTTTTTAATCTGCTGACTGATATATGTAATCACTAATCAGTCACCCAGGTATATAAAAGGAGGAAATAATTGAAATTTATATCATAAAATTGAAAGAACTAAATACTAAGTATGTTGGGGATAACACACACACACACAAACACACATCATTTGTAAATCATTGCATCATTGTATTATTTGCTTAATATTTTAATTTATCCTAAAATAGCATCATAACAAATCACAAAATAACTATGCTGCTACATGAAATTCAAAATTTTATCAGTTTCAGTTACATTCATCCAACTTAAACAAAAGCATTTCCCCTTTTGTGCTGGTAGAAACAAAATTTATACTTCTGTTAAAAAAAAAATTAAAAAAATTAGATGTTTTGGTAACTGATGTTAACATGGGAAGTGGTTTTAATGGTACAAAATCAGTCGATTAAAACATTTTTGTATCCTTAGGAATTATTTGCTATGAAATTCATCCACTATTTTTCATAATAATAATTAATGTATTTTTATTAGTTTCACTCTAAGCAAACATTTAAAATTAAAAAAATAATAATATTTATTAAAAGAAATTAGTCATTATAATTAATTCTGTTCCCATTTATAATTAATCTAATTTATTTCTTTGTCCATGTTTACTGGTTGTAAAGTGAGAAAGATAATATATCCATTCCCTTTTCACCCATCAGTCATTGTTTAGTCCACTTCTCAATCATACATGGACTTGAGTTATTTATGCAGTCATTTTAGGTATTTTTTTCTAAATTGAATCTCTTACAACTATATTTGCTTCTTTGTTTGATGCTTTGGAACTTCAGTCTGCAGTAACAGAACTCACTGAGCCTGGAAAGGATGGGTCAGTCCATGAGTACTTAATTGTGTTCACAACATCACTGCTACCAGGTAAGTCTGTACTAACTTTAGGTAACTTCATTGACTGCTAATACTTGCATTTTCTTATTGTCTGCATTCTGTGGATTGAGATTAAAATAATGTCATAGTCAAAATCAAATTAAGGCTCTAAATTCTGAGCATTTACTATAAAATTAAAAATCACTGATAATTTACTTGCTAGCATTAACCTTCTTCTATTTAAAAGTAAAAGGCATTGGTACATAACTTTATTGCATTCAGGAGTGCTCTTTAATGTTAAACATATTTTTAAGAATAATTAAATTGTCAATTTTCCAATTAATCTATAGTAAACCCTTTTACTGCCAGAACTTTAAATAATAATTAATTCATTAGCTGGAGAAATGTTTAGTACACAGATGTATTTAAAAACTAAATATCTCTGGAACAAATATTGCTATCACTCATTTATCACTATACATTCTTTTCTCTTACTACAATGTTTATGACCTTAATTTCCACCTATCAAAGAAAAACAATTCATGTACAATGAACTTTAGACATAACCAAATATTCATATTCTGCATCCATATTAAGGCTTCTCCAATTTTGCATCCATTTTAAATTGGTTGGTTCAAAAATATTTTTTCTCTGCAACTGATATTTTTTTTCTGTTTTTAATTGACTGCACAAAACTCTGTGGAGTGGGAGTTTTAGCAGGTGTTACAGAAAGACTTAAAACTCTTATTAGTCTTATCCTGGCCAACCACACGTCCACTCATACTTCAGTAGTGTCAGGTGTCACAAGTATATGACAGTTTGAATAATATTTTGAACAATAACAATCACACATACAGCTACAAGTCCCCCAATCCTGGCCTTACAAAAATATGATGAAAAAGAAAATGCACAAATGTTTATGAGCTTAGAGATGAAATAAAACTTTATAGGGAAGAGTACTTATGGCAGAAAGAATTTACAATGAAGTTAAATCAAAATGATGCATACGACTTTAATATCCACAGTTTATCTCTGTGTTTACTCTGCAGGTAAAAAGAGTTTTTACATATTTTTTTGGAACTAGCCAAGCTGCAACTACTGTAGATAGGTGACTCACGCGCAGATCTGTTAGCTATTCATGAGGTGCTGGAATTTGATTTTTATTGTGCAAGTTGGGGTAATTTGCCATTGATTAATCAACTTCTGACCCTTCCTTGCCTCTAGCATGTTTTTTTCTACACCAAGTATCATTTGCTCAGATGTTTCTGACTGTTGAGTTTGAAGGATAGATATCCTTTGCTTACTTTTAAGCAGCTTATTAGTTTCATTTATCCCATTTCATTATAAATCATTTTTATGTACACATAGTTGTTAGATCCAGATTTTATTTTAAAAAATTCAAATGGCATGTTATTGATTGATTAAATTTAAACAAATGGACAGATTTTTTAAATTTAAAATTAGTAATATTTTTTGCAAGGTGAAGATTTGAAGTGGCAGTTTAGCAGAACAATGACAGAAATATAAATTATGATTTTTGTCTTCCTTTGGAATGTTAGTATATATACCTGATAATGTGCACTGACTATACTAGTAGCAAACACGTTTTGCAAATGCTTCTATTGCAGGATCTGGCATGATAGGAGATGGAAAAGTTTCTGTAAAGCTGATTGGCAGTTTCAGTGACAGTGAATTCTTTACTCTGCACCAGAGGATGATTGAACAGAACATTTTAGCTCGTGGCCACACAGATATTTTTGTTATTCATACCCCAGGTGAGTATGCTTTCATAAGACTAGCTGTGGAATTTGTATTTTCTTGTTTATATATATATATCTATATATGATTTTGTCATCATATTTAGTTGTTTCCTTTTTAACAGTTAATATTCTACAATCACCATTTAGCTGTTCCTGTTTTAACTGTTATTATTATTTTATTATCATGATTTTGTTGCTCCTTTTTAATTGTTATTATTTTACGATCTTATTAATTCCTCTTTTCGAAACTGTTCTTATTTATCATCTTATTTAGTTCCTCTGATTTAAACTGTTATTATTATTTTACTATCATAATTATTGTTGCTATTTTAAAACTGTTTATTATTATTATTATTATTATTATTATTATTTTACACTCTTTATTTAGTTACTCTGAAAACTATAGAATACATTAAGATATTGTTGTTATGCTGGCATCTTGTCATACAACATATTTTAAAATTTACTAACAAAATTAGATAAGTGTACATATTTTTGCATATAATTTCCTTCATTACCACAATAAAGACAGAGAAAATCTTGAAATCTTTTGCAGGAACAAGATGACTACAGATTATTTTGTTCTCTTTAAATAGTCATATATTTCCTCTCTAAATCAAATAAATTATTTAAAAACAATGTCTGACATTAAATTTTTTTTCCACATTTATTTCTTTTGCAAGATTTAAGGATAACAATAACAAATAAAATGTTGCTGATAAGATGGATTAAAACTACTGTCTGCACATTTGCATTAAAAAATATAAAGAAGGACAATAAAGACAACCTCTACCTAAAGAAGCCATTTATAGATTATGTGGATTTGCAGCACATGATATTTTAATTTTACAAATTATAATTCTAGAAGCTTCATTTTAGTTCATTTATTGTTTTCTTTTTTACTGATGAATTTATTTTATTTGCAGTTGATCTGGGTGATGTAAGGAGGATGATTCTTACTATTACCAACTGGTCTTCTGGAACACTACTCACATGGTAATTTATTTATATTGTTAATTTAGATCATTTGATTCTCTAACTCATCCTTTGCTAAGTAAACCATATAACTTCATTTGATAGAATTCATTATTATTCTTTTAAAGAGTTTGCATACAGTTTTAATCATTCATAGAGACTGTTATTTCACATATTTCCCCCCTCTTCTGACAATAAATATTTATCTCATAGGCCACTCTGCAACAACATTCTTATCCGCTGAGATATGCTGTAAGCTAGCTTGCCTAACCTGACAGTCTTAGTTTGGTGCAAAGGTAGTAATGTTATCCATGAGTCAAACATTATGTGGATACACTAGCCTCTATGGAAGGCCTTTTGTAATACAAGAAATCATTATGCATACATTGGTTATTGCTGGCTTACTAATGTGCAGCACAGTAGTAAGCCAGCAATAACCAATGTATAAAAGTGCAAATTTTCATTACTTTTCATTCACTGATTTCTCAACATCCAAAGCATTCTTTAATTAAAACAAATGAATTTTAAACAAAAGTTGACAAGTAATCTGCAATTTTCTTCATTAAAAAATTACTAGGCTTGAATAAAAATCTTGCACTTTATTTTGTGCAATTTAATGTGTAATAAAGAGAAGACACTAACTTCAAGGGGTGAGGATGGACAACAAACTTGAATTTTAACAATATTAATACATTAAAAAAAAATAAAGTGAGTGAATGTACTGTTATATAATTATAGTATTATCTTGCTGAAATTTTGCAGTGAAATAGGCAAATATTATTATAATATTATTAACATTTTAAAATGTGTACATTTTATATACTTTAAACTATAATTTTAAAAAAGTAAATATGCTGCTGTGTTAAATAGTACTTTTAGTTTTATCAGAGATTTGTTATTAAATGATTCATTTTTGCTTCTTAGTTTTGAATCTGTTGTACCGAAAAGTTAGTACCAAAAATGTTGCTTAAACATTGTAATAAACATTATTATAAATTTTGTTGGCCATTTTCAGTTTTAATTTTAAATGAGGATTCCTTTATTATCATATTTTTAAAGAAAATGTCACATATATAAAATGTTATAATGATGATGATGGCAATGTAAATGACAATGAACATGATGATGATAATGAACAGCAAATGAATGACCATGTGCATGCTTCATTTCTGTCTTTTAGGCGTCCTTGCTTTCTGAAAATAATCAAATCAGACAATTTTCAATGTTGGGGAACATCCATTAAAGATATTCTGGCATGTGAAACAAACATACAATATACATTTGATCTAATTAAGGATAATGAGTAAGTCATTGTTCAAATGTTAATGTCTCATTGAATTTGTTTATTCTCTCCATTTAGTCATTTGTTCCTTTCAATGTTTGATTGATGTTTATAAATTCTGTTTGTAAAATTGAAGATTTTTCAAATTTTGCTGGTGTATATTTTAAAATATAAGTAATACACCTTGCTGGAAAAGATATCACTGGAGGTAATAGGTACCTTTCCCCCAAAAATATACTTTATACCTAACAGTTTATTACATCAACCCCTGGTCGACTTAAAAAATACTGTTTCATGTAAATTGGAGTGTGAACATTTATTTAGAGCAACTTTGACATGCTAGTTGCATGATAATAATTATTTCAAATGATTCCATGTTCCTGCTTTGTGCTCACAACAACTTCTTTTTCAAAATAAGTAACTTTCAAACTTTTGTTGACTTTTTTGTAGAAACTGCATCTTGTTAAATTTGTGAAGAAATGCATTACTTTTTGATGCAACACAAATTCACGACTATAAAAGGATATATTTCAGTAACCAGTGAAGATAATCACTTACGTTTTTTCCTGTTTTACTTACATTATCTTGTACTTTCATTAAAAAAAAATATTTTAAGCACTTATCCATTAATATAAGTTTTAGCTGCCTTTATCTACTTACATTTTCTCCCTTATCATTGCTAAATAAAAATTATAAATTGATAATGTAATATTCTGACATTTCTTTTCCGATGGTATTTTAAATTTTAATAAGCAATGGTTTCATTAGTTTTATCTACTGATTATAATTATTTATTTACTTTACTTGATTTACTTCAGTAGTGCACTTATTTATTTACTTTTTTACAAATATAAATTTTGCATTAAACATGAATATCATTCTAGTTTGCGGTAGATGATTCACATGTGTTGTTGCTGTTTGTGTGCAATATTTGCTTTGCTACATTACCTTTTATGATTTATGCTTTTTTTTTAATTTAAAGAAAAAAGCTTTACTCTTGGTAATATCCAACTTTTCCCATTGTTTATTAAAGAAATGAAGAGCTGTCTTTATGGAAAATGATCATACTTTATCATCCGTGGACTTCACCCTTTAATCATCCTCAGCGGTTTGGTGCCTACACTAATACAGCAAATGGGATTTTTTTTTTCTTTACTCAGGTATTACAATTACTTTCTAAAATGTTTTATTGATAACTTTTGTTAAACACCGTCCTGTCTGTTTTCTGCACTTGTTAGTGCACTACCTTAGTTTATGTGTTCTTTCATCAATTTTTTAGTTTAAATATTCTTTTAACTTTCATCCTCATACAGTCCCTCTGTTTACTTATATCCCATTATCTTTATGTTTAAAAAAAATAATTCATAAAATCATTTTGTTAGATGCATTATTAAGATGTTTATAAATACTCATAAAAGTAATGGAATAGCTGTATTATTTGAAGGGGTATATAACTCATTCTCTCTGGGGAAGTGTACCATTTTGTGACAGGATGTTAATAAAATAAAGTAGATTAAATCTAATTATTTTACATGCTAAAGTGTACAACAGGGCCTAATGTTCACATAAAAACATAAGAAAGATAAAAATTATTAAAATGTTGATGTTATAGGAGTTTGAAATCTGTAAAAAACATATATTTCTATTGAAAACTTAAAATGTTTACCAGAAAAACAGAATTTTTTTAACCAAGAAAATATATTTAAAATAAGCAATATAATTATCTCAATACAACCAACATATTTTCCTTTATTAACCTAAATTATTAATTTAATCTGGATACATTTTAATTTAAACTAGGGTACAAAACTACAATTTCACAATGTGGAAACCATATTAACAAAATTATCAGCCATCACAAAAGAAGCTCTATTTTTCTCAACTAAACATTAAACAGACTAAGTTATTATACTGCAAAGATAATATTAGGTAATAAACAAAATATCTATTTTAATATGATGTTTTTTAATATAATAATAAGCCAAATCATATTTTTATTCTTTAATTAATTCACAGATTTTTCTACCCTTGCTCACTCAGGTTTAAAACATACTTAAAATGCAAAAGAAACCACATAAATATATACATGTTTATGTAAGCTTTTTACGATGCTAATCAATTTAATCAAAATATATCGGAATTATCAGAAATCTTAGCTCTTTTGAAATGTCAATGATTCTGAAAATTTTCCCACCTCTCCTTTGCAACTATGTGACCTGAATGGGAAACAAAAGTTATTTTTCTTATTTGGTACTTAATCATACCAAGACAAAATGACTTGAGATTTATCTTTCCGGAATATGGTGCCTTTGAAAAATGTAAGAAGTAGTTCATGATATTATCTCATTATTTTATATAAATTACAAATTTATTAGTTCCGTTGTAATGTAATAAAGAGAAAGGAAGTCAAATTAGTTTTCCTAAAGTTGAATATTTCTGAATATAATGAATAAATTTGAAAAACATTAGCATATGAATATTCCGGTAAAAAAAAAAAAAACCTAATTAAATCCACATGGCTTGTTCGTCTGACATTTTATGATTTGGTAAAAGAATAAAGGTTTTAGATCTGATATATGTGGAAACTAATTGTTGCAAAGAATCTGCCATTCTAAAATATGATTTCTTCACAAAATTGACCATTTGCAGATAAAAGGAATATTGAATATTGCTTTAATGTATTATTGCTCCTAAGAAAACCTTGATATGGTAAGTTTGTTGGATTATTTATAACAATGAAAATTAAAAGAAATGGCTATGTATATCCTATAACAAAAAGAGGTACCATTTTTCAGTTAAAAACAAATTTGTGTTGCAAATAATTACAAAATAAATAAACACATATTCTGAATATATAGATTATAAAAACATGATATTTCAATGCTTTATTTTTAAGAAAACACATTTCAAATGGACCCACTCTCCATGGAACACTTTCCCAGAGAATGAGCCATAATACTGAGATGCCTTTGACAGGTTGTTTGAAATTATGAGAAGGTCTCTTTAAATTATGAGGATATTATTATTATCATATCATTATGATAACTACATACCTCAATTTGCAGACTTGGATGAAGAACCAACTTCCTACCCATTCCGCGCTAACCTTCATGTTACAGGTAGACATAGTAGATCAGAAGTGACCTGGCATGCCCCAATAAGACAATAACCAGCAACAGGAATGCCCACGTAGGGATTTGATGTACGGCTTATTAATTATTATATGGTCCCTAACTACTGCAAACCTCTCTCTTAATTACATCACTCAGAGAGTGTGGGTATTTAACAAAGAAATATTAAATTTTATTAACAGTACAAATTAACTACACATTAGACAAGCAATTCAACATTGATCTAGTTCAAGTATATATACAAATACATACAGAGATACATGGCATAATATATATATCAGTATGGTCTAGGTCCAAAAGTTTTCATGATATATAACTGTTTATAATTGTTTACTAAATTATCTCCATTCCTCCCTATAGTGCCCTGGGGTGAACAATATTCATGAAAAGCATTACTTCAGTCAAATGACATTAGATGAAACAAATAATGTACATCACACACACACACACACACACACACACACATATATATATATATATATATATATATATATATACATATATATATATATATATACACTGTATAAGAGATAAGGAAAGCTCAGGTTTGTTTACAAACAAAATTATCACATGGCCTGTTAGCCAATGCTCTTCATTGGCTATGCATGGCATCAGGCAAATCTCACACACAGTGCACATAGTAGACAAGTCGAAAACAAACTTCAATGCAAGAATCCTCAACAGGTCAGAGACATAAAATCTCACAGTCTCATTCTCAGGAGGTGCCAAAGAACCAAAGAGGAAGTAGATCAATGATTCAAAAAATCTCCAAAGAATCAAGAATGTTGCCACACCTTTCTCTTGGAAAATAGTTTTTTTGTGCATGAGTGCCCTGACTAGCTTTTCATCTGCCTATACATCTTTTCTTAGCACTCATCATAATTAATTTAATAGTTATAAAATTCAATTATTTTATTCTCTGCCCTAACTGAACGGCATTACTCTTTTTACTATATCTTTAAATAAATAAGAAATTGCACTACACAATTTTTCTTATGAATTACATACATATTACTACATGATCAAAATAACTGAACAAGGTAGTATTTCATCATGCTACAAAAAATCTCTGAATCATTGCAAAAACAGTTTCACATGGATTTAGACTTGCCACGTTATCTTCGACAAGTTCCCAACGATGGCTTACACACTTTAGTTACAAATGCCCTGTAGTATATTTAAATTTTATTAATAGTTTTCTAACTTTAAATGATTCCAAAACAAAATGATTCTCTCTTTATTGATTACAAAGGCAGTTCTATTTCTTGTTGACTTATTAATGCATTACTGGTATAGGTCTATGGTAAATATGAATTTGGTTAAAGAATTAGCATGCTACAATCATTAGGACTGAAAGCGTACACATAAAAGAGAAGTGTTACTGATTATACTATTTCTATATTGCTATAAATTACTTGTAAATAACCAGTAGTGCTGGATAAAGCACCAAAAGAGTTACCACTTTACTCCATTAATCCAGTTTCAGTATGTAGAAAATTATAAAATAAAGAACCATGAAGAAATCGACTAACATTTGCAAGTTTTACTTATATCAGCAGTACATTTTAATACTTAATGTAAACTTTCCTTTTAAATAGTATTTTTCACTTATAAAAGTGCACTGTCCTGAATATGGTAGTACAGAGATCTTATTATCCATGGTAACTGGAAAGGTAGCACAGATAATCCCAAAATGTACGTAATGTACCGCATTGCCTACACTAACATGCATACATAATCTTTCTTAACTGAGTAGTTCTATAAAGCATTATCATTTCAGAGGTTCCATTAACCCTGAAAAGAATATACTGGAATCTTGATCACATTCACAGTGTCACATCACAAATATTTTAATCATAGAAAAGTTTCTGACATGGAAGTTTTAGTCAGTAAAATCGTTTGCTGGCATGGGGATATTTAGTAAACAGTTTTATTCTCTTCGCAATTGAGATATATATTTTATTTTATATTTATTTATTTATTTTATAGTTATTTTATATAATCACTGATTTAACATTCCCTTGTTTGTTTCATTCACTGCATGTGGTATAAATTACTCCCGGCTTTCAAGAATCATGTTTTATGTGTTTTGTTGTGATTTTTTATTTTGCATATTTATATTAAATCTTTATTCGATTTCAGATGACTCCAAATGCAGTAGAGATAATAATTTAATAAAACTATGGTAATAAAAAAGGCCATTATCATGGCACAAATGGTTTACTTTAGAGTTAATTTAACTTAATATAAATAAACTCATTCAGCAACCAGCATACACACACATACACTTGCATGCATACACATTGGTAATGAAGAGCTACGCATTTATTAAAAAGGAACAGTGTCCTTTCTGAAAACAGTCAGTATTTATTTGTATTCGTGTCTATTGTAGAATTAATAAATATAAGTGAATATTTTATGCTTATGAAAGTTCTAATAGCAGTAAAGAATCTCCATTTGCTTAGTTGTATTTCTGTAAATGAAGCATTGTGTAGATTTAAAGTATTTTATAATAAATAAATGCAATTATTTCTTCAAGTAAAAGTTTCATAATTTTGTTAAACAACACTTGTTATCAGCAGTTAATATGACTGTATTTTGTTTTTAGCTTTTAATTTGAGTTGCACAGATGAATTGGCTGATGAACATTTTTAATTTATGTAAATTAATTTACATTATTATTAGTATATTAATTGATTAATCAAGGCACAGAAGGAATGGTTGAATGTGCTGTAATGAGATATATATGATTTTATAGACTTTGGGAAAGCATTCTAAGGGTTTTAAGCAGAAATGTTACCCTCTAATTATAAGACTGCTTAAGAGCAAAATTTTGTGGAAGTGATTGGGCTCCTAAATTTAGGGATGCAAACCTGTGCGCGCTCACACACACACGCACGCACACTGTATACATAGTTACCATGTATTTGGATGAGTCATGATACATCAGTAGGCAAAACACATTGTATTGTTCATATGCCGGGTTTCTTAGGGTAATTCCAGTCATAAAGACAGATTGTCAGAATCTGTGATGTCAGCATTTTGAACTGGACTTTTGTAAGGTGGATTTTGTTATACACTAATTTATGTTTCTTATATCATTGCCACATTCAAAACTTCCAGTAACTCAAAATTGTCAAAGTCTACTTCAGAACATTTTCCAGAGCATGTACAAAATCCCTCCTATTTTTCGTTATGTTTATCAAGCAAACCCTCTTCATGTAAAGGAAGGGAACTCCAATGATTTTAAGGTTGGTGATTCAGAAGCTTTCTGCTCTAGAAAGAGCATTTTATAAATAATAATTTATAAATGTCTTTTGAAAATTGTGTTCAGGTTGTTGGGTTTGTAATTTATAGATTTTAGCCTATTTTCATTTATTTATTTATATTTAATGCCTTCTTGCCCCCATTGCTGGTTATATCATCCCCCCATCCTCCCAAAATATAGTCTTAAAATTATACAGTTTATTTCTCAGTGCAATGTAATGTATTGTTTTGACTGAGGTTTTGTGCTATATCTTCTAGTCAACGCTGCTGATAACAACACTGATCACTTTCATCTCAAGCCAGATATTCACTGAAAACATGGATTCGAATTTTGATATTTCTCTCGTTGTGTCATCTGCTGCAATCACCACCTCCTTATTGCAGGTTTGAAATCATATGCTTTGTTTGTGTAACTACCAGAAATCCCTGCCAGATCTAAATGTAGAAAGCAAATGATATAAACAAATCATTTAACTTTTGAACCCCTTATGTTCACATCAGACATAACCATAACTAGCCCATTTTATGACTGTTGGTGAAGTTTTGGCACACCAAGGGCAGATCCTGCCCCTCTCCATTGTGTCTATATGTGTGTGTGTGTATAAACATACCTCTTTGCAAAATGTCAGCTTTCTTGCTGTTTCTATGAGATCATGAATCATATTAACCATATGTCTTGCGTTTATGTGCTTTGGGGTGGGTGGATGGGTAGATGGGTCCTTCCATACATATATCCATCTTGGGGCTAAATTATGTCCCCATGCACAATTTCAGCATCCTAGCTTTATTCCTCATATATTTATTTGTGGATCTATGGGTCATCCCAACGGCCAATGGTCAGCCTTGACCTCCCCTTCATTCTCTCATGCCTTGATGCAAAATTTTAGTTTTTTGGCTGTGAATTCATTGCATACAAACACTCATTTCTGTTTTATTTATTAGATTACCTAAATCTCAAGGTATTCCAAATGTATCCACGATTAATTGTCTTATTCTTACTAGTTGAAAATGTACTCTGCCTCAAACTATCTTGCTCCCTTTTCTTCTCACTTTCTCATTTTGTTCTCTAGTCTCTTTATCTCTTTTCATCACTCATTTCTTCTTTACTTTTTCTGGTGACTTTTAGATTGATAATTTTCTACTTAAAAGAACATACTTAGTTTAGCAACTTTCTTTATTAATAAAAATTCAGTCACTTAAGAAAAAATATATTTATTGTTATTATTTTAATTATACATGTAGTTCTAGTTGTCATATCTACTTTCTGTCATTTAATTTAAAGGAAAGGTAATATTTTTCAGATCCTTACAAATAGTATTTCCTAAAAGAAGTGCAGCACGCAAATTACTATGTCAAAATGTTAAAAGTGGATACAGAGAATAAAAATATTTTAGATGAGTTTTGCATCACCAAATAAGTGTCTGTTTCTCTAACCTTCAAAATACATGTTGATTTGAACTCTAGTGTGCTAAGTGACATGACTTTTGGCATCTACTTTAAATATTTGTAATGATTTTCTCTTTTACAGACATCAAAGTGCTTTGATGCTCATACACAATTCTAAATTGAGGCATGTAAGGTTGATAATTATCCCATTATTACTCATAACATTCATGTTTATATGTTTCTGAATGCTTTTCAGAAGCAATATTTATAGAATTTTGAAGCATTTTGACTCAAAGAAAGAAAAGAATTCTTCTTTGTACAAAACTTCCTTAGTTGATAATTGTTTACTACAAACCTGCCAACTCATGAATTTGGCATGAATTTCACTACTAGTGATAGTAATTCACACTTTAAAATAGCATGAACATAATTCACATTTTTCTAGAAGAAAAAAAATCACTTCAATTTTCTTATGTAATCTCTGTGTTGTGTTGTGTGTGTGTGTGTGTGTGTGTGTGTGTGTGTGTGTGTGTGTGTGTGTGTGTGTGTGTGTGTGTGTGTGTGTGTGTGTGTGTGTGTGTGTGTGTGTGTGTGTGCGCGTGCGTGCGTGCGCACGCGCATGTTTGTCTCAATTTTGTCTTTGCTCATGTCCTCCTTTTTCATTTCCCTCTTTCTTTTTGTTTATATCTCTCAAACACTCTTTCTTTTGTAATTCCTATCTAATCTGTTTTCTTTTATTCTCTCTTTTTCTTTCATTCTCTCATCCTGTTTCCTTATATAATATATCTCCTTTTTACTCCATCTCTTTCTCTTCTTTCTCTCTTGCCCTTCCTTTCTCTTGCTTTCTCACTTTTTCTCTCATTCTTCTTTTGTCTCTTTTTCTTTCTTTTTTTTTTCTCTCTTTGTCTCTCACTCATTTTTTCTTTCTCTCTTTCTCTTTTTTTGGTCTGTTTTTCTTTCAACAACAAACACTTCAGCTCCCATGGGCATAAAAGCTATAGGTCTGCTGGCCTTATGTCTATGCTTTAAAAAGAAAATGCTATGATACTGGACTGAAGAAAACAACCACAGTGAAACTAAAAAAAAATATATATTTATCTTTGAAAATAGGAGAAATGACTTACCGCCTCAAAATTAACAAATGTCAATCATTTGATCTTCAAAAATTATCCATAACATTACCTTTCCTTTAAGTATTATTAATGTTTCTTATGTCTTTCATAATCCCTGCCTGCACACTTTACACACAATACTTGTTAAATACAATACAGATTATATTTATAATTGCTATTTTGAAAATGTTCTTGATTTGTCACTTTTGCTGCTTCTGCTGTTGTGCTATTTCTTTTCATTTCTTGCTCTAGTTGTACTTGTGGTTCTACGTCATCTTTAACCGTTGATGCATATGATATACAATAGACAGAAAAAGATAAACTGCTAGCAAGCAGCGCTTGACAAATCCAAAGTTACAAGTCATGTTCTCAAGGCAGGGAGGACCCATTAAATCAAATGCATTTATTTTTCTTATTTGGTACTTAAACTCATCACACCTAGATAAAATGACATTACTTATCATTCAAGACTGTGGCATACTTTGAAAAATGTAAGAAGTAGTTCACGATATTATTGTCATTATTTTATATTTACAAATTTATTAGTTCCATTGTAATGTGATGAAGCGGAAACAAAGTCAAATTAGTTTTCCTAAGTATTTCTGAATATAATGAATAAATTTGAAAAAAAATAGAATATGAACACTTCCAATAAAAAAACCTAATTAGATCCAAATGGCGCATTCATCTCACACATCTCATTTTTGTAAAAGAATAAAAGTTTTGGTCCCCTTTTTTGAGAAACTAAGTATTACAAAGAAACAGCCTTTTAAAAGTATTATTTCTTCATGAAACTGACCGTTTGCAAATAAAAGAAATATTGGATGTTGCTTTAAAATGTGTTATTGCTTCTAAGAAAACCTTGATACGGTAAGTTTGTTGGATTATTTATAACAATGAAAATTAAAGAAAATGGCTATGTGTATGTATGTATGTAACAAAAAGAGGTGCCATTTTTCAGTTAAAAATAAATTTGTATCGGAAATAATTACATAATAAATAATCACATATTCACATAACTATATTATGTATCTCTCACATCAATTCTGAATATAGAATATAAACACATGATATTTCAATGCTATATTTTGAAGAAAAAAAACCCACATTTCTGTGATTTTTTAAATATTGAATTATCATTTTGTACTGAATCATGGTTTATAAATCTTTCCAAGAATTAATTCCCTTAAACATAGTCCCAATATTACTTTACCACTATGCTTCTTTATGTACAAGGTTATTTTCTTCTTAAATGGAATCAATAGCATATATTTAATAAAATTTAAATATTTTTTGGCAGGTTATGTTATACATTCCACATGCTGTACCATTGAACATTTATAATTTTATACTGAAAAATATTATATATATATGGTTAACTTATCTAAGTTTTAAATTATTAGTTGATCCAAAGAAGTACATCCATAATCCAAAATGGATTAGAATTGTTGACAGATTTGTCAGGCTCTGCATGCTTCTTCTTCTCCTGCAGCTGATAGTGATACACAATCTGCTGTTTCTACCTTTTCTTCTATTTCTACTTTTTCTTTTAGTTCTATAGAACAAATTGATTATCTCATGAAGACAATATTTAAAACATAAAATAAAGATTATTTTTGCAGATTTTAGAGTTATTTTTACGTAGTATTAGGCCTAGTGATGAACTTAGCAGAGGAGAATCATGGCAAGGGCTTTGGATTCCTGAATTTTACAAAAACCCAAATTATATTAACATTGACTTTGACTGGGATAAAGCTGTTTCGCACCCGTCTGGAGTTGTTGATGAACCCATAAACATTTTTACATCTCTAAAAATGCCAACACTTGAATTTTCCTCTGGATCACATCATGATTCAAATTCTTCATCTTCCTCAAATTCTTCGGAGCAGGAATATGAAGAAGAGGCATATGTTGTCGCAATGGACCTCACTCCAGACCTAATTGAGCACTGTCTTCTCAGTGTATTGCATCAAATTTCTGGCATCAAAACAAGGTATTTTAGTGCAGCAAATGAGAAAGAGAGTATTCTGAAATACCATCCAATTTTCATTGGGAAAAATAGCTTGGAAGGTGTTAAAGTCAAAATGCTAGATGTTGTGCGAACATCCCAAAATTGTCAGTTCTGTATCTGGATGGACAATCCATACATGGGGTGAGTATTAAGCAAGGCTTGAAATTATATATGTAAGTAGTCATTTCTTTGACATAATATAAAGTTAAAGTTTAGTTTATTATAGTGCAATAGTTTCTATTAGTCCAATAAATAATATAGGCATAGTAATGAAATAAATAATTTCATGTGTCCGTATTAGTGATGTTTAGAAAAATGTTGGACATATTTCATCATGGAACCCTTCCTGTTTTCCACCAGTCTGTTCACTTCAATTGTATGCAAACAAAATATGCCTACTAGACTAATTATTTAATTATTTCTATTGCTGGAATTATCTGCTGTTGGATATTTAAATGTTACTTTCTGTGACTGAAAACAATATAAAATTCTCTTCTAAATTGGAGCAAATTAAAATTGATTCTAATGTTGAGAATCTTGACTAGATAGGATATTTTTTGTTTTTAAATACAAGACCATCATTATATTTTACATTATATGTAATCCCTGCCATTGATGATTTGACATCTTTGGCACTGTCAGCTCACATGTTCCATTGCATATTTAATGTCGCACCATAGATGAGGAATCTTTAATCTGTTTGTTCCTCTTCAGGTAGTTTGGTTTCTTGATCAACATATTGAATCTGTTCATTTCTCAGAATTAAAATAAAAATTCTAAACTTATGCTTATCCTTTATAGTGTCTGACATGTAATTTTGTTTGACACTGATTGAGTTTATATGTGTGTAATGAAAATTTATGTTTACTTACAAGTTAACCTGCGATTCAGCTTGTGTTTACAAATGTTTAAATTGCTTTAAATTAAGAATTTACTGTTGCAGCTTAAATATGTAAAACTTTAAGCAAGTTTATATATGCATTTAGAGCTTGTTAAATCCATCAAGAAATTTACATGGTTGCATAGCAAACTTCATTGAGCTGAGGAGGTACTGTATCTGAATACACTTAACTTGAATGTGCAGTGGAATACATTTTCTTAATCACTCAGATATCTAAATGCATTTTATAAATTGTCATTACTACAGTTGAAAGATATTTTTATAATATAATTCAGGAATGGATGAACGAAAAATATTTTATGGAAACTTGAAATAATTCTGTGAAATAAAATGTGTACCAAAGTTAAAATAAATTTCAAAACCAGAGCATTTAATATTCTATTAAATAAACTATAAATGTTGTTCTTTTTATTTATAACAGTTTGTGGTTGGCAGTTGGTACTGATTAAGTTCTACTATGTTTCTCCAATTAGCAATTTTTATCAGTTAGTGATAGAATATGATCTAACACATTTTCACTCAATTCTGATGACTGAATACAAAAATTGTTTTGATGCCCCAAAATATAAAAAATAAAAATTTCAATATGTACAATATGCTAAGTCTAAAAGGGTTAAAGTAGTCAACTATTATATAAAGACATTTGTGGCTGGAGCAGATTTTATTCTGGAGCGCTTTGGAAATAGTTCTGGGGGCAAACTTTCAATTTCTTTTAGCTGACAATTTTCAGCCACAGGCAGATTGTCTCAAAAGATATCTGAAAAATTCAGAGACTGCAGGCAAAACCATCATTGTGGCAAAGTGTAATCTAAGGTCTCATATTAAAATCATTTTGACCTGTTTTGTGTCTGTTTAATAAATTGTATTATTACCAAGCAGTAAGTAGCTAGTTATTAATTCAGTGTAATCATATTAATACTAATGAATGATGTCAGGAGTGAAAACAAAATTATATAAATAATTACTTTTTATTTTAACTTCAGACAGGCAAAGGTTTTTAAAATGTTTTTAAAAGTGCAATAATATCCCTAGATAAATTAAAATATTTTAGAATTATTTAAGAACAATGAGGAAAATATGAAATAATTAATGTAAAAACTAAAGAGTTTTTTTTAAAATTATTATTTGTTTTTTGTTGTTTAGGGGAGTAAATCTTTCTTTATCTCTCAAACTCTAGATAAAGCAGTCTTCTTACTTTGATAGGCAACTTTAATCGTGTAGTTTGATCACACTTCATATAGCATTACTGAAGCTCCAAAACAGCCTATATTGTAAAATCATATTTGGGGATGTCTTAATTTTGTTCTTTTATTTTTTACATACTTTTTATATGAATATTCACATATTTTAATGCTGCTGGTTCATTGCTTTCAAAGATACAGAGATCAGGGACCAAAGCTATATAAAGTGATAGACTCACTCTGATGTGGTAAGATAGGAATGATATTGGTTTAATGTTTTAAGATTCAATCATGACGATTGACTTCATTAAACATACTAGACAAGCAGCATTTAATCTTATACTAAGAATAAGATCACCTGTTATACAAATAGCTTGTGTCAAAAACTACATGATTTAAGTTCATGAATCAAGAGCAAACTGCTCATTTACAGCTTTGAAAAAAAAACTCCAGTCAGGTATGTATTCATATATAAAAAAAAATATTCTTTTCTATCAATCATAATTTCAATATTTGAATGCTTTAGTACACATTATATAATTAATTATAAATCATAAACATAGCATATGTGTCACAAGTCTGATAAAAATGTCCGACCTGATGACCCACTTAGCCTTGTTTACTTCAAATTCGAATATTTGAAACCCTTGACCCCTTTGTTCAAAGCTTCCTTTTTCTAGGCGCTTCTAGAACAGGTCAAGATGTTATGTAACTTTAGGACCATTGTCCAGTTCTCGAACCAACTACATGCTTCGCGAACAGTCACGTGATACGCAATATACCTTTCTATATATGTACCCACACGCTTCCGCTCCCTCACTTCGAGCACATTTTAGCTAATTCCATCAGCTTACTCGGGTCGTGAGAGGCAGCCGGCGCCATAGAGAATCAAGGTACCCTTCGACTTCTCTCAAAGGTATCATTTCATTTAATAGTATTTGCCTATGTATTGTTAAGTATGTATTTGTGCTATGTATTATATGATTTCCATATACACTTGAGCATGGTTCAGAGAAATAGCTGAAAACCTGTAAGTTACGGAATATAAATTTATTGTAACCATTTTTCCATTTCTGTACTTTAATTTATATTGTTTTAATTCACTAAGAGCCAGAATGCTGCGCTCGATATGAATTCTTCATGTAATTCAATTATTGCGTGTAATTTAAATTGTAAATTGTGAAGCGCTCTGTCGGTTTGAATTACCCCTTGTATGAACATTAATTTAACGTTGTATCTATTTTATTGCTTCATACGTCATGACTGTTAAATGGAACACATGTGAGACGATTATATTTTTCCTAAATCTAATTGTAAGCGACGCGAAGTCGAAACTCTTTGTTCAGCGCATTTAATTGAGCCATGCCTAAGTAGGACCTGTTAGGTTGAGAATTATATCCAAACACGTTGCATCCACAGGTCGGCTCATGGTTCATGTTCACCCATGCCTCACCTGCATTAGCTTATTGGTATAAGCGTGTCGAATCCACTCTGAGGGCCATGCTGCAAAAATTCCAGTTCCTAGCCACTAACAAAGGGACATCATTCCTTATGCACCACGTGTGTCGTTAAAGGGGGACTGAGGGAACGAATCAGCATGACTGAGTGTTGAGACCAAGGATACAAGAATAGAGCTAAGTGCAAGATCAAGTGTACAGATCTCAAAGGAACACTTTTCTGGCAATTTAGATTGACAAAAATCAGGCATAGGCGCGTAAAGACAGAGTGAAGACTATTCGCGTTGCATTCGATTTATTGTTAATTTGTTAAACTTTATTAAATCTTATTTTCTTTGTTAATACCTCTTAGTAGTTGATTTCTATGCACAATAGACCAATTAGATTAATTCTTAGATTTGAATGGGGGCGGATGAGCAGAAAGATTGATGATGAGTGCATATTAATTTAGAGGGATTTAACTGTTTTCAAATCTAGCTAAAAGTTCGCAGTTTATTAGTCTGTAAATTTGTCGTCTGAACTACAAGACGCACTTTTAATTAGTCAGATAATAAATTGAGCAACCAGTCTGCGTAGAATATGAGAGGAAGAATTAATTATATTTAAAGTCTTTTAATTATTCTAAGCAGGGTCTTTAAATAAATACTGGAAACGTAACAAGTGGGGGTCGTCGCGGGATTGATATGTATTAAATTGTAACTTGTAACATTTTTATACATAGGGCGTATCATAAACCTAGAAACGAACGAACGAAAAGAAATTGCCAATTGTTCTTTTGATTTTTGTATTACTGATTTTCTTTGCTTTTGTTGTGACATGTGCATGTATTCTTTTGCAGAGTAGCGTGCATGTTAGTTAATATATGTTTAAGCGTAGTTAAGCATTATGTTAGCTAAATGAATGATTTATTTAGTATTGTGTTACTGAGTACTTCATTGTGAGGAGTCGAAGGTTATACCGCCAGCTAGGAGAGTTATCGGTAGTAACAGACTTCGGACTATTATATTTAGGGTGCTAGATATAATGTGTAATGTTGTATGGTAGGAGCCGTGACATTACGAAAGTCTTGGAACAGCGGACACTGTGACAAGCAGGTGAAACGTGTAAGAGTTAACGCGCAATTTATTTCGGAAGGTGTTCTGAGTAAATTAAATAATTTTTGTAAGGTCGTAGCCTAAAAGTTATTTTCGGGATAAGCGGAGTTATCGCCGACGGTTAAAACACACAATTCACGAGATACATTGTTATTGTAGCCAGCGCGCTAAGACAGTAAAATGGATCTAGAGCAGGTTATTGAAAATCTGAAAAGGAATGGTTCCTTATTAGGACACCAAGGTGACGAACTGACGAACTACATTAGAACCGAGCTAGTCAAAAAAGAGCAAGCGGATCTAGAGAGAGAGAAGCGAGCAGACGAACGAGAAATGAAAAAGTTAGAAGCCGAAACGAAAAAGCTAGAGGCTGAAACTGAAGCTAAACGCATAGAAGCTGATACGGAAGCCAAACGCATTGCAGCCGAAACAAAACGGTTAGAATTAGAGGTGAAGAAGTTAGAACTCACAAATCCAAACCGTGATCGCAGAAGCAGTGGTGATTCGCGTTCTAGCGATGGAAATAATCACAGTAGAATTGAAAACATCATTCCAAAGATAAATATGGTCCCATTTGATGAGAACAAAGATCAAATAGACGCGTATTTAAAAACGTTTGAAAAATTAGCCAGAGCAACAAGCATTCCAGCGGAACATTGGGCGATAAATTTATCGGGGTTATTGCAGGGCAGTGCGAAAAACGAGTTCAATAAGCTTAGCGATTCTGAGTCAGATAATTACGACACAGTCAAGGCCGCATTATTGAAACGTTACAAACTCACAGCAGATACATACCGACGTAAGTTTAAACAGGCCACTAAAGCCAGTTCAGAGACGCACGCACAGTACATACGACGTGTAACTGACTTGTTCCAAAGATGGATAGATCTAGCCGAAACTCCACAGACGTACGCAGGTCTTAGGGATGAAATGATAAAAGACCACATTCTCGGGTCGTACAGATCAGATCTACTGATTCACTTAGCAATAAGGGAAAAATCTACGCTAGAGGAGATAGGCAACGCCGCCGATCGCTTTGATGACGCACATTCTCAATTCTCGAACGCACACGCGAACAGCAAGTCTCGACCGAACGAACCGCAGACTCGAAAGGATAAGAAAAATGACGGGAAGGCACCTAGTGAGCGTGATGATAAAACATCTAAACCCGACACTAAAAACAGGTCCGACAAACAGAAAGATAAAAAGAATCTTGCATGTTACACTTGTGGTGATAGTGGCCATTTTTCACGAACATGTCCTGAAAAGAAAACAGCTAAGGTTTACGCAGTAGAAAGTCATACACCTAAAACAGAAAAGTCGAATCGAACACCAGTACAGGCAAACGGTCACGATACAATCGCTTTGCTTGATACAGGGTGTGAGCTAGACGCTATTGTAAATGCATCATTAGTTAACCGTACCGACTACACAGGGGAGACAATCTCTGTCACCTTTGCAAACGGCGAACAAGACATTTTACCAGTAGCTGAAGTCTCGATTGTTTCAGACTTTGTAGAAGGAACAGTCAAAGCGGCAGTTATGGAAAACTCACCGCATGACGTGATCCTTGGTTGCAAGTATGTTTTGCCGTGCAAAAAACAAACTTCAACTGAACCACCACTGGTTAACGCTGTAACCAGAGCAGCGAGTAGTAAAGACAAATCTGTAACTGCACCGATGTCTGCCGCACCAGCCGTAGATAAAGCAACAGTTAGCGAGATTAAAATATTACAAGCTGAGGACGAAACACTAGACAAGTTACGCAGACAAGCTGTACTTGTTAGTGACGTCAACACTGACGATTCGAATAAGAAAGCGTGCATTATTCTGAAAAAGGGTTTATTGTACCGCTATTCGAAAGTGGGAGACGAATTTCGGAAACAATTAGTCGTTCCACAAACCAAACGAAATGACGTATTACGATTAGGTCATGAGAGTCTTTTTGGTGCACACATGGGTGTACAAAAAACAACTAGTCGTATTACAAGTGAGTTTTATTGGCCGGACATCACTGCCGATATCCGTAGATTCGTGTTAAGTTGCGACACATGCCAGAGAACACAGTCTAAAAATTCAATCAGACCCGCACCGTTAGGAGAGCCTGAACTGATCAGTGAACCCTACAAGCGCGTAGCATTGGATTTGATTGGGCCTATAATACCCACATCAACGAGAGGTAATCGATACGTGCTGACCACTATTGATTACGCAACAAGATTCGCCGACGCAGTACCATTGAAAAATATTGATACTGAAACTGTCGCCGAAGCCCTTTTCGGTCTTTGGAGTCGTGTTGGAATTCCTACTGAAATTTTGACGGATCAGGGGAGTCAATTCATAGGCAACGTAATGAAGGAAGTAAATCGTTTACTTTCCATCAAACATCTTACTTGCACACCATACCACCCCCAGGCAAATGGTCTGATTGAAAAATACAATGGGACATTAAAAACAGCACTTAAAAAGCTCGCCACAGATAAACCGAAAGACTGGGACAGATACATCCCTGCCCTACTATTTGCATATAGGGAGGTGCCACAATCTTCCACCGGGTTTTCACCATTTGAGCTACTTTACGGACGTACTGTACGCGGACCGATGATGATTTTGAAGGCACTTTGGACTGATGAAAAGACAGATGACGAAGTTAAGACAACTTATACATACGTCACTGACTTAAGAAACCGTCTTGAAACTATAGGCAAGATAGCACGGGAAAACTTGACGATAGCTCAGTCTAGACAGGCAGAATATTACAATAAGCACACCAAACCTAGAGAATTTGAAGTTAATGACAAAGTGTTACTGTTGCTTCCTGAAGCACATAACAAACTTCAGATGAAATGGAAGGGGCCCTTTGTAGTTACCGCCAAGCTAGGGGGACTGAACTATAAGGTGCAGACAGGAAAGAGAGAGAAAATCTTTCATGTTAACCTACTCAAAAAGTACATAAGCCGTGAGGATCAAACCACTCAAGCTGATTTTGTCGTAGCGACGATAGTTACAGAAGACGAGGGGGATACTGATTGCGTCACTGGTACTTTACCAAACTGTCCTCTACAGACGGACGAAACTGTCAAAGACGTTAGGGTAAATGAAGCCTTGACAGAAAGACAGAAAAAAGAAGTGAATGAATTGCTTAATGAGTTCTCATCTACTCTGACAGACAAACCAGGGTTGACAGACTTAATAGAATTTTCACTGAAGCTGACTGACAACAAACCGATACGTTTGAAGCCGTATCCGTTGCCACACGCTAAGATAGATGACGTTAGACGTGAGATTAAGACTATGTTAGATCTAGGGGTCATAGAGAAGACTGACAGTGCCTACGGATCACCCATCGTGTTGATTAAAAAACGTGATAACTCGTTCCGTTTTTGCGTAGACTACCGCAAACTCAATCAAGTGACAGAGTTTTGTGCCGAACCTCTTCCTGATCCGGATCTCATCTTCACTAAGCTAGCTAACGCTCATTACTATACCAAAATAGATTTGTCACGCGGTTTTTGGCAAATCAAGGTCAAGGACACTGATCGACACATACTAGCTTTCACTACACCAGTAGGAAACTACACATGGAAAGTTATGCCTTTCGGAGTTTCAAACGCTCCAAGCATTTTTTCTAAAATGATGCGGTCATTGTTAGAACCACTGTACGGACGCGGAGTTGAGAACTTCATGGATGATTTAATTCTAGGCACCCAGACATGGGAGGAGCACTTAACACTCTTACGAGATGTGCTAGCCAGATTAAAACAAGCCAACCTCACTGCCCGCCCTACGAAGTGTGAAATAGCACAATTCTCCTTAGACTTCTTGGGACACAAGTTGAGTCATGGAACTATGTCGCCAAGTGAAGCTAAGATAGCACAACTTAAGGACACTTCACAACCGCTAACAAAAACACAAGTTAGAAGTTTTCTTGGTCTTGCTAATTACTACAGAAAATTCGTACCAGATTTTAGTGCCATTGCATGTCCTCTGACTGACTTGACACGTAAGAATATGCCTACAAAAGTAGTGTGGACTGATGCATGCCAAAACGCTTTTGACACACTGAAATCTAGACTGACTTCAGATTTAGTTGTTAAACTGCCAGATCTGACAAAACCATTCTTGTTAAGGACTGATGCTAGCAACACAGGATTAGGAGCAGTGTTATTACAAGAACACAATGACACCAAACACCCAGTTGCATATGCAAGCCGTAAACTCACAACTACTGAACAGAAATATTCCACCAGTGAAAAGGAATGTCTTGCAATAGTTTGGGCCATAAAAAAAGTTCGAAAACTATTTGTACGGAAAAACCTTTGTCATTGAGTGCGATCACCAGCCGTTGGCCTTTCTCGGACAGGCGCAATTTACGAACAGCCGTTTAATGCGTTGGTCTTTGTTTCTGACACAGTATGACGCAAATATTCATTACATCAAAGGGTCTTTGAATGTTGGCGCAGATTACATGAGTCGTGCTTGATGCCATCAAGTGCCGGTACTGATAGAATGTTGTTTAATCAATTAACTGAACCCTACGGATTCCTTCCTGTAAATATGAAATATAGTTGCACACTTTATTTCTAGGAATGTTGAATTTTTTTTGGTGTAAATTTTTCTTCATTGTGGACTTCTACATTTTATCATACATAATTTGTAGGAGGCATTTTATCTTTGGTAAGATAAACGCCTCAAAAGCAAGGGGGTGTCACAAGTCTGATAAAAATGTCCGACCTGATGACCCACTTAGCCTTGTTTACTTCAAATTCGAATATTTGAAACCCTTGACCCCTTTGTTCAAAGCTTCCTTTTTCTAGGCGCTTCTAGAACAGGTCAAGATGTTATGTAACTTTAGGACCATTGTCCAGTTCTCGAACCAACTACATGCTTCGCGAACAGTCACGTGATACGCAATATACCTTTCTATATATGTACCCACACGCTTCCGCTCCCTCACTTCGAGCACATTTTAGCTAATTCCATCAGCTTACTCGGGTCGTGAGAGGCAGCCGGCGCCATAGAGAATCAAGGTACCCTTCGACTTCTCTCAAAGGTATCATTTCATTTAATAGTATTTGCCTATGTATTGTTAAGTATGTATTTGTGCTATGTATTATATGATTTCCATATACACTTGAGCATGGTTCAGAGAAATAGCTGAAAACCTGTAAGTTACGGAATATAAATTTATTGTAACCATTTTTCCATTTCTGTACTTTAATTTATATTGTTTTAATTCACTAAGAGCCAGAATGCTGCGCTCGATATGAATTCTTCATGTAATTCAATTATTGCGTGTAATTTAAATTGTAAATTGTGAAGCGCTCTGTCGGTTTGAATTACCCCTTGTATGAACATTAATTTAACGTTGTATCTATTTTATTGCTTCATACGTCATGACTGTTAAATGGAACACATGTGAGACGATTATATTTTTCCTAAATCTAATTGTAAGCGACGCGAAGTCGAAACTCTTTGTTCAGCGCATTTAATTGAGCCATGCCTAAGTAGGACCTGTTAGGTTGAGAATTATATCCAAACACGTTGCATCCACAGGTCGGCTCATGGTTCATGTTCACCCATGCCTCACCTGCATTAGCTTATTGGTATAAGCGTGTCGAATCCACTCTGAGGGCCATGCTGCAAAAATTCCAGTTCCTAGCCACTAACAAAGGGACATCATTCCTTATGCACCACGTGTGTCGTTAAAGGGGGACTGAGGGAACGAATCAGCATGACTGAGTGTTGAGACCAAGGATACAAGAATAGAGCTAAGTGCAAGATCAAGTGTACAGATCTCAAAGGAACACTTTTCTGGCAATTTAGATTGACAAAAATCAGGCATAGGCGCGTAAAGACAGAGTGAAGACTATTCGCGTTGCATTCGATTTATTGTTAATTTGTTAAACTTTATTAAATCTTATTTTCTTTGTTAATACCTCTTAGTAGTTGATTTCTATGCACAATAGACCAATTAGATTAATTCTTAGATTTGAATGGGGGCGGATGAGCAGAAAGATTGATGATGAGTGCATATTAATTTAGAGGGATTTAACTGTTTTCAAATCTAGCTAAAAGTTCGCAGTTTATTAGTCTGTAAATTTGTCGTCTGAACTACAAGACGCACTTTTAATTAGTCAGATAATAAATTGAGCAACCAGTCTGCGTAGAATATGAGAGGAAGAATTAATTATATTTAAAGTCTTTTAATTATTCTAAGCAGGGTCTTTAAATAAATACTGGAAACGTAACAATATGCATCCTTAAAAAAAAACAAAACAAAAAAAACACATAAATTTATGTGTAATGTATTGTATGCAGCTTAGTTACCTTGGTGTTTAAAGTGTTATGCTGATGAAAACTTGTTACAAATTATCCACACAACTTGTATTGATCGTATAATATTTTTATAAAAGAAAAAAAGTATTATTTTAATATTATTTATAATTAATTTTTAATATCCTTTTTATCTCCTGATTGTGATAGTTCTTTTAAACAGATTTCAATTTTAGACAATAGAGATTTACAACAGTATTGATCACAAAATCAGAATATATGCTATTGTAATAAATATGACTGAAAAGTGATCTTTGTTACTTGAAGGTAAATGTTGATGTTTAATTATGCAACATTACACAGTCTAATTTGAAATATTGTCAAGAACAAATACTTTCTTAGTAACATCAGTCATGTAAGCATGAAAGCTTTTCACTCAAAGAATATTGGTGTAGATCATCATAATAATAATAATTTGGAGGTGATCTCAGTTTAAAATGTGTAAAAGGTCAATATCTATACATCTGTCTGTCTGTCTACCTATCTATCTGTGGTAGAGTAAATTTGCCTGTCCCTATTTCTAGATTTAATTGTTTTATAAATTGTTAAATTGTCAAAGTGACCCGACCTTGGGCACTCTTTATGATGGTATTTTTGTAAGTGTCAGAGTTGGAGTAAACAACTCAAGTAAAGAATGTGATAGAAATTGCTGATACAATACAAACCAGTTCCAACTGGATGAGTAATATTTATTATCCAATGGTTAAAATTTACAAGAACAGCCCTATTGTCTAATCACTTGAATTTGGTGTGGCAAGAAGTCTAGTCATGAAAGGCGGCCATTAACTGAATGGTGAGTTAACTGACTGATTGAGAGAGAGTGGAATATTTTGTGCATTTTTACTATTGATATTTTATACTTGTGTTTTATGTAGAGATGTATTATGTGAGCAGACTATTATTTCTACAAATAATTAACTATAATGCTTATATGTAGTATATGACCCCGCTCATAAAACTGTTATGCTGTATGCATGTATCAGGCTAATAAATACTGTTGCAGGAAAATGTAAGTTGAGGCTTGAATGTAAGAAAGAAAGGAGTTAAAAAGAAATAAAATGGAAACTTAGCATTTGCTCCCTAATTATAATTTTTCAGGGAAAAGCACATTTCCTTGTTTTATCAGAATTTCCTGGTTCACTAATTATAGACCACTACGACTGGTAGACATAAGCAATGTCTGCCTGCAGTGGGTTAAGTGTAAGGAATACACTGCACTCTGTTGGCAAGATTTGTTGACTACATCGAGCAATTTCTGGTACAATGAGGTTACTGGAAATTGCTACAATTGTTGTTCTGCTTGAGGGAGCTATTACATCAGAGCACCAGATTAGCTGCAAGAGAATAGCAGTGAATCAGTGTTCTACATTATGGGAAACATGGAATTGATGTAAACAATAACTTGTGACTTTATCTCAAAAGTGCATGAAAAAGACTGTTGCAGCTTTGTCTATACAAGGTTATGTAGAAACTATTATCACCTATCTCTAATAACTCCATTTCTGTTTTCTAATAAGAACTATTCTGTGATTTGTATTGAATTGTGTGTTATGATATAAGACTCAGTAGATATTAAAATTATTTGAACATGGTTTCATGGAAGTATTGATGTCAAGTAATCTTTTTTGTTGTATTTGATATATATTTGATTGTTGATTTAATACATTTTTTTTACCTTCTTTCTCATATTGATAAACATATTTTGGAGAAGAAAGTGGGTGAATGGGTGCTTTATAAATATAGATTAAAACAGATTTGTCCTCTCCTTTAGTAAGAAGATTACCACCTACAAAAATATTGTGTTTTGTTCATGCAAACTCAAATTTATGACATCATAAGCATTCTTGTTCTTTGGACATGCCAGAAAAGTGACAACCCCCAAGAAAAAAAATGTGTATTATGTTCATGTGTGTGTGTGTGTGTGTGTGTGTGTGTGTGTGCATGCGTGCGTGCGTGCGTGCGTGCGTGCGTGTGTGTAATAAATATATTTTAATAATGAACCTAAGTTCATATTTTTGCATATATAAAATGATGAATATGTGTGCATATGTATATTATACTATAAATAATTAACCTATTTCCTCTACACATGTGTTAAAAACTATATTAAAACATGCATGTACATTATAATATAAATAATGCATCTATTTCATTATATATATATATGAAAAGCACTGAAATTCATGCTAAAAGTTAAATGTGTTGTTGATATATTTTTAAAAAACTGAAAATTACAGAAAAGTTAAACTTATTTCTCTCTCTCTCTGTCTCTCACTCTCTCTCATTGCTAAAAGTAATGTGCTACTGATATATTTGAAAGAAATTAAAATTACAGGACAGTTAAGCTTATTTTCTGTGAGAGCAGTGCTAGCTTGCAACTTCTCCTGTGGATGATTTTTTTCTCAGATTTGCAACACCAGGCAAATCAGTATACAGAAAATTGTCTAAGGCTATTTAAATTCACTTACACTAAACTCAGTGTTGGTGAGGGGTAACTGTACAATTATCATTGCATTGTTTTACTCATACATTCTTTGTGACAACAGCAGAAGTCTTCATACCTACTGCAGGAACCTAGTGAAATATATTAAAATCATGCTTCATTCCATCAGCATCTGCAGTGATCACTTATTGAAAAAACAGTTACTGATCATATTTCTACACCATATGGTGGGGTCAGTTTGTGAACGGTTGATGTTTGAAAGTTTTAAAACTCTAATGGTGCAGTCAGATAATTTACTAGATCTTGAATTTCTTTTTAACACAATTGTAAGACTTAATCAGTCAAAACTGTATGATTTCATAACTTCTGTTAAGCAAACATCTGTTGCTGACCATCAAGCATTAATCTCTATATACCAAGCAACAGCCTCTAAGTATCAAGCACCAGCCCCTAATTATCGGGCCAATGTTTATTTTGCTATGTTGCGCTCTGTACGCGGATGGCGCAGTGCTCTTCAAAAAAAATCTCAATTGCATAACATAGGTAATATTTGGAAAGATGAAAAACAAATACAACGTTATGATTTCAGTATTGATATCAGAGATGTAGATGGCAAGGAACCATTAAATGGTAACATTTCAGATGAAGACACATTGTCAAATAGTGGCATTAATTCTCTACAAGATGATTCAATGGTAAACAACAACAATAACAGATTTGAAGAGCAAAAAAGGAGCAAAAAATACATGACATTTACAGATAAATATCCCAACAATCTGAGGAACTATAATAATAGTAAATCACCATTCGATGTTCAAGCTGAGGAAGTACATGTTCAAATGCATGAAGAACCATTATCAAGTCAGTCATCAGGCCTCATGAGTGTATGCAATTTGCAGATATCACTGCAACAACAGCAGGCATCTTTGGCTAATGAACGGCAGCCACAAGATCATTGTCATCATGAAGACCATACTCTTCATACTCTCTTTGTTAGTACATTTAGGAAATTCCCACAATGCTACTGTAATCAGATTTCAGTGGCAAGTTACCCAACCCCTCATCCTATCCATCTGCTTGGCAAATTGCAAAAGCAGGATGAACCAGAATTAAGATCAGAAAGTGCTACACTCTTCAGACCTTTAAGGGAACATTCTAGCTACACTTCAGAAAATAAACTATTGTCTCCATCAGATGTCAGTTTTGTAGGAAAAGAATGTATATCAGACACAGCTCCCATTGCGGAAGAGGAATGCAAATGTCAACATTGTGCTGATGAACAAGAGTATCTCAGCATGCCACTTAGTTTCAATTCCATTACCAATGACAACTCACAAACCCCATCAGTACAAAAGACAGAAGTCAGAGTTTGCAATAGGACTAAAAAGTTCTACAGGAAAAACTATAATTGTGCAGAAAATGTGAAATTGCCTGTTAGCTCTGTTAATTCTTTCCAGTCTACATCTGTTAATCAAAATGAATTCTATTTAAACATAGATGATGGTAATCAGTCAATTTCTACTAGATCTGATTCTGAAAAAGACTTATTTACTTATGATGGTGCAGCACATGTTGAAGAAATGATGAAGAACAGATGCTGCACTGCTCTCATAGAAGAGTTATTTTCAGGGCAAGTTTCAGAGAATAAGGAAGCCATTAGTTCTGCAAGTGCAAGGGATAGTTCTCTAGATGATATGTTTTTCAGCACATGTCATTTGGGGTTTCCTCTTGCTTCTGGCATATCTATGCATAGTGACCAAGCTCATAAAGTATGTAAAATCCGTGAAAATATCAATGTTTTACCCCCCTCAGATGTATCTCCCATTTTGAAAACAAATCCTATCAACTCCAGTCTAATTGGAGAAATATCACACTTCTGTCAGAATACCCCAATGGATGATACTACACACTTCTGTCAGAATACCCCAGTGGATGATACTACACACTTCTCTCAGAATACCCCAGTGGATGATGCTACACACTTCTGTCAGAATACCCCAGGTGATTATACTACACACTTCTCTCAGAATACCCCAGTGGATGATACTACACACTTCTCTCAGAATACCCCAGCGGATGATACTACACACTTCTGTCAGAATACCCCAGTGGATGACACTACAATGCAGAGACCTGATGCTTCTTGCTTCACAGTCTCTTCTGATTTCAATGCACAGCTTAAAATATCACAACCAAAATCAAGTGCTGGTCACTGGAGTTTGAAGACATTAGAGGGTGTATATAGAGACAGTGCTGTATCTGCATCAGTGTGTTTACAGTGTCATCAGCAACTAAACAAATCTATTCCCTGTTCATTTATGCCAGAATCTACAAAACATAAACTACATAGTGCTGATTGTCCATGCTGGTGGGAAAATATTCAGTTTGAACAAAGACAAAGAAGTACAGGATGCAGTCATTTTGGAAACTGGCAAAAGACATGCAAAGATCTTCTGTTTACAGATCTTTCATATATAAATAGAAATGTTGATGACCTGAGTGAAGGAAACACTAATAACTCATCAGATGTTGTTGATAAGATTGTTAAATCTAAAAGTAATAAAGACTCAAGCAGAAAACACCCTTTTGATACTAGCCAGATTAATTCTGATCATAGGAAAAGAAAGCTATTTCATTCTAAGGATAAGAGGAAGGTTAAAAATCTTCACCGTGGTGTAAAAGATGTACCACAGTTTTTAAATCCAGTAGCACTTGAACTGTTATTTGATTCTTATAAAGCCTGCACCAAACCTGCTGTCTTTCTTTTAACATCCTCTCTGGATGAGAATATTTACTGTTGTGAACAAGAAACATGCCAAACTAATGCAGTTGTCTTCACTCAGGTTGGAACACATGCTCTGGTAATATTGCGGCGTATTGTTCTGCGAGTGTGTGCAATGATTGAAATGCACCATAACACTTATAACCAAACAGATACTGTTAAGCACAAGAAGCAAGACTGGATCGACATTGCTAAAGATTTGGAGAAAGTTATTTTAAAGGAGGTAAATGTGTATGTCACCTGGCGGAATAAGTTTCATAAAATGGTCTTTAATATGCCTTGGCATCAGCACAGCGATGAACAGCTTGAGAGAGCTGTACAAGAAAAGATTTTAGTGCCCAAAAAATTAAAGCAGTCAAAGTTTGGATGGGGGAAAAAGAAGAGGGAAATTCCATTTCATCTGCGTCCATTTCACATCAGCTTGCCAAACACTCAACCATTTACAATATGTCAGTCAGTGACGTGGCCTAAGTCAAACAAATCCCTAAAAGAAGATGAAATTCAGAGAGTGGCCCATGAACTTTCAAGCAGTCTTATTACAATATCTGAGCATGAAATAAATGGAGAAGCATACATATTGATGGCATTAAGAACATGTATTGCTCATGTGGTAAACATAGCTAGCATGGAGGCTTTTCAAGAGATGAAAAATCCAACAGTGGTGAGTATTTTTCTTTCCATGAAACAAAGGCAATTACCTGTATTTTAATTGCTAATTCTTATGGTAGTATTTTTAAAGAGGAACCTTTGGTTTTAAACAAGATTTTGACAGAAGTTAGTCAGCAGCTATATATTGGTGTTAAGACCATATGTAATGGAATTCACAGTAATCAAAAACAAAACAAAACATACTCCAAAAATTCTACAAAACAATGTTACTTACAAGTCTGTTAAAGATTTTGAAATATTTGTTATTTTATTGTTAAAATTCAAACATAAATCAGAGCTTTTTTTCTACATTTTATATATAGACAGAAAATATCAGTCCTGTATGTAAAGTACTTTTAGCTCTCCTCCAGCAGAGTTGTAACTGATCAGATATGCATTTTTCATAAACATTGTTAGTTTAATTAAGAGTATTTAAATGATGACATTACTTTTATGGGGTTTTTTTTTTTGTTTTTTTGTTGCTTTTTGAGTATTCATATTCCATAGCTACTCTACATATTTTATCATTGGTTTCTCATGCATTTATGATCTGCAGTGACACCAGACACTTTCACAGATGATGATGATGATGTGTGTGTGTGTGTGTGTGTGTGTGTGTGCGCGTGCGTGCGTGCGTGCATGCGTGTGTGTTTGTGTGTGTGCTGCCATCAGCACATGATATTCAGGCTAATGATAACTTTGAGTTTAGTGATAATAATCACTTTGATTTCTATATCATTATCCTATATGCAGAAGACTTAATGCATGGATTAACTCCCTGATCTGTAACTGAGTATCTGAGCAGAAGAGGATTAGAGATGGAAAGAACAACAGTCCAAAACAGATATTTTATTAAAAGAAATTACATGAGAATTTGCTTTGTGTCCTGTTTGGTTTTACTAATGTACATAAATAAAGATGATGACATGCTCAGGCCACATGATCTCTGGCATGCTGACAAAAAAATTCATCGGAGAGTGTCTGATGACATTGCAGATCATAAATTCAACCAACAATGAAACCAACATTGATAAAATATGTAGAGTAGCTTTGAAATAGGTTTCACTTATCAGACAATAAAAGAAAGTCTTTGAAACGTTTTTTTGAAAAAATAAAGCAGGAACAATATAATCAATGCTGTCTAGGAAAATAAAACATATTGCTATCACTTGAATACTCAGAAAGCAAAAACACTAATGTTATCACTTGAATACTCATAATTTAACTGAAGAATGTTAAATAGAAATAACAAAATCTACAGAATGATGTGTATGAAAAACACATCTGATCAGTTATAACTTTGATCAAGGAGATTTAACAATACTTCACATACAGGACTGATATTTTCTTATTTAAATATATACAATTAAATCATGTTACCTTATGTTTTTGCTTGACCTAGATGTCTTCTTGGTTAGACTGTAAAATTTGGCCAAAATTTAAAATTCTCTTAAATTGATTCAAGAAATTTCATTATACAATGAAATATGATCAGTATTTATTTTTAGTGCTATTAATGCAGTTAATGTGGCTATTAGTTCTTTTAGGGTTCATAATTTAGTCTTTGGTCTGTGAGTCCTGAGGGATTGTGATTTTTCATTTGTAAATTGAAAATCTTACAAAAATAATCATTTATAGTGTTTATATTAAAATGTGTGTTGGGTTCATGTTTGTTTTCTCAATGTAATAACTTAAGCAGAACCTACTATTAATCACATAGCCTATTTCCTTTAATCTAGATCCTTTTTTGTGCATGGTTTATGAGTTTATTTTGTGTTTGATATCATCTGGTACTATGTCAAATATTAAGAACCTCTGTTTCTTTATTCCTGCAAAATGTACCTGACGTGAAAAGGTGGATGAATAATAATTGCGTAATGAAATTAGAAAATTAACTTTCCAGTAATGTTGAAAATGAATGGTCACCCTTTCTGTCTTTCTCTAAAGCTGTTGATGCAAAAGTTCCGCCGTGCACAGATTGTAAAACTCTTCCATGATTTACTGCCATATGCAGTTGATGATGAAGATAATATTTATATTAAGGCAAATAATATTCGAAAACAGTGTAGCAATCTGGGCAGACTTAGAGTTCATGTTAATGTTGATCAAGTACTTTCACATTCATTCGATTTGGATCTTATTGAAGCAGTTGCTGATCAACTTGATGTTCGCTGGTCAATTTCACTGGAGAACAACTCTTATGAAGATACTCTGGAATTTCTTTCCCAGTGTCTAACTCTGGATAATCTGAATATGCCAGGGTTAAAGAGTGAGCAAATAGCAGCACTTAAAGATGTAAAGGGACCTGCTACATTGATAATGGATTGCTTATCTCATATCAAGAATTTGCAGTTTGAAGTTAAGACGGAGATTAGTAAAGCTGCTGAACAAGTCCTTACAGGATTGGTTGAAAAAGCTATAGATTCTGTTACATTTGTTGAACACTTCATCAGTGATGAAAAGGAGAAGGTGAGTGAACATTGATTTAATTCTCTTGTAGGTGATAGTTACTTTGTAAAAAGTATCACTGCAACATTCTGACAAAACACATGCTCCAATCAATTTCACACAATTATACTCCGCTAGATGCCGAATGCTTAGTTACTAGAAATCAAATAAATGTTCTCATCAATGCCATAGTTTGCAGAAAAAATATCTAAAGTACTTGCCACACTTGGCCTATGATTACATTCCATTTTAACATTCATATCATTGGTGTACCTATAACAAAACTAGGACACATTATTATTTTTCATAACAAAGTCCTGCTTTTCAGAAGTCCTCAACAGACGCACCTAGAGCAAAAAAATAAAAATCCTTAAAGTGCATGTAACAGCAATTTTACTCTCTTTATCTTTTCATAATCTTTTTATTCCATGTCTAATCCACCTCTGAATGTATTATTTGTTATATATGTAATGATTCATCTTATTCTATTGGTTTATACAGATTTAATTAGTTTATAGTAAGTTACTGTACATAATATTTATATCTAGTGCTTGCATGAAAAGATTAAACACCATTATAAATCATTATTATTAATCTTCTTGATTGTGTTCATCATATACTTAAGGGTGGTTGACCTTTTTAGAAAGAAATATTTAAGTTTACAGTTGTTTTCTTTTTTCTCTTCTTTTCATTCTTTATTAATTTAAACAGCAGTTGCCATAATTTTATATGAAAATGTCTAAAAAGCACCACTGAATTGTAAGTTCCATACAAGAGTGCTTGTGGTACAATGTGTGGCAGCTTCACACATGTATGCCTGTGGTATAATGCATGGTAACTCCACACAAGTATGCCTGTGGTATAATGCATGGTAACTCCACACAAGTATGCCTGTGGTATAATGCATGGTAGTTCCACACTTGCTTTTAGTATTATGCATGATAACTCCACAAGTATGCCTGTGATATACATAGCAGCTCCACATACTTATGCCTGTGGTATAATGTATGGTAGTTCCACACAAGTATACTTGTGGTCATAGTGCAAGTTTCACAAGTATGCCTGTGTTTACAGTGTAAGTTCCACACAAGTATGCCTAGGTTAATGCAGCCATCACAAGATAAACAGAAAATGGGATGTTTAAAAGATGATGACAAACTTGTTAGCAGTTTTCTTTTCTTTTTTAAATCACTCATTCCAGCAGCAGTGATCTTTTGTCTCTTGTTCCATCTCCCCCCCCCCTCTTCCACACACACACACACACACACACACACACACACACACACACACACACACACACTCACCTCCTAGTGGAAAAGTAAAAGTTGATACTGCAGAGCAGGAGTTCTTGAAATCAGATCAATCAATTCTGTTCCCTCTCTAGCTATATCATATTGGTAGCAGACGTGTCTTGAAGCAACACTTCTACCCAGTCTCTTCTCCCTATATATATATATATTATAAACTACTATTTTTTCCCCATCTTTTGCCAAGTATCTTCTGATGGGAACACAAATTGATGATTTCAGAGAAACTACATTCTTTCCTTGTATATGGTTCTGAGGTAGAAAATATTTCTATTCTAAACATGTGAAAAAGAATGTTGCTCTTGCAGATTGTAAATCACGTATTTGTACTAAGATAGTGTGCGCTATATAATGTTATGTCAGTCACTAGTTCTAAGAATTTGAAGAGTACAAGACTTTTTGTTAAGTTATTATTTTGGAAGACTGGAATGCTATACAAAATGACTCAAGCACATAATAGGAGCAGTTTGGGAGGTTCTGTACATCATTTACAGCTGATCTTATTACAAATAGTTTGCAGTCCAGCAATGGAATTGCTTACTTTAATTCAAAAGTACACCAATAGATCTTTATAATCCTAATATGAAACTGATTCCAAATACACACTGCTGCCATTAAGAATGGTGTCTAAGAAAAGATATTGGAATTTGAAAACAAAGCACAAAAGGACAAAGTCATCTGCCCATTGTACTAAAGGAGGAGAAATGTGTTTTTATAACTGTTCTGAAATAAGCACTGTTGCCTGTTTTGTAAATCATGTTGCCATTATCACGCTTGCATATACTATTCACTGTGTTTTAACTCCCCCAAAAGAAGAATTGGACATTTTCAGTCATGGTTCATGGATAAGGATGGTTTCCAGTTGATATTTATGGAGAAGCTTTGGTGGTTAACCATAACAACTAGCAAATGAGGCAAACTTTTGCATGTATTTACATAAATCAGACTTAACAGACAAAACAATCTCAATGGGCTTTAGAGCTAAAACTGCAGTATCATATGCATAAAGGTAATAAAATCATGCTTGTGACTGTCACTGACAATGCATCTAGTCCCAGAAATTGGAACCACACTTAATAAATAAATTGAAATATTGCTTATCAGACATTATGTTTCTGATTAAGAACTAAATCCTTCAGTGCTAGAATAAATGGTGCTGTACTGTGCATCAGTATCCCGAAATACAACTTTTTTTGCTATATCTTTTCTTTTATTGAGAGTTTCCCATTTCAGTAATATGAAAACATTTCCCAGACAAAATTAGATCTCAAACATACATAATCAAATAAGAAAGTTTTTTTAAGTAAATACTTGCTATCTTAAATGTGAACAGCCTTGACATACTTTAAAATATTTGGCCATTAATAAATATTCTCAAGGAAAGGATTGAAAGCATACATTTATGAAATAGTTGTGATATACTGTAAAAATAATATGGCTAGTAATAAATATTCTCAAGGAAAGGATTGAAAGCATACATTTATGAAATAGCAGAGACAAACTGTTAAAAAAAAAATGTGGCCAGTAATAAATGTTCTCAAAGAGCGAATTGAAATAGCTTTGACATACTGTAAAAAATGGGCCAGTTATCATCGGTGTGTTAAGGAAATGATTGGAAGTACACATGATCAGTTATAAGTGCTCTCAATAAAGGATTGAAAGTACACACTTATGAAATAGGTGTGATATACTGTAAAAATTATAACAAAAGAACTGTAAATAATTTCTGACAAATGTACTAGCTAGTTATAGCAGAAATACTGTAAATGAATTCTTACAAATGTCCTAGTTTGTAATAGAAATGCTGTAATTAAACTTTACAAAATATAATAGCATGTTGTCATCATTTGAAGTACTGTATTGAATTATAACTATTTTTTCTTGTTTAATAACTATTTCATAATTTTTAAAAAGTAGACAAATTGATGCTATTACTTTGCATATTAACTCATTAGTAACTGGACTCTCAGTGATGGTTCAGATGTCAATCATCTAAAATTCATGTACAACTAGACTATTTTGTGTTTCTTAATGAGAAAACAATAAATGTTTGTTATTTTTTTTAGTGTTTTACAGGTGAAGAATTTATATAAACGATTTGCATTTCATAGTTTAACAGATGTTTTGACAGTAACATTTATCTGACAGAGATAGGAATTTTCACTAATGAATTTAATCTGTTAATGTTTCAGAAAAACAGTTTGAAACTCTTTAGCTAATCATTCATCATCCAACAAATCCCATGATCCAGGATATTTTGATTAACAATTGTATTATTACTGGCACTTATTTATTTTTTTCATTATCTATATTCTAAGCTGTGTGTATTGAAAATTTCTTAATTGTTTGCCTTCTATAAGGATAGTGACACCTTTGTTTTGGATGTTAACTTATTGCTATTGTAATTGATTCAAATGAGGAAACATTTTTTATCATGCTACCAATGCAAAGTTTTAATATTTGAGTTTTAATATTCATTCTGATGAAAGTTTTATTTCCACTTGTAATTGTATTTTGATTGTTAATTGCATGTTTTATATGAATAAGTATTCATTGAATAGCTATATTAGTTAGCATAGCAACCAAAGCAATTCTAAAGTGTCAGACTATATTATATGGCAGAGTAAATTTGCCTATCCTTATATCTAAACTTAATTGTTATATAAATTGTCAAAGTGACTCAATCTTGGGCACTCCTTATGATGGTATATTTGATGTCAGAATTGGAGTAAACAACTTGGGTTGAGAATATGATAGAAAATTGCTATTACAATCCAAACTAGTTCCAACTGGATGAGTTGTTTATCTGACTAATACTATCATAGTCTCACACTTGTTCATAAGAAACTCAATCAATGGGGATGGACCAGAAGTTCCTTTGATGAAGAATTACTTTATTCTAATCACTTTGAATTTGAACTAGTCCAATCATAAAGGCAATTGTTAGCTTATGGTAAGTTAACTAACTGATAAAGAAAGAATGACTTAGAATATTTCTTACATATTTGCTATTGATCTATGATTTGAATTAGATATGCTATGTAATTGAACTATTACTTCTATGTTCATTAAGTTGACTTCATTTATACATTATACTTGTGAATTTTTATTGATGCTATATTTATTATGTTTTGTGTGTTTTGGGCTAATGAAATTGTTGCAGGATTTTGTAAGTTGATTATGTTATAAGAAAGAAAAGGGTTTAGAGATGAAATGTGCCTGAAATTTAGTGCTGCATTAATTTGGCTTTTGTAGAGAAAGCTTGCCTTTTTTCCTTTCACCTCAGACAGCAGTGTCTACTGTACTTGCTTGGTCACGGGGTTTGAATCCAGCATTGTCATCAACTTTCAGTGCATTCTGTTTGAGAGCCAATGCATTGGAAATGGTGGTTTGAGTTTGAAGTGTCTGATGTGATTTCCTGCTGTCCCAATATCATATAACTGTTCATTATATTCAGTGACAATATTACATCTCAAAGCTCATGGTTCAGTGAACAGTTTAGTCTTATTGCAGCAGTCGATAAAGATATCCATCATAGAATACATACCTTTCTGATCCTATTCCTTGTTTGTTATTATAGAAATGGGCATCTTGTCTAAGCTTATTGTGCCTTTAGAAATGCCCCCTCCCCCCAAAAAAAAATACAATCTTCTATAACCATTTCAAGATTTTACATTTTATGGATTTTGATCTTCTGTTTGGTAACATATTTTTGCTTCATCCCACCCTCTAGTAATTTTCATGTTTTGTAATTTATGTTGCATACTATATATTATTATTATTATATTATTTATTTATTTAATTATTTGATTTTACAGGTGAACTACATATGTGAGATGATAGCAGTCCTAGAAGATAGATTAATGAATCATTTTGCAAATGTTTTGACTGCCAAGGCTTCAGAAGTAGTACAGAATGCACTGATCAGAAAGGCAGCATTGAAAGCAAAAATAAAAAATCATGAAAATGCTATTATGGTAAAGTTGGTTGTGATAATATTTACATTCTATCTTAAGTATTTAAATATTTTATTGTAATTAATTTATCATCTGAGAGGTTGCTCTTTGAACACCATTGTACAACATTATCAGGTTATAAAAAAATGTGTGTGTGGAGAGTCTGACTTCTCAACACATTGCACACCATACTATCTTATTAGTAACACCAGTGGTTATAAGGCACTGCTTCTGACAATCTCTTATCACCAGTAATATCTCAAGTCTTTCACTTATTTTCACAAGTTTCGTTTAGCACTATTTTATTAGTAACACCAGTGGTTATAAGACACTGCTTCTGACAATCTCTTATAAAGCCTGCAATAATTCATGTCTTTCATTTGTTTGCATGAGTTTTTCACAGCAGTCCTATTAGTAGCAGTAGTGTGCTTATCACCTGCAACAATTCAGATCTTTCAGCTCTGTCCTCTTAATTATTGGTCTCCCATGGTGATGTTAATTATTGATCTTCTCATCTGTGACTTCTGTCTGTGCTGATTTTGACCTACCACTGTGCTTGAAATTTTGAAGATTCATGTGTTCATTTGACCTAGTGAGCGTCAACAGTATCATCACCTTATGCCTTGTAAATGTTTCCAGCAGGCTTCTTTTCAAACACTAATTATAACTTTGGAAGCAAATCTGTGGGAGCTGCCATGATTTGTGAATGACACTGCTATAGAAATACCTTGTCATTATGCTAAAATAATGTAAACACCTCATCATTGTGTAAAAATGGAGTGGCAAGGATGTCATCTGTAAACTATATCAGTTGCAGTGCTAACAATTAAAAACTTACAAGCAAGAAAATAAACAAAACAAAAAGGTGAATCCTTATACCAAATATTTCAGTATGCATGAAAATCATCTGTAAGAATTTACATGATCTTAGCAGTAAGAGTTAAAACAGTATATACATTTTCTTTGAATATAGTATACTTTTATTTTCTGGAACACTATGTTTTAACATGTATTCTTGTAACTAACAAGAATATAGTAAGACAAAGAAATAGAAAATAATATTTTGACTTACACAACAGCAGGAAACATAAGAATTTCATGAGATGTCATGCTTGTTTATTATGGTTGTATTGGTTTTTAAATTTATTCCTGAATTTTACTGAATTAAATTCAGCATTTATGTTTAATAGCTCCTCCTTATGAGGTGAATTTGTGTGGGTGTTATTTAAAGTTTTATTTATTTTGGATTGATTTTGACAGTGTATATCAGAAGTGAAAAGAGTTCATCTTGATTTTTTTTTATATATTTAACTTTCATGTAACTGTAGACTAGTTTTCTGTTTTTATTTACAACTGTTTTTCTCATTTAAATTCTCTCTACTTTTAGTCAAAAATGCAAGAAAAACAAAAAAGACTACAGTCTCATGCTACTGGTTATGCATGTGAAGATATTAAGGACCTCAAAACTGGTAAGAAATGTTGTATTTATTCTTTAATATTTTTTTTTTAAAAGCAACATGATTGAAATTTATAGAATAAATTCTTAAGATTTTTGTACATTTGTGCATATGTTTGCTGATTTGAGTTAGAATCATTTACACTAATGTGCAATTCATACATTTTTTTCTCTTGTTGTTCAATGAAAAGTTGGCTTAAGGTAATTCACATATCAGAATTATGTAATATTAGATAAAATGTCTTGATGTAGGCCTTATTAAGTCATTACAGCCAGCATGCAAATGATCTTGCACATAGCAAGGGGATTCCCTACATTTTCATCGTTTTTTTTGTAGTTATAAAAATTATTTTTAATGAATTATGACTTTATGAAGACAAGTCATTTTTATATATAACATTTATTTTGACAGAGTTTTATAAACATATTTTCTTACAAATAATTTTACTGCAGTGACCTCCCTGGACCTGTTTAGGCTGTCCACTTGGACAAAAATATGACACCACAAAGATGTTCTCATTTTAAATTAAAACGAAACATTGTGTTTGTAATTTAACATGCCTCTAGTTATAAAGATACTATATCTTTTTCACAAGAATGAACATTCAGCACCAACTGATTTTAAAAAAAATATATATATATTTTTAACAAGCCTAATATATTCAAACTGATGTAAAAAAATAAAGTCTAACCATAATCAAAACTTGCACAGATCAGAATAAAATATTTCAGCATAACCAATTTTTCAGAATAATTTTTAAAATATGCGCCTGTCATAGAATAGAAATATAAACTTTCATAATCATTTTATGCTAATTAGTGTGCTCAAGCTCAGATCTGACTATTGGTATCATGATTCAATCTGCTGATATATTTTACAAATATATATATATATATAATAGGAAGGGGGGAAAAGGCTCAAGTCCATCATTAGGTTTGTTGTCCATTTGAAAGAAAGTGGTAATATACATTCAAAATAATAGCACCTCCATTACTTCTTACACCAATATAATTGTAGATATGATTGAGTTTTATTATGTGAATTCTACATTAACACTAAGTGACTAACTAGAAGTATTATATGTGTAATTAGGCAGACATATTCTCTCTTAGCATTGTAATAAGTAGATGGTTAATATAAAATATCATTGTATATTTCAAAGTAGGTTTGACACTATTAATAATAAATTATTATAGTTAAATTAGAAATAAATTAATTAAATTAGTGGTTATTAACAAGATCTGATTTTCCATTTATGTATGTATGATAACATTATGAAATCATGTTTTACAAGCTATGTGGGAGTAGATAAGGCTATGTGAATATAGTTTATAAAAATATACACACCAGAAATATGCCAGATTTCTGCAGTATGTTTATTTTTGTATAAGGACATTTACTATGCTATCCAACTATCTGCCATAGTCTTGTTAGTTTTAGAGATAGACAATTAAAAAAATATAGTAATACTCATTTAATTTATTTTTCTCTGTCAATTCCTATAATAAATACAATGACAGATTTCATAAACCTATCAGATCTGGTAGTAACAAATATAAAGTATTTGTTCTATGATCCTGTAAGATGAAAAGGTGCTTAGTTTTCAAGAGAGTAAAACAAATCAGAAACAGTTATTCAATTTTCTGTAACAGTATAAAGCATCACTTTGCATTAATTGTGGCTTGACAAAATTTCATGCAAGCAGAAACTACTGTATTCTGATTTTCATTTTGTTAATCTTTTTTTTTCCTTCTCTGTAAACTTTGAAATACAGTTGTACTATTCTGATTTATTTCTAACTATAGCAGTGAAAATTTGCTGATAGAATACACATAAAGGTAATTTTGATAGTACAATTTGAATGCATGACTTTAACAATGAAAATTTGATGATAGAATACACATAAAGGTAATTTTGATGGTGACCCATCAAATACGTGAACGACAATTGCGCGCACCTACAAATGCGTGCCCCGACAAATGCACGATAGGTTATGGTTAGGGTTAGGGTTAGGATTAGGGGTTAGGGTTAGAGTTAAGGTCAGAACGCGTCATTGTGCTTTTGTCCATTGCGTTTTTGTTGGTGCGCATTTGTCAGGGCATGCATTTGTTGGTGAACCAATTTTGATAGTACATTTTGAATGCATAACTATTGAGAGATGCATTATAGACACCATTGTGCCCTATTATATTTTTTATTGTTTTGCTATTTTCATGTTTCATCTAATTAAAAAAAAGAAAAAGAAAATGATTACTGTTAAAGGTGGATGCGGATTATTTTTGTCCTTTTTGAGGTTTCTGCTATACAGTTTTGGGAACTTTTTCTTTCATGTTTGACATATCAGTTTCAGCCACCTTAGATACAAAGCACTTTCAAATAATGTATAGCTTTATTAGTTTTACTTCAGAATTATTGCTTAATATTTTATTGAAAAATTTCAAATACTGTGATAATCACAACTAAAATTACTGCAGCTGGAATGAGTTAATTCCAAAAGCTTATTAAAGGATTATAGTAATCACATTTTAGTGTCATTTGATCTAAATTTAATTTTTCCACTTATAATTTATGCATCCTTCCAATGCAGTATTATTAGATCGTAAGATATAATTGAAAAACTACACAGCCTAAATATTTCTCTGTGGAATGTGTCAGTTTGAAAGCATTCCAATTTCTAAGTTCTAAGTTATTTCACAGGCACATTAGCTTTCTATGCAGCAGTTTCTCTTCATCATTTAGTCAGTGTTCCTCTCTTCTCTTTTTTATTTTAGCATGACCTGATTTTATTTCAGTTTATAATAAATTTGGCCTGCACTTCTCATCATTGTTACAGATTTGAAAGGTCTGCAGCAGTTTGTGAATAAAGTACGCTTTAGATGGCGAATTATTAATCAAACTGAAATAATCCGTTTCCTTAACAAAACCCTAAAACGGAAAGAAACACAGGTAAGACTTTGAAATAGTCAGGTACTTTTCACTTCTTTTTTTTTTTTTATTAAAGAAGCCTTTTAAAGTCGTTTGTTGTATTTTAATGTTTTCATGCTATTTAATATTTGCGGTATAAATAGTACATTATGTGACTTCTCATAACATTTTAAAATCAGTCTTCATATTCTTATGCGGCTTATTAGGTTGTTATCACTCATTTGCTTGACTCTCTGCTTTGACTGTTAGATATAAATGAATAATGCATCAAGTCAATTAGGATAACTACAAAATAGATCTTTCTTCACCCTAGCAAGAACCATTTTGAGAAAAATGACATTGTCATCAGTTTATTACAAATATCATCAGAACTGTTAAAGTTTCTAAAGAAAAATAACTTGAGAAAGCATCTGTTATAATAATCAAACCAATTAGGTCACTTACTGCTAATCAGTAGCAAAACTGTTTATTTGTAAATATTAAAAAAGTTTTATTATTAAATGTCTATGAAAGTTATTTAGGGCACATTTTAATTCTGATGAATTTTTGTGTGTAAATATGTCATGGTCATTATAAATGACTTCAAATACTACTTTTCCAAACATTCATATTCAATCCAGTAATAGGTATTATTTTTTTTATTAAAAAAAATGTAGCAACGAAAGGAATAAAATATCTGTCACAAACTACCTTTGCTGAGCCACAAGAAAAATGTTGGGAAAATGTGGGGTTTGACCTGATAGGACTGTCCTCAGTCTTGCATAACACTTTTTTTTTTTTTGCATAACAAATTTTTACAGTCTCTATTTACATTTATTATATACAAACAAACATGCACATAAACACTGCACACAAATATAACTTTATAAATCAAGTTGCATCATCACTCTTCCACTCATTTTTTTTAACCCAAAACAAAAAGAAAGATGTTTTGTCAATACACTTATTTATATATGTGTAAATATATCTGCATGGTTCAGCATAAGTGATTGAGTTAACTAGACATAGATATACTGTTAATGTATTTTGAAACCAGATATTTTGGGGTCACATTTAAAGAAAATAACTAATTCACACACACACACACACACACACTTACACAAGAAACACTCATTAACATGCATAAATAACAGGAATATTATTTGGATCTTTACGCTTGCATCCTGTGTGAAATATACCCATCAAAACATCATATGCTAATCCTAAAGCCGTTTTGTTTCTGCTTATGTGCAAGCGTTGGTAAACTTCATCCCTTGTTGCTATCAAGCTTCACTTATCTCGACATTGCTTATGTCGACGGTTGAAGTTCGAAGTTTTACTTCCATGTTGACAACTGTTAACTGCCATTGGATTTTCTGAAGGTGCTGAGATCCATGAGCAGGAGAAATTCTTGTTGGGACTGTGTAGATTCTAGAGAAGTGTGGAACGCTGTGTGTGCTATGACGTACCTGGAGGGTACGAGAAGTATCTTCTAACTGGAAGAAGATTCATAGACAACCAGTTGCACTTGCTTGAAGAATTGGGTCCACTCAAGAAAGCCGAGTTACTGTGGGAAGCTGTTGCGAGGAGTATAAGTTGAACTCTGCCAAGTAATTGTTGGAACCATAAGAGTCTAATAAAAGGGTCAGGTGTTGAAAACTAGAACTGTGTAAACTTTATCCACATTATTTCATTCAAGGACAGTGATAAAGACTGAGTTTTGAGCATTGTGCAAATTCAGGCAAGAAACTGATTTGTGTTTATGCTGTATAATTCGTATTGGACAAGAATTGTGACTAAGTTCTTGTGTTGTACATTCTGTGTGGATTATTCAAACATTCATGTGATGGTATGCAGAACTGTTATCAGGCAAGGCTATTATCACAAGACTTTTAACTGCCAGCCAACCCTAAACAAGAACAAGACTACCACTCACAGGCCGCTATCAGGTGAATCATTATTATGAATTTTCTGAGTAATCTGTACATGTTTTTCATGATTTCTTAAATTCCTTACCAATTTCTGATTCTTTTTTATAACGTCTTACATTGACTTAACTGTATTATTTATTTAGTACGCTTATTGACATTGAGAATTTGTGCAAGCTAAACTAAATTGTGAAGATATTTTTTTTTATGTAAAATTCCTAGTAATTGTTCTATGGAATTGACATTATATATTTTTCTTGATTTACTGAATTCTATATATCTTGGATGAGATTTGTGATTTCTGATAAATTGCCTTGTGTGTAATTTTGATGACATTAATTGTAAAACTATTGTTAATTATTATTTATTTTTCTTTAATAAATTGTTCATTTTATAACTATCCACTAACTCTCGTTACATTGATATAGAGGCACTTGTGCATGATGATGGGTGAGGGCTGCCAATGACGTAACGACAATAGAAAGACGGTTAAGTGCAAGTTTGGGATAGTTCCCGTCATCGTAGAAAGCTTATATGTGAGGGGCTGGATTAAAGACAAAGATTGACAAGATAATTCAATTAAGGTCTGTTATTCTAGACAGGTAACACTTGGACAGAGAGTTAATTAGTTAGCAGACTGTTCCAGGGATTGACCTAGTCGCTCTCATGACTGTAAAGACAAAAGACCCATGTCGGGTGACTGTGCATGCTATTTGCATGGGAGGATTATTGTTTATGTATTAATTATGAAATAAAATATCATAAATTAATAATTAGCAATTAGCAGACAGGAACCTTTTTCACACTGTTTATAAATTATTCACTATGCTTTGCTAGTAATGTAATAACTATATGAATTGCTCATGTATCATCTTATCATACTGTTTATAAATAATGACAGACACAGCGGAGCCTACTGAGTTTGGCCAGCTCACAATTTATGGCAGATGCTGACAGTGATCACACATTACGAGAACTGATGGAGGTGGAGTGGATTGTCACTGGTGAAATCCACAAAATGTTCTCAGCTAGGTGGATGCGGCCAATTATTTTGCTTTTGGCACTTTGCACACTGATATCGCTGACTGTAGTCATGCTTCTTTCTGCCAATTTGTCACCAAGCTTGGTGGGGCGATGGTTTGTGCTTCACCTGGCGACAGTATTTATTTGTGCAATTTTCATCGAACCAATAAAATTGCTATGGTACTGGAATTGGGAATTTGATTACAAAGACTTGATAACTGAAAGAGAACACAGATCTGGTAGTACAATCACATAAACTTCACTATTAACAGAGCAAAAAGATCTGGGAGTACAGTCACGTAGACTTGATAATTGACAGAGCAAAAAATCTGGAAGTACAGTTATATAGACTTAATAATTAATAGCAAAAGATCTGGGAGTACAGTCATATAGACTTAATAATTAACATAGCAAAAGATCTGGGAGTACAGTCATATAGACTTAATAATTAACATAGCAAAAGATCTGGGAGTACAGTCATATAGACTTAATAATTAACATAGCAAAAGATCTGGGAGTACAATCACATAGACTTAATAATTAACAGAGCAAAAGATCTGGAAGTACAATCACATAGACTTGATAATTGAGAGAATAAGAAAAATACTGGAAGTATAATCACATGGCCTTGATTACTGAGAAAGAGATAATGTGAATATATGATCAGATTTTATCATTCAAAACCTGAACTGGGAAAATAAATGAGAGAGGAAGAAGAATTGTTTTGACTTTGGTATTCTCAAGTTAGTATTGAATTAAATTGAAAACATGAAATACAGCATGTTCATCAGAGAGCATTGGTCTCCGGGTCATGAAAATGAAATGCAACACTAATTATGAATAATATTTTGGTCCATCATTGGATCAACTGCTCAGACAATTTACGTAAATTTATATTTTTGTGTAACTTAAAGACATTGAAATCAGTGTTTGAATGATGTGTTTCTGATTCTTTTGTATTAACAGTTGGAATAAGTGGTTTGTGCTTTATTTCCTTTACTTCACATTCCTATTGTAAATTGTCTTCATGATGCAGCAAGTAAAGTGTGTTAATGACATGTTTCCCTATTGAATGACCTGTTTTCTTAATGACAGTGAATCTTATGAACATTACTTAATGGCAGTGTGGTTACCAGTTTGTTAAAGTCTGTACTCTCATCTTTGTACTTTGCTAAAAAAATAAGAGAGCGAACTCATGATACAGTATTTACAATTCTGGTTAATACTGTGTTACCATCTCGACATGTATGCTTGAGAAAAACTGTCATATTTTTCTTGAGAGGGACATGTCATATTTGCACTATGTTAACTGAGGTATCATATTTCTTCCTACCTCATTTAAATGACACTACACATCGATGAATGAAAATTGTATATTATAATAGCATCTAATATTCCCAGTAAAGATTGACTGTACCTTGTGAATTATTTCAGCAACAACAGCATGAACTGATGAAGTCTTTTTCTATTCAGTATGCATACAGAATACATACACATGATTGTTTTTATTTTATTCTGCTGAATGTACACATATTTATATCTGTAAATACATAAACATGAATGTTTTTGTTTTATTTTGCTGAATGTACACATATTTATATCTGTAAATACATAAACATGATTGTTTTTGTTTTATTCTGCTGAATGTACACATATTTATATCTGTAAATACATAAACATGATTGTTTTTGTTTTATTCTGCTGAATGTACACATATTTATATCTGTAAATACATAAACATGATTGTTTTTGTTTTATTCTGCTGACTGTACACATATTTATATCCATATAAAACGTAATGATGAGGAACTGTTTGGCTTGGTTAAATAGGTGGATATCTCTTTTGCCTTGGAAAATTCAAGTATTCTTCTTTTCTCTCAAAGAAAAGCAAATAAGTGGAATATTTAACTAAAGTGCCATTTATTTTAGCATGCTGCTCTAGAACAAGTTATCCAGCTAAATTGTGTTTGAAGTAGTGTAGTTTGCACTTGATATTAGACATTTGTATCTTAATATTCACTGTTCATTAATGGTGGCATCATGCAGTAATAAAATAGTTCGGCTTAAATATTATCATTTTTACCAGGAAATCCTTGCTATTATTTCTCATCCAGGTTAATCTACTTTTATTCATTATTCTTGATAAACTGAAATTAGTTTGTTTTCAGAAAGAAAAAGGAATACATGTGAGAAATGAACAAATTATTATAGAATGATGAAGTTCTTAATGTATACCAATATGTAAATACAAGCATTTAACTTTATTAGTACTATTGTGCTCTTTCTTGTGCATGAAGTTGTGATGCAAGAGAAAAGTCACTACAACATCATGCTTTTAACATATATGAATTATTAAATTGTTGTTAATAGTTTTTTATGTGTACTTTTTATAATGTTGTTCTCTTATATTATCATTTAATATAAATGTATTGTTGACATTAAGATTTCAATATATTTCATTAAAGGTTTTGATCTGTTGTGTTTGAATAAAATAGACATTTGTCTCCACAGAATATAAGTTGTGTTATTACTTGTCATGAAGATCTTTTTCTTTTTGTTATCATTATTGAAGCAGATCGACAAAAAATTACTGAAATTAGCTGTGTGGGTTGGGGTTGAAGAATCACATTAAAAACTTGTTTGTCAGCAACAATAGTGAATATATCTCTGAAGGGATTCCATTGAACAGAAAAGAAACAGCATTGTTCAGATCCAACAGTATTCCTACAGGAAGGGGCTACTGAAATCATCTTGCAATTTTTTATAAATATAGGCTCTAAGCTAAAGTATTATTTTAGAAGGGTTTTGCATTGCAAAAGTAAATGTATTTCTCATAATATTTCTCAAAGTATGTTGACATCATATGCTAGTGTGGAAAGTGAGTTAAAAATAGTAGTTGTCTTCTGTTCTGCAAATATACAATAGCTATACTGACAAAACACACTGATCACTTCTATTCCAGTACAACTCTTAAACCCTAAAACATGTTATGTCTTTAATGGTCTTCATGGAGCCAACACTTGTTTACACATGCTTTTCAATGGTAATATTTAGATAATTTTAAAGCAGGTAAAAAAGAAAGAATTCTGCTAAGCCTCAACAATCATGACAATAGCCCGTGCACAACAACTTTTTTCTGCCCACAAGAAACTAAAGAAATTAAACATCATTTAACGTTTTGTTAAATTGCCACCATCTTTATATATTTTTCTTTTTTATATGATGATAGCAGTTTCTGGATTCCACCAATTTCACTGCTTGGCACAAGATGTGGCGCTGTTGGTAGAATTGAAGGTGAAAAAAGACACAGAGTGGAGTGGGTAGAGAGGAAAGTGGTAGAGTTGAAGGTGAAAAAAGACAGAGTGTAGTGTAGTAAATAGGAAAGTGGTAGAGTTGAAGGTGAAAAAAGACAGAGTGTAGTGTAGTAAATAGGAAAGTGGTAGAGTTGAAGGTGAAAAAAGACAGAGTGTAGTGTAGTAAATAGGAAAGTGGTAGAGTTGAAGGTGAAAAAAGATGAGTGGAGTGTGGTAGATAGGAAGGTGGTGGAGTTGAAGGTGAAAAAAGACAGTGTGGAGTGTGGTAGATAGGAAAGTAGTAGAGGTGATGATAAAAAGTGGATTATTTTCCATTGTGTTCATGTCTGGCCGGCCAAGGCGGACATTGGTATTCCGTGGGCTAAAGTCATGGTGGTGGTGTTGCTGTTGTTCCCAATGTTAGAGTAGAAGGATAGGTGGGGGTGTCTTATACAGCCCAGGCTAGTAGCACACTAAGTGTGTACATACTCCCGGATGTTCAACCCCTGTCTTCCTGACTGTGGTGTTGTCGTTGTTGATGTCACGGCTGACCTTAATGTCCTTTGGGATGCATATAGATGGGTGTTGGTGGCCAGTAAAGGTGGTCGAGCATCAGCTGGATCAACTGTTCAATGTAAATTCATTGTTGTTGAGGCCTTGGTTGTTGTGGCTGCTGTTGTTGTTTTCTCACATGCTGTGGTGGGCGTCGTCTTTTCTTTCCAATCTCGTTTTGTTGTACTTTTGAGTATGGACTTGTTGCTGTTGCAGTTGGTCTTGGGGGCATCTCTGGCAAGGGTGAGAGCAGTGAGGCCTCAAGAAACTTTGCGAACTCGTCCAGTGTGACATCTATTTCGGTCTGTTTGTCTGATATCTTTTTGTTGACCATTTCTGTACTATTTTTCCCTCATCTAGGTTTTTGCTAGTCTATGTGTTGTAAATTTTATTTTGTTTCTTGTTTTCCTCCGTTTTTTGTCTGGGTTGTTGTTTTTTTAAATATGTTTTTAATGTTGTCAGTCAGAGTAGCTAGTGTCTGGAGTTTTTTTTCAACACAGTTTCAATTGCTGTAGAGTAAACTATTGGTTAGCCAAAATTACTCATCCACTCTGGACAGGTTTGGGTTACATCAGCAGAATCTGGCATATTTTTTATCTGAATTGTTTTATTTACCTCTGTTATTTACAAACATAACATCATGCACATTACCTGAAGGTCATGTCACATTAATAACTAATAATTTCATTCTGGGATAGAGACTATAGGAGATAATGATTCTCTATAGGAGATAATGGCTCTCTATAGGAGATTATCTATATGAGATAATGACACCCCCCAACATTAAAATCATTACAAAACAATACAGCACAATAATGCATGTATTAAAACTACAAAACAATAATGCATACATTAAAACCATTACAATACAACACAATAATAATAATAATACATACATTAAAATCATTACAAAAAAGTACAGCAGAACAATAAGATTTACATTGAAACCATTACAAAACAATCCAGCACAGTAACAGTAATATATTAAAACCATTACAAAACAATACAGCAGAAGCAATAATAAAACATTAAACACTATGTACATTCTTTAAATGAAATACATGTATAACAGTTTAAATTTTATTATAGTCAAACAATGAAATTTAAACTTAAGTTAACTTTAAAATGGAATATAACAATTTAAACTCTTAAAATGGAATATAATAATTTAAACTTTATTAAACTCTTGAAATGGAATAACAATTTAAACTTTAATAAAATCTTAAAATAGAATGCAGCATTTCATATTAATAGTTGTGGTAAAATTATTTATTATAGCCTAACAATGAAAATAGAATAACAATTTAAACTTTATTAAAATCGTAAAATAAAGCATCTGAAAATAATATTGTTTATTTGAAAATCAACAAATAAGGCAATTAAGAGCATATTCAGTTTAAAAATTAAATTAAAATGTTACATCGAAAGGGTTGTACTGGATAGAAAATAAAAGTAAAATATTACATAAAAAATGATTATAGTTGAGAGAAAACGATAAAGAAAGAGATATGTCATCAGGATATAATTCTTTACATTCAGCGTTATATCATGGCGGCTTGAGTATTTCAATACGAAAATTATAATATTTTAAATACGTCATCTTTAACACACATCAGAGCGTAATTTATATTCCACATCAAATTCACTTCAGCAACCTAATTAATACTCTAAGTTCTATTTGTCGAGATAAATAATGACTTTAGTATCAATAGATATTCCAAACCAGAGACTAAACCACGCAATGTATTCATTTATTCAGACATCATTAAGACTCGGTCCGAGTAAGAATGAGTATTATTCCAACACAACCAAATAATTAAAACTCGATACATTACAATTTGATCTACTTTATTACAATCAATAATAAGTCTCAATGAGTCTCTCTCTCAAGCACACACACACACACACACACACACACACACACACACACACACACAAAACGAAAAAACAAAGAAGTGTAACGAACAGGCTATATATCCACTTGCCTACACACCAATCCTTTACTCAAACCCCAATCTTTCACTCATACATAAAGAGTACACCAGCACTACAGCAATATTTTACATACTTCAATCTTTGCTCTTTTCTTGTTCACTGACACAACACAAATAGATCACATATATTGTATTCATTAGGGAAATAATAACCGTTAACTAATTCCAGAACAACCAATAATGTATTCAAGAATAATTAAATTACAACAGTCATTACTAGTCTGTTGAATTTGATTTAACTAATAAGAGTGTGCACTGATGTAAAGGTGTACTATAAATAAATTAAAATATTTATCACAAATGGTGTAACATGGGTTCAAGAAAAGATAGTATTGTATATTTTTTCTATAAACAAACTGCTGCCTTTCCGTGAAATCGATATGTGGTGCCTCGTGTTAAATCAAGAGTTTGTCCTAGTTGCCACATTGACATCATTGTCCGGGAAAAAACTGCTGCCTTTTCATGAAATCAATGATGTATGGTAATTCGTGTTAAGTCAAGAGTTTGCCATATTGACCTCATTGTCTGGGAAAAAAATGCTGGTCCTCCAACAAAAGAAATAAACGACGTGATGTTGGAAGACGACAAATTCTTCTAAATCGGTGAAGTGGAGGCCTCAAGATGGCTAAGTGTAAACAATAAGTGTACGACAAACACTTCTGATTCAGTGAAGTGGAGGCCTCAAGATGGCTAAGTGTAAACATTAAGTGCCAGACAATCAACTATTTTCAGTAAAGTGGAGACCTCAAGATGACGAAGTGTAAACTACAAACTGTAAGCGCATGGCAATCAGCTATACTGAGCGAAGTTGGAGGCCTCAAGATGACGAAATGTAAACTGTAAATGAAATGAAAATGAGTTCCTTCGATGAAGCAGAGATCTCAAGATGACGAAATGTAAGCGGTAAACTGGAAGTGTATGCCACTTAAGATTCTGATATTCCCAAATGTCCACCCTCCTGAAACAAAGAGAATAGAAAATCAGTAAATGCAGTCATGCCAGAATTTGTCATGGAATTCTATTTCATTACTTACTTACAGCAAATGCGGAAGCACGAACAGAGTGAATTTGTTCCTGACGCAATGATGTGTGAAACTGAACAGACGAGATGGGCGTGAATCACTGAGCTCTTTATATGGAGAAGACATCAGGACAAATATGCTGTGGCCAAACATTTATTTTGTATAATACACTAGGACATCGAGCGGAAGACTTTAAAAAATAGTCATTCAAGATTAGGTGCCTCAATTATTATCAAATGCCATTATGTTATATATTTATCACTCAGCACAACCGTTAGGTTATCATCTATTTCTCAGCACAACCATTATTTATCATTACCTGATATGCTTGTGATGGTGACAGAGAAATGTTAGGCCTTTTGATGACAAACTGAAACAACAAGAAATAATGTGTAAATAAGGCACGGTGTGCACAATAATGCAATATGTATAATAAAGCACACTGTGTAAATAATGCAGTGTGTACAATAAGGACAAATTGCATAATAAAGCACATATACATGCATACGTACAGTCTGGTCAGAGCCAAAATACATATAAATGCATACTTATGGTCTGGTCAGAGTCAAAATACAAATATATATACTTACTGGCTGGTCAGAGTCAAAGTGCTTGTAAAGGAAATCCCATGAGAAATTGTGTGGACGGGCTTCACCTAGTGGTTAAAATAGAAAAGAAATGATTACTTTACAACACTGACACATTAGAGGCAAAGAGGATGGTCTTTTAAATGAAAAGAAAAAAACAATCCAAATATACTATTACCAAATGGAACTGAAAGACGTTACCAGAACGAATGATTAATATTACTAACTTCCTACTACCATTACCACTACTTTTTTACCATTCCTCTATGTATCACTTTATTCTCTGTATATTTTATGTATGAACTTTATTTTATAAACTATAGTGCATCTTACTCTTGTTAGTAACTCTATTGTAGCAAAGATTATAGAAGATTTCACGCACTGCACATTAAATGTAACCTGTCTTGAAACAATGCAAGTATTTTATTCTGAATTGTAATTACTGAACGACAATCTTAAACTCAGGCAGGTAACACTTGTCTAACCTCTCGGCTTGCCAGACCCAACGTTCTGTTGCCAGGGAGACTGCTCGTATTCTGAGTGCTCTCTCCTCCAGTATTGGCTGCTCGCCGAGGAAGATGATGAAACAGTATCGGGGGAGTAAACTCCTTTAGCCGCACTCCAAAAGGGGTTACGGGTAGCAAGGTACTTAGCAAAAATCGACGAAGCTGTACTATGACTGAAATAGACGAGAGGCTATTATTCAATTTCATACAATAACTTACGTTAATTGATTACTATGACTGAAATAGACAAGAGGCTATTATTCAATTTCATACAATAACTTACATTAGTTGATTACTATGACAGAAATAGACAAGAGGCTATTATTCAATTTCATACAATAACTTACATTAGTTGATTACTATGACAGAAATAGACGAGAAGTATTGTGCAATTTCATACAATTGCTTACTATGGTGGAAATAGACGAGGAGTATTATGCAATTTCATACAATAACTTACATTAATTGATTATTCTGACTGAAATATATGAGAGAGTATTATTTAATTTCATAAAATAACTTGCACTAATTGATTAATACAGAGAAAAAGATGAACAGCCAATTAACTATGATGAAAATATAACATTATATTAATGTATTTACAACAGCTTGTCATGACAAAAGATAAAACAATATTAATATATTTACAACAGGATGTCATGACAAAAGAAAAAATAATGACGAATATACGCATTCAGAAAAAAGGCGCATAACATCATGGCTAAAACAAATATTTGTTTCGTTTTGTTCTACAATAATATATGATAATGGCAAATCAACTCTGTGGAAAACAGTAGTTTTTGTAAACACATGAAAATGACCTACTGTGGTAATCAAGTAGTTTGTCTAACACATGAAAATGACTTACTGTGGTAATCAAGTAGTTTGTCTAAACAAATGAAAATGACTTACTGTGGTAATCAAGTAGTTTGTCTAAAGCACATAAAATGACTTACTGTGGTAATCAAGAGTTTGTCTAAACAAATGAAAATGACTTACTGTGGTAATGAAGTATACAAAGAGCTCAACACCGTACAGTGTGAACGGTTTCCATAGCAAGAGGAAACAAAGTAGAAAACATTACTTTGTCTAACCACATGAGATTACCGTGTCTAACCAGATCACGTGACTCTGTCTAACAATAAATAGCACATGACATAACCCCACCGCACAGAGTGCTGAACTGATGTTTGAGAGCAATGGTAAATAATTCATTGGAAAAAAATAGCGTGATGAAGATAAAAGTACATAACATCACAGTATCGAACCGTATCACTCACCGTTCTTCACTCTCCATGTCAGCCATCCGCTTTCGTTTGGAGCGTAGGTAGACAATTGTAGCGATGACAGCCACAACGATGAAGATGAACGGGATGCCAACAGAAAGTCCTATGATTAGCTCGAAATAACTCTCTGGAGGAATACACACAAATCATTGACAAAATAGTTTTCCTCATAATGCAACCCCACTGAACACACATCATTGAGAAATTACTATTCCTGATAATGCCCCACTAAATACAAATCATTGAGAAATTAGTTTTCCTCATAATACTCCACTGAACACAAGTCTTTGATAAATTAGTTTTCCTCATAATGCATCCCCCACCCCGAACATAAATCATTGAAAAATAGTATTCCTCATAACGCTCCACTGATCACAAATCATTGGCAAAATAGTTTTCCTCATAATTCAACTCCTCTGAACAAATCATTGACAAATTAGTAGTGCATAGTACAACCAAAATGAATACAAATCATTGACAAATTATTTTTCCTCATAACCTCGTCTGAACACACGCTAATGCCTGTTAAGTGAACAATGTCAGATATGTAGATATTGCCATGAACACGAACTGCATATAAGGCATCGGACATGCCAAGCACATAATGTCACTTACAGAGTTTGACATGCACATAATGTCACTTACAGAGTTTGACATGCACATAATGTCACTTACAGAGTTTGACATGCACATAATGTCACTTACAGAGTTTGACATGCACATAATGTCACTTACAGAGTTTGACATGCACATAATGTCACTTACAGAGTTTGACATGCACATAATGTCACTTATAGAGTCCCTGAAAAGAAACACCAACTCTAGCATAGAATTTGACATGCACATAATGTCACTTACAGAGTCCCTGAAAAGAAACACCAACTCTAGCATAGAATTTGACATGCACATAATGCCATCTAGAGTTTCCATAAAAACAAACCACCTCTAGCATAAAATGTCATGCATATAATAAGAGCTCATTGTATAATAAGCACACTATCCTTAATCCCACAAGAAGTTATCAGCACTATATAACGTACACGTCAAAAATCCTTCACATTACTTGATATGCAAACAATTGTGACTCATAGTAAATAATAATTAAGGTGGCTACTATTCCATCACACAATCGAGAACTGCATAAAAGTTGATTAACGTACAGTTTGGAAGTAAGCTCACTGACAGAAGGGAACATGCAATCTTTCTAATGTCCTTTTTGGTCGTGTCCACCCAGAAAACAAACAAAACAACAAAACGTCATCACTTTACATGTCTTGCTTGCCCTTGTCCACAAAGACATCACCAGGTTTCCATGTCTTGTTTGACTGTGTCCACACAAACATGTTATCAGGTTTCCATGTATTACTTGACTGTTTTCACACAAACATGTCATCAGGTTTCCATGTCCTGCTTGACTGTGTCCACGAAGACATTTCATCAGGTTTTCATGTCTTGTTTGACCATGTGCACAAAAACACATCAACAGGTTTCCATGTCTTGCTTGTCCACAAAGTCATGGAATCAGGTTTCCATGTGTGGCCAGGTAAATTTGTTTATCCCTATTTCTAAACTTATTAAAATATTTAACTTGTGCATGCTTATTGACAAGTTTAAGTTATGCAAGCTTATTAAAAGGTTTAACTTATGTATGCTTATTAAAATATTTAACTTGTGCATGCTTATTGAAATGTTTAAGGTATGCATGTTTATTATAAGGTTTAATTTATGTATGTTTATTAAAATATTTAACATGTGCATGCTTAATGAAATATTTAGCTTTTGCTTAAATTATGGTTTATAATGTGGGTACATTAATAAAGAAATGAATACATTCATTTATTTATCTTTTAAGTTATAGTAAACATTACTTACTTCCACTGGAAATTTGTCTGCAAAACAAAATAAATAATATAATAAATTCTTTTTGAGTGAATGAGTGATTGAAAACAGAACAAATAATATAATAAATACTTTTGTGTGAACGAGTGACTCAGAACAAATAATATAATAAATACTTTTTGAGTGAACGAGTGACTCAAAACAGAACAAATAATATAATGAAAATAATGTGCAGCTCTATTGTATTTAAACCTATGATCTGGTCCTATGATATTTAGGTGTGACGGAGTAAATTTGCCCCTCCCTATTTCAAATTATTATATAAATTGCTAAATTGTCATAGTAACCCGCCTTGGGCACTCCTTATGGTATTATTTTGGGAAGTGTCTGAAGTAAACAGCTCGAGGCAAGAATATTCTAAATTGATCATGTAATGCAAACATAGTGAGTAGTTTTTTTTATTATCCATTCATCATGATTTATGAGAACGAAACCAACCAATGGGCTGAGATTAAAGCATCTACTTGCTTTAGAAAATTATGTTCTCTGATCACTTTGATTTTGGATAAGAAAGGAGAAGTCCAGCTTTGAAAGGCAGTCTATAAATAGCAGATGATCCATAAACTGGTTGTTCTCAAATTGTATCATGCATTCTATAATTAGCAGATGATCCACAAGCTGATTATTCTCAAATTGTGTCATACATTCTATAAATAGCTGATGATCTATAAACTGGTTATTCTCAAAATGTATCATGCATTTTATAATTAGTTCATGATCCATAAAAAGGTTGCTCCGAAATTGTATCTCGCATTTTATTATTAGCGGACATTCTCAAATTGGTTCATGATTTCTATAAATAGCTGAAGTTCTAAAATTGTATCTTGCATTCTATAAAGAAATAAAGTTATCAAACTGTGCCGTGCATTCTATAAATAGCTGATTTTCTCAAAATGTAACGTGCATTTTATAAATAGCTTATGTTCTCAAATTGCATCACTCATTTTATAATTAGCTGGTATTCTCAAATTGTATGATGCCTTCTATAAATAGCTGGTGATCCATACTTGCAATAAGGAGCTCCATTAGACACCTCACACACGCCATCACAAGGGGAGAGAAGTACAAGCGTCGAACAACTGTCGGTAACTGCAATAAAAATAGGCTGAGATATATAATTTTGTAAATAAATATCTATTCAGAAATTAAATTAATATATTTTATTATATTTTAATATAAGAGAAACCGTTCATTACTCCCAAAGTGACGTTATCAAAGTAAATGTATAAAAAGCCCTTTTGACGTTAACAGAGTGTTTCGAAAGCCCACGTGACGTTATCAAAGTAAGTGTATAGAAAGAACAAGTGACGTTATCAAAGTAAGTATTGAAATGAGATGGATTCAGTCAACAAGCTCTGTGTTTCCACTAGGTCGAGTTAGGTACATTCGCGGTCTTGAGGCTATCAAAATGAGTGTATAGAAACCAGTGACGTTATCAAAGAGAATGTATAGAAAGCTCAAATAACGTTATCAAAATAAGTGTATAGAAAGCCCAAATGACGTTATCAAAATAAGTGTATAGAAAGCCCAAATGACGTTATCAAAATAAGTGTATAGAAAGCCCAAATGACGTTATCAAAATAAGTGTATAGAAAGCCCAAATGACGTTATCAAAATATGTTTATAGAAAGCCCACGTGACGTTATCAAAGTGAGTTTATAGAAAGCCCACGTGACGTTATCAAAGTGAGTTTATAGAAAGCCCACGTGACGTTATCAAAGTGAGTTTATAGAAAGCCCATGTGACGTTTTCATATTATAAAAAGCCTAAGACGGCATACATTAGTGAGATGGATTCAATCAACATACTCTGTGTATAAACAATGGATTTTGCTACATTCCTGGATCTCTAAAACGCAAATGAAAAGAATGACTGAAGGTTTGAGTACCTGCATTGTTGTTGATAGTGATGCCAGTTATGTATCCAGACAAATTATTGTTGATGGTTAAATTGACAGTTAAGAGTTCGACTAGAGCGTACGCCAGGTATGGTGCAGCCGTTTGTATAGAAGTATTCAGTATCAACTCCCCAGATATTATCACACTGCCGTAACTGCAAGTATAGAGAATATTGCATTATTATCACATTGCTATATCTGTAAATATAGAGAATAATGCATTATTATCACACTGCCATATTTCTAAGTATATAGAACACTGCACAATTATTACACTGAGGTTTATGTAAGTATAGAATATATATATATATATATATATATATTGTGTTAATGTCACACTGCCGAATATGTAAATATAGTTTTATTGTGTGTCACTGTGAGGTCTAGCAACATAGAAAATATTGTGCTAATAAGTGTCAAATTGATAGGTCTATAATTCGAGAGAATGTTGCGTTTTTATGGCGCTGCAAACAATGACATGCGCCAGTTACTATTATATTAGTCTCAGGATATTTTGGGAGACCTACAGCTCATGTTAAGGTAAATTGTCAGCAACAAAATAAACCCACCCTGACTAAACATCAATAGCGACATTCTATCAGAAATGCAAGTGCAAATGCCATACTATCAAATAGAATGCAGTCAGCAGCAAATGACTTAATTCTACGTTAGCACTCAACCATCAGCGAATGACATTAATCCAGACAGGAAGCAAAAAATTGGTCATGCTAGGCTTGAAATTGTCGGGATAAATGACCACTAACCAAAATATTATAATGTCAGCATTCAATTACTCTCACCAGAATATTATAATGTTAGCATTCGATTACTCTAACCAGAATATTATAATGTCAGCATTCAATGATTCTAATCAGAATATTATAATGTCAGCATTCAATGACACTAACCATAAAATATTAATACTGTTAGCATTTAATGACAAAGCAATCGATTAGACACCATCAGCAGTTAATGACCACGCACATGATTAAATTTGCATATATTCAGAAATGATAACTCTCTAAAAATGTAGTCAGCAAGAATTCGCTTTATAAATGGCGACACATTAGGTTACGATACTGATACAAGGAAATTGCATCAAACCAGTCTTAAATGAAGTGCGTAATTGACTAAGTGGATTAAGATAACAGAAAATAATATCATATTAGGATAGTTACAGAAAACGATAAATGTCCACCATACTTAATCTGAGGTCTTATTTTTGTGTCGTATTTGTATGGGTATGTATTTTAAAGGTACTTGTAATAAAGTACTTTGCCGTTATTTACCTAACATACTTTTTGCACAATCAATGGCAAATTTAGGAAGAAGAAAATGTGCATTAAGAAAGCATTATCACGCGCACTGATTAATAAAATTATTTAAGTCTATGGAGTCTCTCATCTCATGTTATGTATGATCAATACAGATATTTCATTTTGTTCAGTCTCTCAACTCATGTTATGTATAATTAATACAGCTATTTCATTTTGTTCAGTCTCTCAACTCATGTTATGTATGATCAATACAGCTATTTCATTTTGTTCAGTCTCTCACCTCATGTTATGTATGATCAATACAGATATTTCATTTTGTTCAGTCTCTCACCTCATGTTATGTATGATTACTTCAACCAAGGCAGGGACATTTTTTTTCAGCTGAAGAAATAACTGTAAGGAATAAAAAAAAAAACATAAACTCTATAGATTTTTTAAAATTGACAGTTTGATGTAAAATCATAAGAACATAACTATCTCTCTAAGACATTTGTCATCACGCTTGCAAAAAGACGTTTTCATAACGCTTGCAAAAAGACGTTTTCATAACGCTTGCAAAAAGACGTTTTCATAACGCTTGCAAAAAAGACGTTTTCATCTCGCCTGCAAAAAGACGTTTTCACATCGCTTACAAAAGTGATGTCATTATGCTTGCAAAAAGATGTTTCATCACGTTTGCAAAAGACGTTGTCATTATGATTGCAAAAATATGTTTTAATTACGCTTGCTAAAAGACGTTGTCATTATGCTTGCAAACTGATATTTATCGACAAAACTCGAATAATTCTGAGTATTATAGATCAAGTATACTCATCAAGATGTTTATTCGCCAAACTTAGATCAAATACTCATCAAGATCTTTATCTGCCAAACTGCAATCGTGTGAATAAAAGACTCTGCTCTCTCAGGATTTACCGACCCATTTGTAACAAGAAAATATTTTCCTCGAAACCTTCCCGAAACCCTCAGGAACATCTATGCGAGCCTCATATACATCTATGCGAGCCTCATATACATCTATGCGAGCCTCATTTACATCTATGCGAGCCTCATTTACATCTATGCGAGCCTCATTTACATCTATGCGAGCCTCATTTACATATATGCGAGCCTCATTTACATCTATGCGAGCCTCATTTACATCTATGCGAGCCTCATTTACGTCTATGCGAGCCTCATTTACGTCGATCCCGGGTGTGGGAACATGTCTTAACCATACATCATACATCGTTTCTAATCGATCCATTTAGACACAAAACCATTTTAATTGGGGAAAGGAAAAAAGCTCTGATAGGCCTACAGGGATGCATTTGAAATGTCTTCATTATTAACTGTAGACATGATACAAATTTATTTAATTTACTTTAAGTTAATCTTAGCTTAAAATATCACTTCTGTTTGCAGTTGTCAATATTTTGCTGACGTTTTATTATTAAATGTATTAATTTACTTTGAGTTAATATTAATTTACAGCAACCTGGCTTCTGCATGCAGTTGTTAATATTTTGCTGAAGTTTTATTATTAAATGTATTCATTTACTTTGAGTTAATCTTCTTAACTTACCGCATCTTTGACGTCTACTTCCAGTTGTCTATATTCTGTTGAAGTTTTATTATTAAAAGTGCTTTCGTTGACGCGAACGTTAATAGTCAGGCCAAACGGAAGCTTCGTAACAACTGTAATCAAATTAAAAAAAACAACTTGGAATAATGGAACTGAGTTAGGATTAGGGGATCATCCCTAATAAAAAAATCCTAGAATAAAATAACATTGTAATGGGGTCATCCCTAATCAAACAAACTTATAATAAAGTAACAGGAATAAACATTACAGAACTGCCAGTGTATGGATATCGTTGGAAAGAGAAGAAATACGAGAGACCTGTCTGAGTAGTTTAGAAACAATAGAGAAACAGGAAGTTAAACGCATGGGTATCATTATCAAGACAGAAAATATGACAGAGCTGTCGGAATATAAATGAAACTTTAAATAAAAGCAAATATTTATTAACTAAAAACACATGTTTATTGTTAAGAATGTAGAGAGAAATTTAGAGACCTGCCCGAATAAAAATGAAAACTTTATTTGGTAATTGTTAGTGCATGAACGGAGGAATGGGCGGATAGTACCAATTGATATATTCATTGTTTGAGAACACCGATAAACTGACATCATAATATTGTGTGAACAAATATACACTGACGTCATAATATTGTGTGAACAAAGATACACTGAAGTCATGATGTGTGCATATATAAAAACTGACATCATAATATTGTATTTACCAATATAGCCTACTGACGTCATAATATTGCAACATTTCTTGAGATCCACGTCTACTCAAGCATTTTAACATTGATTCTTTGAATTAAAAGTGATCCAAGGTCTCGGAATCTTACCAAGATTCTTGGATATCCAAGGTTTTATGGAGGCTGTGGGCACTTCCTAGGAGCGCTGCTTTGAGTAGTAGGATGAGTCTGTGGTTTCCAGGGAGTTTATTCAAGTAACCTTCCTATTCAGGTTTTATATTCCCAAAGGCTCCTATCACTACATATATCGCTTCTGCTTTTACGTTCCACAGTAAAATTTCTAATATGAGGTCTTGGTATTTTTGGTACTAAACAGTAACTAAGAAGGCTTTAATGTTAATGGCAATATAATCGTTATGTAAAGAGTAGTTAGCAGACACATTTATGGGTTTTTTAAAGTGCGTGGAATGCAGAAATGTAAAATACATTGAAGATGAATAAAAAATAAAAAAAATAATGAAAGGGGAAGATTGAAGAAAAACGAATAAAGGAAAACTTGCCTGGAACAGTTGTGTTTTCAATGCCAGGAGCATATGTCGTATTAAGTGTTATTGATTCATCTGCAGTTGTATTCGGTTTTAGTGTGGTATTAGATGTTGTCGATTCAGTTACCATCGTAGAAGGTGTGGTAGTAGATTTCATTGTAGCAACTACTGTCGTAGTAGGTGTTATTGATTCAACTGCTGTCGTATTAGATGCTAGTGTGGTAGTAGGTGCTGTTGACTCAGGAACCGTCACATAATGTTCTGTTGCTGTGCTTATCGTTGTAGAAGATGTTGTCGATTCAGCTTAAAAAAAAGTGAGCATTTTACATCAATGATAGGGAAAGTCGATAAAATTCACGGAGCAATTGTGTCTTTCACCTCTTTTCAAATAGATTTATAATGCTTTTGGCCTCTTTTCAGAACAATATATAATATTGTTATCTCTTTTTCAAAATGATCTTTAGTTCTTTGATATGGCATTAATACTGAGTTCTAAAACTGAAAACATAAACTTGCAAATTAACACTGAGTTCTAAAATTAAAAGTAAATCGGCAAATTAATATTGAGCTCTAAAAATAAAATAAACCTGGCAAATTAATATTGAGCTCTAAAAATAAAATAAACCTGGCAAATTAATATTGAGCTCTAAAAATAAAATTAACCTGGCAAATTAATATTGAGTTCTAAAAATAAAATAAACCCGGTAAACTAATACTGAGTTCTAAAAATATAAAATACATTGGCAAGTTCTAATAATATTTGTGAGAATTGTCAGAGCAAGAGTCCTTTAAGAACTCTGACTGCAACTCCCTACTTGGTTCAACCCATATTTATTAATATCAAACCTTAATCCAAATAGTTTCTTGTGCAATTCAAATATTTTCTCATTGCAGGATCCACTGAATTTATGCCGCTCCACTTCAGAAAACTAATTAATTCATAGTACTACATGAAATATCAAGAATCTTCCTACAGCGTTTTCAACTGTCCAGTGAACAGACAACAGCACGCAAACACACATTAGTCTAGTCTTGAATTATCCAATGCACAGACAACAGCACGCAAACACACATTAGTCTAGTCTTGAAATATCCAGTGAACAGACAACAGCACGCAAACACACATTAGTCTAAACTATCCAGTGAAAAGAAAACAGCACTCAAACACGTAAACGCACTAAGTCCAGTCTTGAGATGACCAATGATTAGTCAACAGCTGAAGTCCAAGATGGATTTCTGTACTTAAAGTGTTCTATGACTAAACTCATTTTGCTTTAGTTATGGTAATTGTCAAAGGAATGCCTTATTAAGATTATAGTTATTTTCATTTTATAGCAACAAGCAAATGTCTATCAAGAAGGAACGAATTAACCAAATTCTATATTTAAAAAGCACTGTTACATGTACGAAACAGTTATGAATCATACACACATAGTAGACAACTTTCAGTTTCAGAGAAAAATGAAAAATGTGAAATTAAACATTTTTGATCTACAACACTGCGTCACAAAAATAATTTTTTGGTAAGTTGTCTAAGAATTTTTCAACTGATTTAGAATAGTTTTGCACTGCTAAATTTGAAAATGACATCCGTTTGTTTTAATCAGGTTCTAATTCGATTTTTAAAACTCCGATCTTATAGCTATATCGATTACATTTTGTAACATTATTAGGCAATTTTTGTTAATATTTCTCTTCCAAAATATGTTTTTAAATTAAAAAAAATAATTTAAATTTAAAAAATCGTTTTCTAACACAATTCATTTATTAAACAAACGTTGATTAGTGTACTTTAAATAGCAGACAATGATAACGGTAAGTACTTATAAATTCAATATTAAGTCATCATTGTTCAAAATTCAGGGCATGAACTTCCGTCTCTTCGAACTTCGTAGAGTGCTCAGCAGTACAGATGTCTCTCTGAGACAACAGTCCAAGAGTCCAACAGTAATCAGCCATCATGACTGCATCCCAGCGTCCCTGATACCTGGGTTCCATCCCTTTCATATCATGACGAAATCTATCCCCTTACTCGTCGCTCATTGATGCCAGATTTTCAGGAAACCGATACGTAATGCATTTTGATGCTTATGTTGCATCCGAGTTTTTGAAAGCAGTCAGCATATTGGCAACAAGCTATGCATAGTTCATGGCCATATTGTTGCCAAGACAGTTTTTTCACGACCAGAACAAAAGCCTTCCATGCTTCCAGTTCCACTTCATTCATTGAGTTTTCAAACTCTGGTTCCCTGATTAGCTTACGGAGTTGTGGACCATCAAAAATGCCAGCTTTCAACTTCTCAATGGTCAACCCTGGAAAAGCATGGCACAAGTAAGCGAAACAGCCACCATCCTTGTCCAAAGCTTTGGTGAACTGTTTGATTAATCCAAGCTTAATGTGCAGCGGTGGGAAAAGTATCTAGTCTCTGTCCACCAGAGGGTTGTTTATGAGGTTATGAGGTTCTTTGCTTTGCACGGTACCAATTCCTCCCATACAAGCCAGTCCTGCTTCGTGTAATGCTGTACTTTGTCCCTACTATCCCACATGCACAGAAAGCATGGGTACGTGATGAATCCAGACTGCTGTCCCAACAAAAAGGTTACCATTTTCAGGTCAACACAAAGTAACCATCCATGCTGATCATAACGTATTTTCTCCAGCACGTACTTCACCGCTTCAGTGTAGTCGAGTGAGCTAGAGGTACAGAGGCAAACTGGTTACCATTTTGTATCAGAACACATTTCAATGATCGCTTGCTGCTGTCAATGAGCAATCTACAATCTTCAGGTTTATACTGTGGCACTCCAAGCTTGTGTAGAAGCTGTGCAATATATGTACAGTGCACCAGCTCCTTCTCTGTAGAGAAAAAAACGGAGATACTCTTGATGTCTGCTGCGGTAGAAGGTGATGCGAACACTGTCAGAAAGGACTTTTTCCCCCTCAATCTGGATGCCAACAGTTCAGCAGATGACTTTGCCAAGCTGAGATCACGAACTAAATCATTTAGCTCCTTTTGCAAAAAAGGATTTGGAACATCATCACCAAGAACCACTAATTTTTCTTCTTCATATTCTTCAACACTAGAGAAATCTTCACTAATGTCGGTAAGTTCTCCAGGGACAGGTACTGGAATTTCTTCACAATGAGCTACTGGACGACGTGCTGATTCTAGATCAGGATACTTAAAGCTGCTCTGGTTTTTTTCTGTTAATGGCAGTCACATCAATAGCGCAGAAGTAGCAGTCAGTGACATGGTTTGTCGGTTCCCTCCAAACCATAGGAATTCCAAACTTCAGACAACTCTTCTTACCCTTGTTCCAACGACGCAGTTTCTCGGTGCATGTCTTGCATACCGTGTGTGGCACCCAAACTTTATCCTGGTCACCAAGTTTTATACCAAAATAAGCATGGTAAGTACGCTTTATAAAACCTGTTATACCAAAATAAGCATGGTAAGCACGCTTTATAAAACCTGTTATACCAAAATAAGCATGGTAAGCACGCTTTATAAAACCTGTTATACCAAAATAAGCATGGTAAGCACGCTTTATAAAACCTGTTGCTGTATTCCTGTTAGGAAAAACGATATTCGCCGCAAATGTAGCAAAATACATCGGGCTTATTTTTGCAATGTCTTCTGGCCGATTCCCTTTCATTACCTAAAGAAGAAATATATCTTTTATATCAATTATTCAAAAAATAGTTTATGTAACCTCTTCATAATTATGTAAAACAACTTATAATTTGTTTATTTAAAGAAACAAGAAAGACTTTTACATCATATAAATAGAAAACACCCTTATATAAATTAAAAAACAAACAAAAACAAATGTCGCAATAGATCAAAATGTTGATCAAAAATAAATAAAAAAGTTGACATGATTGAACAAAACCGATGTCATTTTTGGATCCAGCACAATAAAACTGTCATAATTCCGTCAAAAAATCTTAGACAGCAAATTTGTTGTTGCCCAGTGCAATTATTAAAACTAAACACACGAACAGTTTTTTAACAACACATACAAGTAGATGGTCCCAACCAATTTTCAAATTTGACTCATGATTAAACACATGTATTTATAATAATAATGGGTTAGTCCCAACCAATTTTTCAAATTTTAACTCAGGGTGAAATAAATGTATTTACATAATAGTAAAGGGTATCCAAACCAATTTTCAAATTTGACTCGGGATGAAACAAATGTATTTATAATAGTAGTTTCTGTATTTAAAACAATAAATTATATCAAGAGGTTTTAGCCCATTTTTTTTCAAGAGACTGATCTGAAAGACAAGGATATGTTAGGTCTCAAACATAATCAAACCAAATTTAGCACAATTGGACTAATGATGAAAAAAGTGCCGAGACACAAATTGTAAAATACCATATGTCTGGAACAATATATCTTACAAATAGTTTAGTTCTAATATTAAAAGAAATGGAATTTGTATACAATATATCTGAAAGAACTATTATGGCAGGATTTTACAAGTTAATTTTAATATATTTTAATTATATTCCATTTGCCCTACACTTTGTTTTAGCTGAAAAACATCCGGTCTGTTTCTCCTTGCAACTTGGGTGGTTTGGCTAAACGTGCAGGGATATCTTTACTTTATGCTAGTACACCTTAAACTGTTTGAATCAACATATTTTATTATTTTAATATTTAAAATTTTCTATTCAAACACCAGAGCAATTTCTATTCACACACAAGAAACGTTTTCATTCACATACCAGAGGAATTTCTATTCACAGAGGAGAAGTGTTCATCCACACACGAGTAGCTTGCACTTTCACACCAAATCAATTTCAATTTCCTTACCATCTGCCTAATTCAACCGTATACCACCCGAATAATTTACATTCATATGTAATAAGAGTTTTCTTCACATACCTGAGCAGTTTCCATCGGTTGTCGAAGCAAATCCTGCATCACATGGACATGTGTAGCTTCCCATTGTGTTTACACATCGTGAGTTGACTGGACAAGGTCTGGAACTTGTCTGATTGCATTCATCAATGTCCTGTTCACATGTAGTTCCAGTCCATCCGGCCTTACACTGACATGAACCGTTAATGTTATGACAGTTGACACTGTTGTTTACCTTACAGGAACACTTGTTTGCGCACGCCGCCCCATACGTCCATGCAGAACACGCTGCACAAGAAACAATAAAAAATTATTTCCCCTTAAAGTTCAAAGAATGACGCAATGACGTATATTTTTAATGAGTGTGTGGCGGAGTAAATTTGCCTATCCCTATTTCTAAACTCCATTGTTATATAAACTGTCAAATTGTCGAAATGGTCAGACCTTGGGCACGCCTTATGAAGGTATTTTTGTAAGTGTCATAGTTGGAAGTAAACAACTCGAGTTGAGATTATACTAGACATTGCTGATGTAATACAAAACTGTTCCAATTGGACGAATAGTTTTTATTATCTAATGGTTAAACTTTACGAGAACGAGATCAGCCAATGGGCTGAGATTAAAATTTTAATTGCTGTAAAGAATTCTATCGTCTGATCACTTGAATTTTATGTGGCAAAATGTCCGGTTATGAAAGGCAGACTGTTAACTTAATGGTGAGTTAACTGAGTGATTGAGAGAGAATGGACCTAGAAATATTTTGTGCATTTTTGCTATTGATATGTTGTAATCTTGTTTAGCATAGAGATGTATTATGTGAGTAGACTACTATTTCTACAAATGTTTGAAGTAATATGTTCGTATATAGTATGCCAAATGCTTGACATTGTTTTCAGTGAACCTGTTCATAAAACTGATATGCTGTATTTATTATGCTGTTTGCATGTATCGGCTAATAAATACTGTTGCAGGAAACAGTAAATTGAGACTTGAAGTTAATGAATGAAGGGGATAAAATGGAAACTTAGCATTTGTTCCCTGATTATATTTTTCCAGGGACAAAGCAGCCTTTGCATGTATTATTTGAATCTCATGGTTTATTGTTATAAACTGCTATGACTGTGGTAGATTTGGGAAATATCTACCACAGTGTGTGTAAGTGTAAGGAATACACTGCACTCCCTTGATGTATGGTGGCAAGGTATGCTGACTACAACGATTAATTTCTGGTACAAGAGGTTACTGGAAATTGCTACAATTGTTGTTCTGCTTGAGGGACCTAAACACGGAGAATGAGTACCCAGGTTAAACCTAGAGGGAATAACATAATCAAATATATGAGAAAAAAATCATTATTAAATAAGTATATAATAAAATATACAGATAATCAAATGCATATAAATTCATGAATAAACATAGAAGCAAGCATGATTTAGTACTTACAGGTGCATGTTTTTTTGTCGCTGTTGAGCTGGTAGCCATCTTGACATCCACATTGGTAATATGGGGCTTCAGTTGTATTTTTACACATCTGTCCACATTTCGCACGACTGCACCAGTCTACCTCTACAGAACAGAAACATATATTAATGTCACATATCTAGATAGTACCAAATATCTATAGACACTCTAGTATTAAATATCTTAAGACACACATAAGTATCAAAGAGCTATAGATTCACACTAGTATAAAATATCTATAGACACACACATATCAAATAGCTATACACACACTAGTATCAAATATATATATAGACACACGCTAGAATAAAATATCTAGACACACACTAGTATCAAATTTCTATATACACATATTAGAATCAATTAGCTATAGACACACACACAATAGTTTCAAATATCCATAGACACACACTAGTATCAAATGCATATGGACATATATTAGTTTATTAGTATCATATATCTATAAAAAATACTCTAATAACAAATAGATATAGATAAACACTAGTATCAAATATCTATAGACACCCACTGATATCAAATAACTGATCAAATATATGTAGACACTCAGTAATATCATATATCTATAGACACACACTAGTATCAAATAGTTATAGATATATTAATATGAAATATGTATAGAAACACACTAGTATCAAATAACTATAGCCACACATTAGTGTCACATATCTTACTAATACAATACTTTAGGGTATCAGGCTACATTTATTACTCACACAATACTTTACTTGTAAGGCTAATTTCAGTATTTACTTACGAGTATTTTACTTTGTCAGGCTACATTTATTACTCACACAATACTTTACGTGTCAGGTAACATTTATTACTCACACAATACTTTACGTGTCAGGTATCGTTTATTACTCATACAATACTTTACTTGTCAGACTATGTGAAGAATTTATATAAAAGATAAATAAATAATAGAGCACAATCAAATCAATCCACAAATACAATACATTGCTCTATTATTTATTTATCTTTTATATATAAATTCTTTATTAATTTTTCACCCAACTTTGTTTCATTTCTTATCAAATTCACTTTATGTAAAATTCACCTTGTACTGTCTGTGTCTCTGGTCTGTATTTAGTGAGGAATACATCTCACTTGTTGTCTGTGTCACTGGTCTGTATTTAGTGAGGAATACATCTCACTTGTTGTCTGTGTCTCTGGTCTGTATTTAGTGAGGAATACATCTCACTTGTTGTCTGTGTCTCTGGTCTGTATTTAGTGAGGAATACATCTCACTTGTTGTCTGTGTCTCTGGTCTGTATTTAGTGAGGAATACATCTCACTTGTTGTCTGTGTCTCTGGTCTGTATTTAGTGAGGAATACATCTCACTTGTTGTCTGTGTCTCTGGTCTGTATTTAGTGAGGAATACATCTCACTTATTGGGGGCGGCTCGTTGAGCAACCAGAAGTGTTGGCCTTAATTCGTTGTGTGTCCTATATTATTTATTACTTTACATATCAACATACACTTAGGATATGTTATCAATTACCATACACTTATAACCAATCAATTATCAGTACACTTATATTATGTAATAACTAATCACTTCTAGTACACTTGCGTTATAAACAATCAATTATCAGTACACTTAGAATATGTTATATTCAATCAATTTCCAGTACACTTAGGATATGTTATATTCAGTCAATTACCAGTACAATTTAGATATGTTATATTCAATCACTTACCAGTACACCAGGATATGTTTTAATCAGTCTATCACCAGCAAACATTGGATGTGTTATATTGAGTTGCTTCAAGGACACTACCAACACACTTTTGATGTTATATTCATCAAACACTTCACATAAAACACTTCAGATGTGTTATCATCAAACACTTACCATCACACACTTTGGATGTGTTGTACTCATATTTCGGGTCACACACGCAGTCAAAGCCGCCATCTTTGTTCCTGCAAACCTCGTGCTGACCTGTGCAGTTGTGAATACGCAAATTACACTCATCAATGTCCACGTCACAGGAAGTCCCGTTCCAACCAGAAACACAGTAGCACGTGCCGTTCACGTGGTCACATGATGCAGTGTTCAGAGAATTACAGTTACATTTGAAGTTACAGTTTTCTCCATACATATTGTTCGTGCATTCTGAAAACAAATAAGTTTGTTGGTGTATTCTGAAACAAATAGTTTTTGTTGGCGCATTCTGAAAATATATTTATAGTTGGTGTATTCCGAAAACAAATAACTTTTGTTGGTGTATTTTGAAAACAAATACCTTTTGTCGGTGTATTTCGAAAACAAATACCTTTTCGTCGGTGTATTTCGATAACAAATACCTTTTGTCGGTGTATTTCGATAACAAATACCTTTTGTCGGTGTATTTCGATAACAAATACCTTTTCGTCGGTGTATTTCGATAACAAATACCTTTGTTCGGTGTATTTCGATAACAAATACCTTTTGTCGGTGTATTTCGATAACAAATACCTTTTGTCGGTGTATTTCGATAACAAATACCTTTTGCTAGTATATTCCAAAAACAATTTTGTTGGTGCGTTGTGAAAACAAATACCTTTTTTGCTAGTGCGTTTGAAACATATATTGTTTGTTGTTGGAAAAACTATTTGTGTGGTACTTTCTGAAACAACTAATTATTCTTTGCGCATTTTGGACGCACATGTCAGTTGTAATACGATAGAAAAGAAAATGTGAAATAATGATCGCTAATAATTTCAGTAAGCAAGTTATCATAGAATATTATTAATCATAGAATAATATTAACATTATCATAGAATATTATTAACATAAGAAACAAAAATGTGAATCTGTCATTTACTCTGTCAGAAATGCGAAGGGAAACATCTGCAACACAAAGGTATGATTTTTATAATTTAAGTTACCCCATTTCCCCCTAAATTAAAAATATGCCTATCGAACTGCTTAGAGATAAATATCGGTCATTCATTCTTTCAGAAAATTGTAATTTACTAAAATGTAACTGGTTATAGATAAAATTCTGTCCTTCATTCTTTCCCGACCTTTTCTAATATGTAACTATATATAAATATAAATATGTCCTTCATTCTTTCCCGACCTTTTCTAATATGTAACTACATATAAATATAATTATGTCATTCATTATTTCCCGACCTTTTCTAAAATGTAACTACATATAGATACAAATCTGTCATTTATTCTTTCAGAAACGCGACCTTTTTTAGAATGTAACTGAGGTGGAGTATAAACTTAATTGTTATATAAATTGTTAAATGTCAATTGTCGACCTTGGGCACAGCTTGTGCTAATATTTTTAAGTGTTTCCCGGACAGAGCCCCACTTTATGTGACGCTAAGGTTTCAAAGTTCAAAGTTCGAAATTGTTAAACTAATAGTCAGAGTGTTGAAAATAGTAAATGTGGAAAACGATTGTTGAAATATTTGTTGAGCTAGAATCTAACGGGGAAACCCTAGATTAAACAGCTAAATAGAAATACAATTGATTAAGAATAGACATTTCTAGGAAACAGTCTTATTGTGTTTATAGTTCAGACAAGAACTGTATCTTGCTTTGTCTATCCTTTTCCTCTTTTGAAATTTTATTAACCGTTTTTTTTTTTTTTACTTTGATGATTATTGTTTGTATTAATACACGCATTTATAATAATTTCTAAAACTGCTGTTTATAAATTGCATTGTTTATAAAGTGCTTATCTTAAGTAGCTAGATTAAGTTGCACTAGTTGCTTGAGTGTGTTTGAGTGATATTTTGTAAATAGTTTGGCTCACCACTCAACTAGTGGCGTGACCGTGATAGTCTTTTGCAATTTAAAACAAAAATGGAAATTACTTCTGAAGACAAAATGAGATAGGCGCAGGAGAGCAGGATGAAGGCCGAAATAGTAGGCACTCCAGCAGATAAAGTTTCAGACTATATTACGGCCTAAGAAAAGGAACAGGTAGAACTAGAAATAAAACACAGTCTAAAAGGTCTACGTCACATTTTAGTGATATAAAATGTATACATCACATCTTAGAGACAGGCTGAAAGTTATACCTCATATCATAGGACATACAGTGTTTATCTGAATTCATACAGTTTATATACGAAGAAGCAGTTTAGATGATGAAAGGCCGAGAATTTAGGTAGCAGACATATAGTTTACACAAAGAGTGGTATATAGTTTACACAAAGACTGACATATAGTTTACACAAAGACTGGCATATAGTTTACACAAGGACAGACATGTAGTTTACTGAAACCTATTTAACGAAGCCATAGAGATTAAAAGAACAAAGCACTCAGTTTGAATAGAAAGAGATATACTGTTAGATGGAATGACATATTGAGATGGAGAGAGACCTACAAGTAGATGGAGATGGAAAATGACATACTTTTGTAAAAGCAGACACTGAATTTGTGCTTACTTGAACAGTTTCGAGCCGAAGTAGGAAAATAGCCGATGCTACAGGTGCACAGGTATTGGCCAGGTGTGTTAACACAGTGAGAATTAGAAGGACAAAGGCTGGCACCTGTCTGCATGCATTCATCGATGTCTTGGTCACACCTCGTTCCATTCCAGCCGTTTTTGCACAGACAGGTTCCATCAGTGTTATTGCAGTTAACAGTGTTTGACACGTTACACGTGCAATTGGAGTTACACTTGGGGCCGTGTGTCCAAGCTGAGCATTCTGCACATTATTCATATACATTTTATACATTTGAGAATGAATGGTAATCACTATCTATCTATCTATTTCTCTATCTATCTATCTATCTATCTATCTATCTATCTATCTATCTATCTATCTATCTATCTATCTATCTATCTATCTATCCGTCTGTCCGTCCGTCCGTCCATCCATCCATCCATCTATCTATCTATCTATCTATCTATCTATCTATCTATCTATCTATCTATCTATCTATCTATCTATCTATCTATCTATCTATCTATCTATCTATCCATCTATCTCTCTATCTCTCTATCTCTCTCTCTATCTATCTAAATGATAGTGAACGTACACAATCTTAATATTTGTACTGAAATTTAATACTGAATACAAATAATAACTCACTGCTAGTGAACTCGCATAATCAGTACAGGTGACCAGTGATTAGTGAACAAACATAATTTGTGCAAATGAATGCGAATAGTTAACACTCAACCTTATAACGGAGCAGTAAATTTTAACACAAAAATCCATATATTCATAATTCAACATTCATAACCCATTAATTCATAATTAAATATTTACCATAAATACAGATCTTTCTGAATGGTGTGAATGTACACAATATCATTGCAATACAGCATCAAGAGAGAAAAAGAAACAAACACAATCCATTGACAGCGTTTTAATTAGTTATAAGACATATATGTACACAATATCAGTGCAATACAGCATCAAGAGAGAAGAAGAAACAAACACAATCCATTGACAGCGTTTTAATTAGTTATAAGACATATATGTACACAATATCAGTGCAATACAGCATCAAGAGAGAAGAAGAAACAAACACAATCCATTGACAGCGTTTTAATTAGTTATAAGACATATTTGCGCAAAAGCATGGTGGACGGCGAACATTTTCAGCAGTGAATATACACATACACACACATAGTACAGATAATATTGTACAGCTAGCAGTGAACACACACACACACACACACACACACACACACACACACACACACACACACACACACACACACACACACACACACAGTACAGGTAATATTGTACAGCTAGCAGTGAATACACACACATAGTACAGGTAATATTGTACAGCTAGCAGTGAATACACACACATAGTAGAGGTAATATTGTACAGCTAGCAGTGAACACACACATATACAGTACATGTAATATTGTACAGCTAGCAGTGAACACACACATATACAGTACATGTAATATTGTACAGCTAGCAGTGAACACACACATATACAGTACATGTAATATTGTACAGCTAGCAGTGAACACACACATATACAGTACAGGTAATATTGTACAGCTAGCAGTGAACACACACACATACAGTACAGGTAATATTGTACAGCAGGCAGTGTGGCATTTGCGCCTGAACTGCGCAAATTAATTTAATTAATTCTCACTTCACCAACCGAAAAACTTAACCCGATCTTCCAATCATACGCATCCACTCTCTACAATCATGGGTACTCCCGGGCACAGTAACGGGTACTCATAGGCACATAGACGGGCAGTAAGGGTACAGTGACGGGTACAGAGATGGGCATTAAGGGTACAGTGACGGGTACAGAGATGGGCATTAAGGGTACAGTGACGGGTATAGAGATGGGCATTAAGGGTACAGTGACGGGTATAGAGATGGGCATTAAGGGTACAGTGACGGGTATAGAGACGGGTACTCACGGGCACTGTGATAGGTACTGTGACGGGTACAGACACAGATTCTCCCGCACACAGTGATGGGACAGAAACGGGTACTCACGGGCACATTGACGGGTGCAGAGACTATTGCACAGTTAGCAGTTAACACACACAATCAACGCAGAGAATATTTACAGTTAGCAGTAACACACAGTCAGTGCAGAGAATATTATTTACAGTTAGTAGTGAACACAGAGAACAGAGAATATTGTATAGTTAACAGTGACCACACCCAGTTAGTGCAGATAATATTGCACTGCAATGAACACACAGTTAACGCACAGTCAATGCAGAGAATGTTGTGCAGTTATCAGTGAACACACAGTTAACTGTGAACACAGTCCATCCACATTTTCTGCACAGTGAAGAGTTTGTATCTGCTTATTCTGTCCATCACAACTCTTGGAGCTAACAATCAGGCTCTTCGTGTGCATAATGACCAAACAATTACATTACAGAAAAATTCACGACGGAAAACATTCAATGCATACATTGATGTTGATCAAGATTGAACTAATACATAGATGTTGAAATAGATTAAACTAATACATAGAATTTGATCAATATTTAAACTAATACATAGATGTTGATCAAGATTAAACTGATACATATATGTTGATCAAGATTAAACTAATACATATAACGATGCATTCCCAATATGTCGGTCAGAGTGTTTTCATCAGTAATCAACCGACAAACATACTTTATTATAGTGTACTCTTAGAGAACGTGTGACCTGCATACATCCGTGTAGATAATTTAGTAAAGTTGAAAGGTTTAACATACTCATTCCAACAGCAAATGTGTCTTTTTAATTACAAAGAGTACACATTAAACAAGAACAATAGCAACATTAGCCTAACAGTTATCTATAACGAAAAGCAACATGTACTTGAGACATGTACCCGACACCATGCACTTGAGATCAGCATGTTACTGACAAAATGTACTTAGAGCAACATGTTTCCGATAAAATGTACTTGAAAGCAAAATGTTCCCGATACAATGAACTTGAGAGCAACATGTTCCCGATACAATGAACCTGAGAGCAACATGTTCCCGATAAAATGTACTTGAGAGCAACACAAGACGGAATATGTCAAGATACTAAATAAGGTTATCGTTCTGAAATTATCATTGTGGTGATCGTTTATTTGACTATGAGAAAAAGCGTGTAGATATCAAGAGAGGCATTAAATATAACGTCTTGGTACACAACAAAACATAAAATCATAAGCAGTTATACTTGACATTGAGAAAGGGAGTGTAGAAATCAAGAGATGTATTAAATATAATGCCTTTATCTATAATAAAACAAAATCATAATCATACATACACTGTGTATAACTTTGCAAGCTTTGTGTTTTGTTTTCTCAAAATATCTCCCACACACACACACTGTGTGATACATACGTCTGCAAGATTTGTTGTCGTTGTTGAGTTGGTAGCCGTCACGACAACCACAGCGATAATAAGGAGGTTGTGTTGTGTTCTCACAAGTATGGTCACAGCGAGCCAAAGCGCACCAATTGACATCTGCATAACAGGAACATAATTTATATCTAGAACAAGCCAAAATGCTTCTTGCATTCTAAACACAATAAACGATACATTTGTATAATCACTACCCCTTCTCCGTAGAGGCCATATAGGTTTTTGTCGATCTGTGATACATGGTAAATAAATGAACGAAATTTTAAAGTGAATTTCACACTACTAAACATATTGATTATCATGTGCTCAGTAATGTTTGGTCTATGTTTGGTTATTTTGGCTCTCAACAAATAGCACTATTGGTTAAATCACTAACACATTTCTTAAGATAATATTAAAACGGTCATAAAAAAATCAACTGGTTAGAAATTAGAAAAAATATCCCAATCTGTTTAACTCTGTGAAAACAAGCATAGTTATAGAATACAAACAAGCCAGTACATTACACTTGTTATACGCTATACACAATCTACATTAAACTATACCTGTTATACATGTTATATGTTATTCCAAATCTACATTAGATTATATCTCTTATACATTATACCCAGTCTACATTAGATTATATCTCTTATACATTATACCCAGTCTACATTAGATTATATCTCTTATACATTATACCCAGTCTACATTATATATTAGCATTCTATTGCATGGTAACGCGTACTCTTAATTAAGTAATTCAATAATTACAAGCCCGCTCGCTTCAATCTGGACAGATAACAAATAACAGGTATAATCTAACATAGACTGGCTATAATGTATAACAGGTATAATCTAACATAGACTGGCTATAATGTATAACAGGTATAATCTAACATAGACTGGCTATAATGTATAAACGTGTAGAAGAATGCAAAATCTATGAAGGTGAAATAAAGATGTGAAAGAATGCTAATCTAATACAACTTTATATGTATCCACAGCACTTAACACTACCAAACAAGAACTTTATATGTATGTACAACATTGAACACAACCAAACAAGAACTGCATGCGTACGTACATCACTGAACATAAAAATACGAGAATTGCACATACATGTACAACATGGAAAACATTTAAACGCGAACTGCACGTACAATTACATCACTAAACACAACTATATAAGAACGGCATGTGTATGTACAGCATTGAACGCAACCAAACGAGAACTGCATGTGTAAGTAGAGCACTGAACACAACCAAACGAGAACATATATATGTACAGCACAGAGCACTACAACGTGAGAACTGCATGCTTATATAGTGCACTGAACACAACCACATGAGAACTGAATGTTTATGAACAGCACTTGTAAACAGCAATACGCAAACTGCATGTGTATTAACACATCCATACGAGGAATGATGCGTATGTTTAGCACTTAACACAGTCTAAACCAGAACTGAATGTGTATGTGCAGCGCAGAACACAACCATACGAGAACTATATGATGCGTAAGTACAGCACTGAACACAACAAAACATGTATATGTGTGTACATCACTGAGTACAACAACAGGAGAACAGCATGTACATGTACACCACTGAACACAACATAAACCATCACTGCATGTGTATGTACAGCACTGAAAACAACCATAATAGAATTGCTTGTGAATAAATATATAGCCTACATTTTTATCAAGTCCAAACGCAACGTCATTCAACATCTCTAAGCACGTCACTAAACATGTGTAAAGACGTCATTGAGCATGACTAAACACGCCATTAAGCATGTCTAAACACGTCGTTGAGTACGTCTAAACACGTCACTAAACATGACTAAACACATTACTGAACATGTCTAAACACGTCATTGACTACGCCTAAACACGTCACTAAACATGTCTAAAGACTTCACTAAACAAGACTAAACACATTACTGAACATGTCTAAACACATCATTGAGCATGTCTAAGCACGTCACTAAACATGTCTAAACACGTCATTGAGCATATCTAAACACGTCATTCAACATCTTTAAGCACGTCACTAAACATGTCTAAACACGTCATTGAGCAAATGAAAACACGTAATTAAACATCTTTAAGCACGTCACTAAACACGTCATTAAACATGTTTAAAGGGAACATTATACATGCATAAGCACATCAGTGAACATGTCTAAATAACATACTGAAAATGTTCATACACATCAATAAACATCCGAATATAGCCACAATTTGAAAATAATAACGAGAAAATACATTCCTAAACGGTAAATTATTGTTTCTATTTCTGTGTTATTTTAAAGAATAATTAAGGGAAAGGACATTCCTGATAAGTAAATTATTCCTGTTGTTTTTGTAATTCATAAACAATAATAGAGAAAAGACATTCCTAATAAATAAATTATTCCTGCTATATCTGTGTCATTTAAAAGACATTGAAAAAGGAAATAAAACTACTTCTCACCTGGTAATGCACATATATTGTTTGATGTCTGCAGTTGATAACCACTGTTACAGAAACAGGTGTCATATCCATTTACGACGCTGCAACCACCATTAGTTTTGTCACAGGTGTTGTTCTGCAGGCACGTGACTCTCGCTACAAGAGAAACATTACTTTTATAACTACTACTACTACTATTACTCTAGACTATCGGATGTCAGGGACTAACCACGATCATACACGGAGACACAAATAAATGAGTTGTGTCACTTGAAAGAAGTAGCACAGGTGTGTCAAGAGCATTTCCGGCTTGCTAAATTTAGGAAGGGGTTGACATAAACAATACTTGTAAAATATGTATACTAATATTTCTTATCATCTTCATCGTGCAAGATTACATTTATTAAGTCGTCACAATCTTTTCCATTGCATATGATTACATTTACCAAATCTTCACAATCTTTTCCATCGTACAATATTACATTTACCAAGTCTTCACAATCTTTTCCGTCAAATTCTATTAGTTACTCTGTCCATTTGAAATTTAAAAATTAATTATTACCTGTGCAGGTGCGTCCATCGTTGGCTAAAACAAACCCAAGCTGGTTACAACCACAGCGATAACTGCCAATCGTGTTAATACATTGTTGAGTACAACGATTGTCCACAGATAGGGTGCACTCGTCATTATCTGTTCAGTAAAGTGACAATTATATTGGTATAATTTAGATATGAGTGAACTGTTTCAAGTAAAGTCTGTTCAGTAAAGTGACAATTATATTTGTATAATGTAGATATGAATGAAATATTTCAAGTAAAGTCTGTTCAGTAAAGTGACCATTATATTGGTAATGTAGATAAGAGTGAATATATCAATTAAAAGTCTCTTCACTAAAGTGACAATTATATTGATAATGTAAATAATTGTGAAATGTTTCAAGTCAAGTCTGTTAAATAAAATGAAAAATATAATGTTCATGTAGATATGAGTGAAATACTTCAACTTAATTTTTTCAAGCAAGTCACACATACTTCCTAAAATAAAATGAAAGTATAAATAAACCAGAAAAAATAACTTTTCACTAGACTTAAACTGATTTTATAAACATACCTACGTAATCAAAATTTATAATGAATATTTAGTAAAAAAGTACCAATACTTCCTTATAAATCATAGATTTACGTCACATACATTCTCCAATTTCCAACACTAAGGCTTACTTACCATTATTACCACTAAATGTGGGGATGACTTTATATTTACCATTATTACCACTAAGTGTGGGGATGCTTTTTATTTACCATTATTACCACTAAGCGTAGGGATTACTTTTTTATTTACCATTATTACCACTAAGCTTAGGGATGACATTTTTATTTACCATTATTGCCACTAAGCGTGGGGATGACTTTATATAAATGGTGAATATTTTAGATAATTTCAAACCACAATTTCCATCATATTGGTATCTGAACAGAATTCACAGGAATCAACTTACAGCAACACGTTTTACTGATAGGTTGACTACAATGCCGGATTCACACACCAACGTAATCTAGTAGAACACAGTAGTCGCCATAGCACGATGTGACAAAAGTAAAACAAAAAGCTTGCTTTGGTTTTCCTTATGACCGGTCTCAAGTTATGTTAAAATTCAAAGTTATAGAATGGAGCATTTCTTCAAACAAAAAAACTTCCAGTCCATCAGAATTGGATGAATTTGATATGAACAAGTGTGAAAATATTAGAAAAAAACTACTCATCCCGGTGGAAATGGTATGGATTGTGTCGGCAATTTTCTATCATATTCTTAACTTGGGTTGTTTACTTCCGACTCTGACACTTACAAAAATGCCATTATAAGGAGTGCCCCTGGTCGGATCATGTCGACAATGTAACAACTTATATAACAATTAAGTTTTAAAATAGGGATTAGCAAATTTACTTCACCACACCATACATATCACAATAGCTCATTTTCATTAATTACCATTACTACTACCGAGCTTGGGAAAAAAATAAAGTATCGTATTGCAAGTAATGAATTACCTCAAATTGCAGTTATTGCTGCATGATTGAATCAGACAAGGTTGTACATGAGTCAGACAAGAATGTGCATGAGACAGACAACATTGTACATGAGTCAGATAACGTTGTACATGAGTTGGACAAGGTTGTGCAAGAGTTGGACAAGGTTGTGCTTGAGTCAAACAAGATTGTGCTTGAGTCAGTCAAGGTTGTGCTTGAGTCAGACAAGGTTGTGCTTGAGTCAAACAAGGTTGTGCAAGAGTTAACAGGTTTGGGCTTGAGTTAACAAAATTGTGCATGATTAAGAAGGTAGTACAAGAGTCAGACAGGATTGTGCAAAAGGCGTGCAAGTGTAGTGTGTATAGCGTGCAAATGCGTTGTGTCTTTTGTGTATTTATGTATTTAACAAATCTCAAAAGTAGAGTGTCGAGTTATAATGATAAATTATTACATAACTGACATCACTCTTCTGACACTTACAGTCTATAGTTACCACACCATTGACACTTGATATTAATTAGACACTCTCTATGGTTACCACTCCTATTGGCACTTGACATTGTCTTGACACTCTTCAGTTACTACTCACAAATGACACACATGACTCTCCTGTTATTACTCATAATGTCTCTCACAAGACACTCTCTTGTTATTACTTATAATGTCTTTAACAAGACACTCTCCTGTTATTACTCATAATGTCTCTCACAAGATTCGTATCTGCAGCCATTGCCATTGATAATTAACACTGTATATTACCACTCTAAATGACAGCTGACACTATCTGCTCATCACTCACATTAACACTTGACATACTGTCTTGTCACCACTGACATTAAGACTTGATACTGCCTTGTTAACCTCCACATTTCCACTATATATTGTCTTCTTACCATTCACATTGACACTAGACATTGTCTTAAGGCATCCATAACTAGTATCATACAATTTGACTGTCCGGGTAACTCTCACCTTGACATTGTCCGGTTGTGGTGTTGGCATTAAAGCCGGTGTTACACAGACAACGGTAACTGCCTATAGTGTTCTCACAGAGTTGACTACAGGGTTTGTTGATGCACTCGTCAACATCTGAAAGTAAATAATAGTGTATATGCTAATCATTATAAACGTTGTATTACATATACAATATTCTCTGTAAATAATATTGCATAAATTAGTCATTATAACACATCGTATTACATATATTATCTAGTAAGTAAATACTATTTTATTAGTCGTCATAACGAGTCATATTATATATCATACAGTAAAGACATCGCTACATTGTTCTGTTTGAAGGAGATGACACGTAGAAAAGAAGGGCCCAGGTTAGCTCTAAGTAACAGAACAGTGTTTTTCAATGTGCGAGTGAGGCACGTGAAGCTGACGTAATTAACAGCTGAAAATTATTTGTTTCCTTGTAAAAGCACACAGAAGAACTATTAAGACAGCAGTTAAACAAGGTTATGCAAATCTAATATCTCTTACTCTAATAGCTCCATTTCTGTTCTCTCATACGACTATCACTTATTTGTATTGAATTATTGAATTGTATTTTAGTGTAAGACTGAGAAACATGGGAATTATGAGAACAAGGCTTTGTGGAAATATCGATGTCAAGTAATCTATTTCATGTATTTGTCATATGTATATTTGATTTAATAAATAGTTTAAGTCCAATCTCTCTCAATCAGTCAATTAACTCAAAATTAAAAGATCAGCTGTTTTTAACAACGGGCTTCTTGCCACTCCAAATTCATAGTGAATAAAAAATAGAATTCTCTACAGCATGTAAACTTTTGATCTTAGCCCATTGGTTGGTCTCTTTCTTGTAAATCTTAACCATTCCATAATAAGACTGCTCATCCACCTAAAACCTAAAAACAGCAAGTCTAGCACATTCTTTACTTGTTTACTTCCAACTTTGACAATTAAAAATATCAGCACATGCAGTGCCCCAGATCGGGTCAGTCTGACATTTAACAATTCATATAACAATAAGTATAGAAATAGGGATAGGCAAATTTACTCTGCCACACATCCACAAAGAGTATAATTATACCATCTTGTTCATTTATTCACTTATGTTTATTTATTTTATTTATTATTTTATTTATTAATATTATTAATGATCCTCCAAACAAGCGCCCTGACATTAATTGGAAAACGAACTGCTTTCAATACCCTTATTTAACCCCTCCAAACTGTTCGCAGACGAACCCTGCGACGTCCGTTGGGTCGCGCATGGGGCAAGTGGAGACAATCAAGGGAGAAAAATAAATTTTCTGATTACCCCCTCCTTTTTTCGTGACATATACATTGTATTCTTTCTGACTTATTTTTAATAATATTGCGAATTATACATTGTATCCTGGTTGTGTTATAATAAATAAAAATTACATGTTGTATCCTGGCTCAGTTGTACTTATAAAAAATAGAAATTACGTAGTATACATTGTATCCTGCTATTAGTGTACTTAAATAAAAACAATTAAGAATTATACACTGTATCCTGCCATTGTTGAATTAAATAAAAATTGCATATTGTAACCTAGTTGAGTTGTACACATAATAAATACAAATCACGTTATTATAATTTGTACACCTAATAAATACAAAACACGTTGTTATAATGTGTACACATAATAAATACAACACACGTTGTTATAATGTATAAACATAATAAATAAAAAGCACTGTATTATAATTTGTAACCTAGCTGAAACACTATCTCACCTCTACACACACTGGAGTTATCTGGCTGGTAACCAGTCTGACACTGACATCGGTATCCACCCGGGAAGTTGAAGCAGTCGGCCTGTTTGCTTTGACATTCACTTGCCACAGCACTGGTACCGCATTCATTAAGGTCCTGGTCACACTTTACACCCATCCACCCGACTTTGCAAACGCACCCGGTAACAGCGTCACAGCGTTCCGCACCCACCCCGCACGAACAGTCTGAGGCACAGTTCACACCATATCTACCCGCCTCACACCCTACGTAAATAAGCGGATCTTTGACAATGAAAGTCTATTAAAAGTTTAACTTTAACAAATTAAATGATTATCAATACACACTCACGTGTTCTCAACCGTAAGTAAACATAATCGTCTTACAAACCAGCGAAAATTCTACACCATCTCAATCAGATGTAGAAAATACATTGTAATTGAAACTTATACAGTGCAAGTTTTACACTAATACAATCATATTCAGAACGATCTGTGTTCAGTAATGTTTTACCTTTTCAACTCTCATACATTTCAGTATGAAAGAAAACACATTTACAAGTAGGCTACTACGACATTGGTACATTTCAGAAAAGAAACACATTTACAAGTACTACGACATTAGTACATTTCAGTATGTAAGAAAACACCCTTACATTTTTTGCAGCTTACCAGAACATGTTTTCAGGTCAGTCTGCATGAAGTACCCGATGGGGCACGAGCATGCGAATGATCCGGGTAGGTTCGTACAGTTGTGTGAGCATTTCGCTGTTCCATTCTGACATTCATTTATATCTGTAAAATCCGAGCAATACGTTTACTGTAATAGTTATTGGATTCTTGTTTCGTATATGATGTCTGCTATAGCTTACAATAAATAAATGTTATCAGTGGACAGTTGTGTAAACGTTATCAGTCAAAGCCTTATTAGCTGAAATATGTGTAAACTTTACCAATTCACATCCTTTTAAAGTTTGTCTACGTACATCTGTTGAAACATTACCTGTTAACATCTTTGTAAACTTTAACAATGAACATATATGCAAACTTAACCAATGCAAATCTGTGTAAATTTTACTAATGTAGAGCTGCGTAAACTTTACCAATGTATGTCTCTGTAATTGTTATCAATGCATACATGTGTAAAAGTTGCCAATGTATATCTGTGTAAACGTTATCAATTCGCACGTGTACTCTATCAATAGGCATCTGTGTAAAATTTTTAATGGATGTGTGTGTAAACTTTACTAATTCACATCAGTTTAATATCTGTGTTAACATTACCGATTAAAGTCTTTATAAGCTTTAACAATGTGAAAACTTTACCAGAGCATATTTCTGTAAACTTTACCATCGTGTGACTGTGTATTATCATCCATTAAATGTGTGACTGTGTATTATCATCCATTAAATGTATGCCTGTATGCCTATAAACTTTACCAATGCACGTCTGAAGGTCGGAATCCAGCATGTATCCAGTCCGGCAGAAACAAGCGGCTCGGTCATTTGAATTCAAAGTACATCCATGGTCACAGCGAAGGTTTTCTTCTGCTTTACAAACGTCTAGCACTGTAAATATTTTTACAAACGTCTAGCACTGTAAACATTTTTACAGACGTCTAGCACTGTAAACATTTTTACAAACGTCTAGCACTGTAAATATTTTTACAAACGTCTAGCACTTAAACACTTGTATATTTTATATCAGTCCAGAATCACACACACACACACACACACACACACACACACACACACACACACACACACACACACACACACATATATATATATAGACAATAATTCATTTTACGATCATACCAAACCGAACACTAAATAACACATATTAGACATCAATTCGTATAGGAACAAAAAAAAACCCGGTATAAATCAGTCAGTATACATACATGAACAGCACATTCCGCATATTTCAATATACAAATAAGTAAACACTTTATACATCATTCAAAATTATTATCAATAAACACATGTATTATTCAATGTACATGTAAGTAAATACTACATACATCATTCATTATATAATCAAGTGAAAGCATTATACATCATTCAGTATACAAGTAAGTAAACACTTTATACATAATTGAGAATGCAGTAAACAACATATCTTGTGACCAATAATAAGGGAGGTAATAATGTTTTTAAGTAAAATAAATAAATTGTGGATAGGATTATCCCCCCTTTTACGTGACAACTAAAATATAAATTGTTGGTCAAAGGAAGAAAGTTCTATTGTTTATTACACTTGATATACATGCCAGTCTATCTTTGAGCTACTCACTAGTCTATTAAGAAAGATTTTTGTTCATAATTGACTTGATTTGATAATGCAGTCTTTGTATAACTTATTCCATCAGTCTATTAATGGAATCTTTATTTCATAATGAAAAGGAAGAAGGGCATTTAGTAATGGATTTGAAGTGGTTTTAAAATTAGTTTTACACTTTAGGTTAAACTTCGAATGACAAATTAAGCAACTTTATGTGTAGCAATAGATCAAACATTAAGGCATTTTATAAATAAAATCTAATAATAAAAATTCACAACAATTAAACATATAAACATTCATGTGCATACATGTATAATAGTTATAAACATACATTTATACACAATATATACACCCGTACCTGTACTCATGACACGATGACACACACGTAATACAATTTCTTTTATCAATAGCAGAATGCAAAAATGTCGGTAGTGATACACAAGTACACATGATAAATATATTTTGCACTGCACCCATGTACACACTCTATAAACACCCTGAATTGTACACCCATGTACACACTCTATAAACACCCTGAATTGTACACACATGTACAATAACACTGAATTGTACTCTATAAACAACATGAGTTTTACACACAAGTACACTCTCTACAAACACCCTGAATTGTACAAATGTGCACACACTCTATAAACACCTGCTTTGTACAGACAAATACACACTCTATAAACATTTGAATTGTATACACAAGAACCTACTGTATAAAAGTCGTGTACACTTATACAAGTACATACTTTATAAACACTCTGAATTGTACACGCAAGAAAGTACATTCTCTATAAACGCCCTGAATTACACATACAAATACATACTTTATAAACGCCTGAATTGTACATAATAGTACATAATATTACATAAAAACCACAGTATGTAATACAAGTATATACTTTATAAATGTCCTGTACGCACAAGGTCTTCGGTATATACTCACATTTCAATTTTTAAGAAATTCAAATGTTCTTTTATTATTATTTTATTTTTATGCAGTTTTAAAGAAATCTAGTCATATTCACACATAAATAAGTTGTGCCAAAATGTACAGGCTGTACAAGCAGTTAGTGTGATCAGTGTTCACACATGTTAAGTATAGACGTGGAAGAATTTTGTGTGATCAGTGTTCACACGTGTTAAGTATAGACGTGGAAGAACTTTGTGTGATCAGTGTTCACACATGTTAAGTATAGACGTGGAAGAATTTTGTGTGATCAGTGTTCACACGTGTTAAGTATAGACGTGGGAGAATTTTGTGTGATCAGTGTTCACACGTGTTAAGTATAGACGTGGAAGAACTTTGTGTGATCAGTGTTCACACATGTTAAGTATAGACGTGGAAGAACTTTGTGTGATCAGTATTCACACATGTTAAGCAAAGACTTGCAAAAATTTGGTGCGATAAAAGTTCACACGTGATTAAGTACTCACCTTGCACGCACTTGGTGCGATCTGTGTTCAGACGAAAGCCGTACTTGCAATCACAGTAGTATGATCCTACAGTGTTCACACACAGTTGATCACAAAGGGCTACCCCCGTGCTGCATTCATTGATGTCTACGAGTACAAACACATTGCATTGTATACTATCGCAGTGGTTAGGTTTAGACAAACATATTGTATTCAACATTATCGCAGTGGTTAGGTTTACACAAATACATTGTATTCAACACTATCGTAGTGGTTGTGGCTAGGTTACTAAGTACAAAGGACATACATAAAATAATTGGGTTAGTGACGTCAACACATATAATATGTACGTCTTACATCTGTCTATCTATCTATCTATCTATCTATCTATCTATCTCTCTCTCTATCTATCTATCTATCCATCCATCCATCTATATATATATCTAACTATATATCTATCTACCTACTTACCTATCCACCCACAAGTCCATCCATTCGTCTGTCTGTCTGTCTATCTATCTTTCTACATCCATCCTTTCATCCATCCATTTATCTATCTATTTGGAAACATTTTCATTCATCAAATCTTTCTCAACATTGTGGATTTGTCCGAGCGACAAAGTAAAAGAGAAAATTTGGCAAAAATAATTATTTTGTGTTCGAAGTAAGAGGAGCAGTTTAATTACCTGTACAGTCCGTGCTACATATTTGTCAAAACAGCCATCTTTTACCTGTACAGTCCGTGCTACATAGTTGTCAAAACAGCCATCTTTTACCTGTACAGTCCGTGCTACATAGTTGTCAAAACAGCCATCTTTTACCTGTACAGTCCGTGCTACATAGTTGTCAAAACAGCCATCTTTTACCTGTACAGTCCGGGCTACATAGTTGTCAAAACAGCCATCTTTTACCTGTACAGTCCGTGCTACATAGTTGTCAAAACAGCCATCTTTTACCTGTACAGTCCGTGCTACATAGTTGTCAAAACAGCCATCTTTTACCTGTACAGTCCGTGCTACATAGTTGTCAAAACAGCCGTCTTTTACCTGTACAATCCGTGCTACATAGTTGTCAAAACAGCCGTCTTTTACCTGTACAGTCCGTGCTACATAGTTGTCAAAACTGCCGTCTTTTACCTGTACAGTCCGTGCTACATAGTTGTCAAAACAGCCATCTTTTACCTTTACAGTCCGTGCTACATAGTTGTCAAAACAGCCATCTTTTACCTGTACAATCCGTGCTACATAGTTGTCAAAACAGCCGTCTTTTACCTGTACAGTCCGTGCTACATAGTTGTCAAAACTGCCGTCTTTTACCTGTACAGTCCGTGCTACATAGTTGTCAAAACAGCCATCTTTTACCTGTACAGTCCGTGCTACATAGTTGTCAAAACAGCCATCTTTTACCTGTACAGTCCGTGCTACATAGTTGTCAAAACAGCCATCTTTTACCTGTACAGTCCGTGCTACATAGTTGTCAAAACAGCCATCTTTTACCTATACAGTCCGTGCTACATAGTTGTCAAAACAGCCATCTTTTACCTGTACAGTCCGTGCTACATAGTTGTCAAAGCAGCCATCTTTTACCTGTACAGTCCGTGCTACATAGTTGTCAAAGCAGCCATCTTTTACCTGTACAGTCCGTGCTACATAGTTGTCAAAGCAGCCATCTTTTACCTGTACAGTCCGTGCTACATAGTTGTCAAAGCAGCCATCTTTTACCTGTACAGTCCGTGCTACATAGTTGTCAAAACAGCCATCTTTTACCTGTACAGTCCGTGCTACATAGTTGCCAAAACAGCCATCTTTTACCTGTACAGTCCGGGCTATATAGTTGTCAAAACTGCCGTCTAATTACCTGTACAAATTTTTGCTATATAGTTGTCAAAACTGCCGTCTAATTATCTGTACTGTCCGTGCTATGTAGTTGTCAAAACTGCCGTCTAATTACCTGTACTGTCCGTGCTATATAGTTGTCAACACTGCCGTCTAATTACCTGTACAAATTTTTGCTATATAGTTGTCAAAACTGCCTTCTAATTATCTGTACAAATTCTTGCTATATAGTTGTCAAAACGGCCTTCTAATTACCTGTACAAACGGTGTTGTTCGCGTAACCAGATTTGCAAGAGCAGAAGTAGGATCCTGGCGTGTTGATACATTCCTCGAAACTCCCACAGGGATTCGAACCTTGCAAGCATTCGTTTAGATCTGAAAAAATAAATATTCATGATCATTCAAACATACCATCACAATAGCACTAAAATAACAAACTTATGGTCCAGGCCATTTGGTCGAATTTTCACTCACTATGTGATTTATAATCAAACACATTTGAGTTATTTTGAGCAATATGGCCAACTTTATGTTGCATTGTTGGGTTCATGGGATTGTGAAATAAGAAAATACGTAATCTAAAATATAGTTTTCCAATTATGTGTATGTTTTGAGCATGTGGAAATTTTGGGGAGTGAGCAGGAAAAAAATAGCAACGTACTCAAAAGAAAACCCGATGTACAAGGCCATTTGCTAAATGATGCTCAAATTTTCACTCACAGTGTGAATTATAATCAAACTTCCAATAAACAACTTGAATTATGTTCCTAGCAATGCAATCATTTTAATTTTCCAACCGTCGTATGATGGGCATATGCAAGTTTTGTTATAGGGTTTATCAAATATTTTTTGAAATAGTACAAATCATGTTTCCCATTCAATTTACTTTGTTATAGGATTTATAAAATGCATACCTTTAATAGAACAAATCATATTTCACATTTTATTTACATTGTTATAGAGTTTATAATATTTATTTTAAAAACATCTATGTAATGTGTTTGCTTTAAAACATTATCAAGTCTTATGATTCTGACACAATAGCTTAAACCCACAAGATTGTTTTTAATCTTAACTCTGCAAACACCATATTCCTGTTACTGTTGGTTAGTAAGGGCATCGGTTTTAAGTTATGAGACATTATGCATATCTCGTGATGGAGTTCTTTCTCAGTCTCAAATATATGTGTGATATTGGGTCATTATGTGCATATCTGTGTGATATTTCTCTCCCTTTCTCCTTATGCGTGCGTGCGTGTGAGCCTATAAATCATTATGTACAATCCAGTGAGATAGATCTTACCTTGACAAATGCCTTCTGCAGTCTTGACATAGCCCTGAAGACAGTCACACCTGTAAGATCCGTTGGTGTTCACACAGGTCTGAAGTGTACTGCTACAGATGGTAGGCATTTCCTGACACTCGTTCACATCTATCTGGCAGTTTGTACCCCTCCACCCCTCCTGACACACACAGCCACTGACTCGGTCACAACCTGTACCACGCCCATTGCACTCGCAAGTGTATTGACAGCCCGGACCGTAGCGAAGACTCGGACATTGAACACATGTGGTCCTATCTGTGTCCAACTGATAGCCACTGTAACATGAGCAGATGAAACTGCCCGCTGTGTTACTGCAATCCTGGCTACAGAGGCCCTGGCTGCATTCATTCACATCAGCACACAGAGATCCGTTGCTGGTGTCAGGGATGTACCCAGTCAAACAAAAGCACTGTGCAGTGTTGTTGTTTACTTTGCAGCCTTGACTACACCCAACATTGGCACATGAGGCCTTCACTGATTCCTGCTGTATACAAGAACCGTTAGCTTCCAGTGTGTAGCCGACCTCACAGCTACAGTTGTACCCGCCCTCTGTGTTGATGCATTGCTGCTGGCAGTCAGACGTATGGTCAGCACACTCGTTAACATCGTCACAGGATCGCCCGTTGGAGTTGAGTCGATAACCATTTCCGCACGAGCAGAAGTAACTGCCAGCAGTATTGTTGCAGAACTGAGCACAGTGGTGGGCACCTGATATACATTCATTGACGTCTTCACATTTGCTGGTGTTGGTGTTGACGTCATAGCCTGCTGGACACGCACTGCAGTTATACGCCCTTTGTGACTGCGATTGCTGTTCAGGTGTGAGATCAGTACAGTTCTGACCGACAATACAAGGATTTTCCAGGCAGCCATTGAAGTCTTCACTACAGTTATCCCCAGTCCACCCTAGATTACAGTTACATGCCGCATACTCAAAAGATTTCGACTCAAGCGCGGGTAACGAACGTGTGTAGTTACAGGAGCCATGGCCACTGCAGCCACTACAGTACACCACAACGACTACTCGGATAGGGGAGGCAGCGTTTTGGGAGTCAACAACATAAAAACTGCAACGACAAAAAGCATGTCCATGCTATTTCAGACAATCTATTTGTCGTTAACAAAGAAAACGATAACAAATACGCAGATGATGTTCACAATAAAGGTTGCAATGAGGCGTGAACAGGGAGTAATCTCAACAAAGGGTGAATGAGGCGTGAACAGGAAATAATTACAATCAAGAGGTGTAATGAGGTGTGAACAGTGAATAATTACAATCAAGGATTGCAATGAGGCATCAACAGCGAGTAAGCACAATAAAGAGTGCATCTACTACATGTGTCCAACTGTTCATCAAAGTCGTAGTGAGCATGGGCGAGAAATTGCTAAATTTAGTTGGTTGATGAATTAGGTGACCACGATATATGGACGAGTTCAAAACACAAATATGATATACAGATCAACCGAAGTAACGTCACTCTATGCAAGGTTGTGCCGAGATAAGGTCTTCATAACAGACTCCCATTAAAGCTAGAAGTCCAAAGATTTTACATTTTAAGTTTGAAACTTTTTTGGACATCTGATGGTTTAAATTTATGATTATGTGACAGTAAAGTTGCCCCTCCCTAATATAAATTTAAATTGTTATTTACATTGCTAAATTGTCTAAGTAGCCTGATCTTGGGCACTCCTTATGATGTTATATTTGAGTTTATGAGTTGAAGTAAACACCTCCAGGCAAGAACATTCTAGATTGCTGACATAATGCAAACTGAGTGAGTAGATTTCTATTTATGATTTAGCCAAGGGGCTAGTTTACGGAGTTCTCTTTCTGTAGCACTTTTGAATTTGGAAGAATAAAGTCTGGCTTTGAAAGGCTTGATGGTGAGTTAAAACTGACTGATTTCGAGAGAGGAATACTTCATGCATTTTTGCTGTTGATATGCTTTACTTGTGTAGAGATGTACTATGTGAGTTGACGTTTAGAATGAACAGAATGCTCTCAAAAAAAATATTGAATGCTAAATTTAGTTAAGTTTTAAATAAGAAAATATCACTGAAAGAATGAATTGACTGCACATTATGAAAACATGAATTGAATGCAAATTATGAAAACATGAATTGAATGCAAATTATGAAAGCATGAATTGACTGTACATTATGAAAACATGAAACTGTCATCAGAGATGTAAGCGTACCTTAGATTAGATGGCGTTGCAGGATTTGGCAAATAAGTAACCTCCCCTGTTGATTGGTTAAGTTTCACATTTCCAACGACGTTTTCTGCCACGTGGTATACTAAGATGTCATTGCTGTCAGCGTCACTTCCTCTCAGCGAGAAGATTGCTGTCTCATTCGCTTTCACAGTGAGTGTTCCAGTCACATTTAACTCAGGAACGGAATTCTCTGGATTAATTTAATGAAATGATTCAAAAATGCAAACTTAGTAATTGCAAAGACATATTGAAGATTAGATCATGCATGGTGTAATGTTGACAAGAATAAATAATTAATCAAACGATAACATCAATTCCAATTTATTGAAATGGATTCACTGATTAAGTGAATAAATTATTTGTCATCGACACTTTATTTATTACATTTCTTTAAGCCTGCTTGCATGGGATGCTTAGATTCTGTAGACTTTCGTTTATGTTGCGCTTTTGTGACGATAATGTGACATAGAATGTTATACTCTGTAAACGTTCGTGTATGTGAGAGATATATGTGATGGGTATGTGACTGTTTCTAATTTTAAAAAATGGCGTTTTTTCGTATTTGTGATGTGGTTCACCTTTGTCAAGTAACAATTTTCTGGCGTGATTTTGTTATTTGTGATGTGGTTCTTCTGCTTCTAATAAAACAATTTGACATTGTGTATTACTTGTAACGATGAGTACTATTTTCTAGTTAAAACAATTTGACATTGTGTATTACTTGTAACGATGAGTACTATTTTCTAGTTAAAACAATTTGACATTGTGTATTACTTGTAACGATGAGTACTATTTTCTAGTTAAAACAATTTGACATTGTGTATTACTTGTAACGATGAGTACTATTTTCTAGTTAAAACAATTTGACATTGTGTATTACTTATAACGATGAGTACTATTTTCAAGTTAAAAATGTCTGGCATGTCTGCGCTATGATTTGACGATGAGCAGCTTTATTTCTAACAAAGATATTGGTAAGAGTTTATTATTTTATGTCAATGACCACTTATTTCTAGTAACAATTTATTATTGATGACAACTGTGATGGTAACGCCACTTAGTTAATTAATCCTTCATAACTAATTACAAGTGATGAGAATCTTTATTTTATTAATGATCCTCAAGCAGACACTACTCGTCTCTCTCCATTGGTGGATATACTGGCACTGTAGATGTTTTCTCTCTTCCACAAATATTCACGGTCACATAATCATCCCACAGATAGAAAACTTCTTATTAACGGAGAAGAAAAATCATTCTTTAATCTATATTTAGCTCGCCCCCCCCCTCCATTTTCTTCTCCAACATAAAGGTATCAATATGTTTAAGAAGGTCAAATAAAATTAACAATAAATTTATTAAATCAACAATCAGATATACATATGACAAATGCAATGAAATAGATTACTTGACATCAACATTTCCATGAACCTATGTTTGGATCATTTTATAATTACAAAATCTATCATAAATACAATTCAACAATATGTCAATATAAATCACTGTTAGTTCTATCAAAGAATACAAATGGAATTATTAGAGATAGGTTATTAGAGTCGTTTTACATAACCTGCAGTAAGCACTGCTTTAACAGTCTTTCACTTCTTTTGCAACAATGTTATAATGTACGCATCTTGATATGTCTCCCTCCTCACACATGTAATACACTGACAAGCTATTATACTTTCAAAACCATATTGAGTGCCCTCTTTACCATATCAGTTCCTTCAAGCAGAACATTATTACACTAATTCTGGTAACTTCACTGTACTAGAATGTTCTTTCTTTCTTGTTACACCTACACAAACCACAAAAGATGTTTCCCGCATCTTCCTGGTCATTCAGATTTATAATCAGTGAACCAGTAATTCAATAAACACATGAAAGGCATGCTTTGACTATGAAGCACACAATCAGGGGACAAGTGCTAAGTTTTCCAGTTTATCATTTGAAAACTCCGTTCTATCTTACATTCCAGTCTCAGCTTACAGTTTCCTGCAATGGCATTCATTTGACTGATATATTCATATGCCATAATAAATACATCTTATAAAAAGAATGTCAAGTGTCAACACACTAAATGCAAACATCTTAGTTCAATCATTTGTAGAAATAAAAGTCAACTCACATAGAACATCTCTACACAAGTATAACATATTAATAGCAAAAGTCCATTCTCTCTCAATCAGTCATTTCAACTCAACACCAAACAAATGGCCATCTAAAAATAAGACTTTCTTCTTGCCACTCCAAATTCAAAGTGATCAGAGAATAGTATTTTTGACAGCAAGTAAACCTTTTAATATCTGCTCATTGGATGGTCTCGTTCTGGTAAATCATAATCATTAGACAATAAAAACTACTCACTAGTTTGCATTACATTAGCAAAGTCTAGAATATTCTTGCCTCTAGCATTTACTTCAAACATAGATACTTTCAAAAATACCTTCGTGAGAAGTACCTAAAGTGTCTTATTAAATGATAGTTGGGCATATATATATATTTTTTTAATCACTCGTAATTTACCTAAGATATAATGGGATCATTGATAATTATGATAACGTACATAAAACGCTATGAAATCTTGATAAATGACACTGATATATGAAGTATAAATTATATGTGATGTTATATAGAGACTTGATAAATGTTAACTTGTTAACAAACATACTGCATAAAATCAATTTGTATTTATCTTATGGAGTCCTCGATAATTAAGCGTAAGCAGGCATCAATTACATTAATTTGCCTATACATTAATGGAGTCTTAATGCAAATACTAGCAAAAACTAGTTTAGATGTTCATTCATAGAATCTCATTTACTCTATTGTACTTCATAAAAATTAGTTTACACATATATTCATGGAGTCTCGGTAACTCTAGCGTACTCATAAAGCTAACTTAAACAAATATTTAAGGAATCTTGGTAAATCTAGTATATTTTGCAACACTATATTTTATCTATCTATATATATAGTCAAGGAGTGTTGGTAATACTAGATTTTATATATTCAAGGAGTCTTCATAAATACAATACTTGGTAAAAATAATTACACATTTATTTATGTAGTCTTCATAACTAGTATATTTGGTAAATTTAATTTACACATATATTCATGGAGTTATGGCAACTCCATCGTACTTCGTAAAAAGTAGTTTTCGTTTATATTCAATGAATCGTGGTAACTATAAGAATTTCGATCACTTATGTTTCCTAGTCATTCAGGGAGATTTGGTAACTAAGGAAACACATTATTTACATAATGCAGTCAGGGAGTCTTAGTAACTCTAAGGGCATTCGGGAAGTCTTGATAACTATGGGAACACATTGTTTACATAGGCACTTAGGGAGTCGTTGTAACTATGGCAACACAATGCTTCCACTGTTAGAGAAAATCTTACTGATTTTTGCCTGTGTCTCGCCAGCGGAATTCTGGGATTGTCGAGTTGCGTTGGCTAAAGCCTGATTCCCTGTGGCGAGATAATCGTAAATGCAGGCCGTGTTGTTCTTCCCGCCACACACGTTCTCTGCTTCCTGGAGCTCAGTGGCTGACTTTTCTTCTAGGAAAATGGGTTTGAACTCGGGGTGAGTGAAATTCGCTGGCACCTGGCGCTCCTCATAATGAAAGGCAGATTCGTTGAAATTCACTGACCCTGTAAAAAACAGAAATAAAACAGAGTCACATATACAGAAATAAAACATTCTCAAGTAAAGCTACTTTAAACTACCATTAAGTTAAAAGAAAACAGAAATAAAACACATTAAACTACTTTAGACTATCTATTTAATGAAGATTAAAAAAACAACAACAGAAATAAAACTTGTAAGCTACTTTAAATTACCGATTTCATTAAGTTAAAAATGATCAGAAGAAAAACACATAACGCTACTTTAAACAGCTTATTTCATTAAGTTAAAAACAGAAATAAAACACACATGATGCTACTTTAAACGACCATTAAGTTATAATCAAATAAAACAGACACACGTAAAGCTTATTTTGACTTTTCCATGGAATGTGCTCATTATTCGAAGACACATCTTGTATGCATGTCAAAAAATTTATATGTGTGTCATTGTGTGACTGCATTTATGTACAGAAGAAACATATAAAATAGATTTCAAAGAAATTAAATATAATGCAGTCTGAGAGTTTAATATTGTCCTTTTGTTAATGCCCTTTAATCGTTTATATTTAACCTTTGATAATACTTCTCAGTATAAACTACTACTCACGCTAATAGCTGTGCCTTGGGGCAAATTATGCTCATTGCTTTATTTGTATACAAGTGTACTAGTTATTGTTGACCATAAGTTGCCTTCGATACACGCCAGAAGAGGAACCAGGTCAAGACCTTTGGCCACGCATGGGAGTAGAGACGTATAGGGGAGGTATTAGTGGGAGTGGGATGGGTAATGACTATTTATGGACGTGCATTCGAAGTGACGTTCGCAATACGGGGTCTGACCCACGCGAATGTACTTAATACCTGTTATTTTCAAATGTTGTGCTGAATTATGAACGGTCAAACGGGGAATTTGTATGCATAGAATGACAAAATTGAATTGATGGCGTTAGTGATAAATTGGCAAAATTGAAATGATGGCATTAGTGGTAGTCCATACTTGTATGCGTAGGTTGACAAAATTTAAATGATGGTATAAGTGATAGAATGACAAAACTGAAATGACGGCGTTAGCAACAGTTGATATTTGTATGCATAGAATGGCAAGATTGGAATGAGTACTTGTTGTGCACTGTGTTCTTTATGCTGATAAAACTATTTGTAATCATGTAAAATTTAATTATAAAATATTGTAATTGTCTAATGTAAATTTAATATAAAACATTGGTTATGGGTTGTTACTATTGTGATCTACATTGATAGATTGTGAATGTAAAATTTCAATTATTATTGTTACATTTTATAAATGTTCCTGTATGATGGCGAGTCTGTAATTTGTAAGTTAGCGCGTAGCTAATATTTTGATGACGTGATAACTTGTGAGACGTCCATTCACTGTCACAACAAAAAACATTAATGTTGTTTAGTAAATATTGGGAGCTACAAAGGAATTATGATATTTTTGCAGTTGGCCATTTTTATCTTGATTTTCCTTCTGGATCACATCCCTTCTGCCCTGAGCTTACCACACCCCAAATGATCCAAAGATAGAGCCTCTACAGATGAAGGAACACTGTGCAAGAGAGGCAGGCCATGGAACCACTTACCTGTCCTCCAAGATGTAAGAAAGTCGTCCTTGAAACCTCACCATCGTTAATCTGACTAAGAACCACTTACCTGTCCTCCAAGACGTACTAAGTCTTCCTTGAAACCTCACCATTCATAATATAATTAATCTGACTAAGAACACTAAATGGGACAGTACTGAGTAGGACGATATTGGTTGATCATTGTATTCAGAATCAAATTTTCTTCCTTTTTTATTATTACATATTTTTCCTGCTGTCTTAAACCCACATTTTGATTATTCTTTTGGAGCGACCATAAATGGGAATTGGCGGGGGGGGGGGGGAGCCAGTGATTAATTAAAGGGAAAGATAATTTGCCATTTCCAAGACGAATCAAATGCACTAGCTGGTCTCAATACAGCCATGGTGTAATATAAAATAGCACATGCAATCTTAATGAAATATTCAAATGCACGTGCAATCGTGAAGAAATATACAAATAACACGTGCAATCAAAATGAAATATTCAAAAAGCACGTGTAATCGTGATGAAATAAATAAATAACACATGCAGCAATTGCAATTGTATAACACTCACATTTCGTGCCAAATTCTTCAAAGATCTTTTTCTCTGACATGTTTCCTGGAAGTATGGTTCCGTTCGGCAGTATGAAGTCATCTTCAGGGTTGGCATTGAAATTGCCCATCAGTCCCAGAGTCTGATTCTTAAACTTCAATGGCATGTTAACGGTAATCTCCAAGAGCCGAATGCCTGGGATAACGGTCAGCTCAATTTCTGAGAACATTCATATTTTAAAATATTTAATTTTAGTCAGACACCAAACAGATAAAAGTTTCCATTCAAGAACATTGATATGCGGTGATCTCGTTTTCTGACATACAGCACACATGTACAGGCAGTAGTCTTTCGCAAACTCTTACTAGTTTTTCTTTTTAATTTCTGAGTCAATCTCCACATTAATTGAATGTTACGTGCGTAACAGAGTGTAATTTATTTGTGCTACTCTCTGCACTAAGTGAATGTTTCATTCATATGTAAAACAGTGTAGTTTTGTTTTCCCTGAGTTACTCTCTGCACTAAATGAACGTTTTATTCATACCTAAAACAAAGTAGTTTATTTCTGAATCACTCCGTGCACTGACTGAATGTTACCTTCATACGTAATACAGAGTAGTTTTGATGTAAAAGCAACACTATTACTTTCAGACAGAGATTTACGGAATGATTTTTGTTATGAAAATAAATTAATATATGATATATTATATACATAATTAAATTGCTATACGATTTAAATACAGAAAAAATAATATATGATATAATCAGAAATAAATTAATATACCATATAAATACAGAAATAAATTAGTATACAATATAAATACAAAAATGAATTAATAAATTATAGAAATATAGAAATAGATTAGTGTATGATATAAATATAGAACAAAATTAAATATGTGGCGATTATTTGTAAGTAAATAGGTGATTTAAGAGAACTGTTAATTAAATTTCTCAACTTTGAACCACTTTACAAACCTGAAGCAAAAGCCACTGTGAGACTAGAGTTAACTCTCCTGAGTGTATACAGAGTTGTCTCCAACAGGAAATTGGAATCCTGGCGAAAGTCTTTGCTGTAGTCTTGGTTCGACGCAAAAACGATTATTGCTGTGTGTGAACAGACTAAGTCATAAGTATGTGCCTTGCGAGGCCAGCAAGAAATCTAGAATTCGCATATTGAACAACAAGTAATAACGAATCTAAAAACTATTATGTTAAATATATTTTATTAGGGCAGCATCTTACGTTTTCTAAAAAAAAAACAACAACAAAAAACCACATTGTCGCTTATGAAGATTCTTGATTATGTACAGGTGGATCAAAGTAAAGACTTACACAAACAGATATTAATGAATTCATTACTTCCATCAATAAATAATACTATTAATTAATAAATAAAACCCGCACGCAACTGTTTAAATGTAGAGTGTATTTTGTAGTCTCATTCGGGTCTTGAGTCTCGGAGTTGATGATTGAATACATAAACTATAGTTTGATCTTTTTTCTTGGAGGCAATTTGTAGTCTGTTACTTACTTTTCTTTCTTAGGAAGGTATCTGAATTCTCTTATTTACTAAATGACTCCTAAATGTTCAGACTTTGAAGAAGAAAATAGGATCAAACTCTCATAAAACTTCCAACAGTTCTTGCATTCCAAATAAATAACTTCTTGAAGTCAGTGTTAGTTACAGTTTCAACATAGCGACTTGAAGTCGGTGTCAGTTACAGTTTCAAAATAACTACTTAAGTTGTGGTACTTACAGTTTCAACATAACGACTTAAGTCGGTGTCAGTTACAGTTTCAAAATAACTACTTCAGTTGTGGTACTTACAGTTTCAACATAACGACTTAAGTCGGTGTTAGTTACAGTTTCAACATAACGACTTAAGTCGGTGTCAGTTACAGTTTCAACATAGCAACTTGAAGTCGGTGTCAGTTACAGTTTCAAAATAACTACTTAAGCTGTGGTAGTTACAGTTTCAACATAACGACTTGAAGTAGGTTTTAGTTACAGTTTCAACATAACGACTTGAAATTGGAGTTAGTTACAATTTCAGTATAATAACTTGAAGTTGGTGTTATCTGCAGTTTCAGTTGTTGAGTTACGTTGAATCTAAACACATATGATTTTATTGCACATACTATCAGACTTGACTTATGGTCCACCATTATTACTAAACAGTACTAGTATGGTTATACATTTATTTAATAAATATTTATTAATAGTACTAACAATTTTAATATTTAATTCTTTCATATTTCTGTCCAAGGGGAGAAAACTCACATTTGTTGTCAATGGGGTCCAGCTGAACAAAGACACTAGTTACGTTCTCGCGGGCGGCAAAGGCCGTGAACACAGTGGCGTTTGTCTCTGTACCATTGTCAGTCACAACTCTGCCCGTGCGACCTTGCAAGGTGAAGGTCAGGTTGACGCTGTCTATCTTCACCATGGTGTACTCCCCCCAGCCGTTGAACGTGTATTCCTTACCGTCCAGTGTGATGACGTGAGGGTCTCCAATGGATGCAGCTTTTGGAAGACAATAAAATGTCATTGACAGAAACACAATAGAATTTGCCAAGCTCCCACACCAGTCCATGTTGTATGTTCATTGCATTATTTTATTCTCGTGAAATGAACTATTTTAAACAAATGTCCACTTTATGTTAGTGAAAATTGCGCTCATCCTTTCTAAAAAGTTAAGAGTTCATTGTTAATTGTACGGATTTGTCCTAAACAGTCAAATGTTCATTGTTAATTGTACTGATTTGTCCTAAACAGTAAACTGTTCATTGTTAATTGTACTGATTTATCTGAAACAGTAAACTGTTCATTGTTAATTGCACTGATTTGTCCGAAACAGTCAAAGGAGTAAATAATCCTGGCCTGACCTATTTTCCCTTTTTTATTTATTATTAATTTCAGGTGACTCGCACACGTTTATTTTCCTGTATTCGAGTGGAATTATACAGTCACCTACTTACCCGTTTATATTCCTGTATTCGAGTGGAATTATACAGTCACCTACTTACCCGTTTATATTCCTGTATTCGAGTGGAATTATACAGTCACCTACTTACCCGTTTATATTCCTGTATTCGAGTGGAATTACACCGTCACCTACTTACCCGTTTATATTCCTGTATTCGAGTGGAATTATACAGTCACCTACTTACCCGTTTATATTCCTGTATTCGAGTGGAATTATACAGTCACCTACTTACCCGTTTATATTCCTGTATTCGAGTGGAATTACACCGTCACCTACTTACCCGTTTATATTCCTGTATTCGAGTGGAATTACACCGTCACCTACTTACCCGAGGCAAACTGGAATGAAGTGGTGCAGGTACCGATGGGTCGAAGGCTATAGTACTTTCGGCAGTAGTCTGTAGACGTCGTTTGGTAGCAGCAGGTGTCATGTGCCTTTTGGTCTTCTAATGCCTTCGGACTTTTCGGTTTGTATGCGGTTATTCCTCCTGCATCTGGCATGTCTGTTACTAATGCAGTCGTTTTGCCAGTCTTCTTGTAACAGCAGTCCTGTACATTAAGGGGAATACAGCATGTAACAGCAGTTCTTATTATGGGGCATATATGTAACAGCAGTTCTGTACATTAAGTGGCATAAAATTAATAGCACTCCTGTACATTAAGGGGCATACATGTAACATCAGTTCTGTACATTAAGGCGCTTATATGTAACATCAATCCAGCACATTAAGGCACATTCATATAAAAGCAATCCAGCATATTAAGGCACATACATGTGAGTTCTGTACAGTAAGGCACATACATAGCAGTCCTGTACATTAAAGCGCATACATGTAATATCAGTCATGTACATCAAGGTACATACATGTAACAACAGTCATGTACATCAAGGCACATACATATAATAACAGTCATGTACATCAAGACACATACATGTAACAACAGTCATGTACATCAAGGCACATACATGTAACAACAGTCATGTACATCAAGGCACATACATATAACAGCAGTCATGTACATCAAGACACATACATATAACAGCAGTCATGTACATCAAGACACATACATATAACAGCAGTCATGTACATCAAGACACATACATATAACAACAGTCATGTACATCAAGACACATACATATAACAACAGTCATGTACATCAAGACACATACATATAACAGCTGTCATGTACATCAAGACACATACATATAACAGCAGTCATGTACATCAAGACACATACATATAACAGCTGCCTTACACACATTAGACTCACATTTAATAACAGTGGTACAAATTGTTTCAGTAATGTAACAGGAAATCCACACAAACACACATATACAGACAGTAAATTCCAAACATTTATCAACAGTCCTACACATTACATTACTTAGTGCAAAACACTTTTGCATAATCTTTACCCCTTAAGCAAAAGGCCGCCTTTCATGACCGGACTTCTTGCCACTCCAAATTCAATGTGATCAGAGAATAGAATTCTCTAAAGAAGGTAAATTTTTTATAGCAGTACTACACAGTAAGGTACATAATTAATGCAATATCAGTCCTGTAAATTATATTCAAAACAATTTATATCAATCCTTCACAGTAAGTTACATTTCCGTGCAGGATTAAATTCAGTTTAGAATAAAAATTTTCGTTAAATTAAAAATGCATCAACGAACAGCAATCGGAAAGATTAAAATTATGTACTTCATGAGCATCTAGTGCACACGAATATTTCAATATAATTTACTAGAGGCATTATAAAACAAAAAATACTTTTCAGTTGATAAATCAATATTATATATTTGAAAACGAAATATTTTTGGTAATAAAGAACTAGACAGGTAAATACAGGCATTTGCAAAGCACGTGCAATGCCCGTGACATATATGTCTCATGCACGCGACATACCCGTCCGTACGGAGAGAAGCTCGCACTCTTTCCCACGCTCATACGATAGCACGTGATTCCATTCTGATCCCTGGGGTCAATCCAGGCAGATCCCAGTCCATAGGAACTGCAAGGACACTGGGGCAAATCACGGTTCATTTTCTCGAAAGTGGACTTTTCTGGTCGATTGCGCTCGTACCAGTCATCACATTCTTGGTCCGCGCTGTATTTTTCTCCCATCTTGTAAATCCACACCCCGAAACGACCTGCGTACAAAGTGTGTGCACCCAAACAGAGCATTAGGCTGAAGATGGATACACTTTTATATACATATTGTTAGGCTAAAGATGGATACACTTTTATATACACATTGTTAGGCTAAAGATGGATACACTTTTATATACATATTGTTAGGCTAAAGATGGATACACTTTTATATACATATTGTTAGGCTAAAGATGGATACACTTTTATATACACATTGTTAGGCTAAAGATGGATACACTTTTATATACATATTGTTAGGCTAAAGATGGATACACTTTTATATACATAGTGTTAGGCTAAAGATGGATACACTTTTATATACATAGTGTAAGGCTAAAGATGGATACACTTTTATATACATATTGTTAGGCTAAAGATGGATACACTTTTATATACATATTGTTAGGCTAAAGATGGATACATTGTAGTACAAACAGTGTAGCAATAAACAGTATAGTTAAAATAGTGAAGGTAAAGCAATGTAGTTAATGGAGTGTAGGTAAAACTGTGTAGAAAAACAGTGTAGTTAGAAGAATGTAGGTACAAATGTGTAGGTAATTGTAGGTAAACAGTGAAGGAAAAACAGTGAATGTAAAGTGTAGGTAAACAGTGAAGGAAAAACAGTGAAGGTAAAGTGTAAGTAAACAGTGAAGGTAAAACCGTTTAGGCGAAAGAGTGTAAAGTATAATCGGTAGTCACCAAACAGAAAAAAATAGTATTGAAGATAATTGTAATAAAACTCTCATATAAATTAGAAATAAGTGGTAATTTTGATTGTAGAAAGGTTTAAATTTAAGCGGGTATTGCTTGGAAAGAAATATGGATACCTGTATTGCCCTTGATGCGATCAAGGCTGGTGAACGCTTCCCTGGTGTTTGAGTAAACAGAAGATTTTGGTTTGTTTCCATTTCCATAAGAGATACCAATGACGAGTTCTGTCCCCTTCTGGTAGACCCATTTCATGGCATTAGTCTTGTAGTACACAAGAGCGTAGGATGTCGTGCCATCAGTGGCCAACACTGTCTGGAATGTAGCTTGCTCCGTCTGCATGTGACACACGTTCACATAATATTTAAGTAAACGTCCACATTACAAGCGTCTATGCAGTTCACATATTATTGAAATAAACAAAAGATGTACAAAAGTCTATCCCCGTAAACATTAATATTCATATTAAACAAAACACATACAAGGGTCAAATTATTTATATCAATTGGCAAAATGTATTAAATGACAACATAAATTCACAATATGTATTAATTTACAACATATATTAATTGACAACATAAATTAATTCGCAACATATTATAATTGACATCATATATTAATTGACAACATATATTAACTGACAACATAAAGTAATTTGCAGCATTTATTAATTTCACCATTTATCAACTAAGAACATAAATTAATTCACTACATGTGTTAATTGACAACAATTTATTATTTTACGGTCACAGAGTGCAATATTTATGTCATGCTTTGAAAGATATAGATATAGATAGATAGATAGATAGATAGATAGATAGATAGATAGATAGATAGATAGATAGATAGATAGATAGATAGATAGAATGCGCCAAGACTAAAACCTTGCGCTGGGAAAATTTATCGTGTAGCACGCTTTTAGTTGCACTAGGTTAGGAGTCCAGACATTTGTTGAAGGTTCCCAAAAGTTAGTATTTAAGCCAAAGTACAGGAAATCGAAACGATAGGCCATGACAACTGCAATGTGAGATAAACAAATGATTTCTGCAGGAATCTCGAGCGCCAGTTTGAAAATTCTATAACTTTTCTTAAACAAGTGAAATTTATGGGATTCAGACTTCCATTATATTCAAGTTTCTAATTCTGAAAAGGTTTACGAGTCATAGTAAATTGTCAGCTGACATTTACTTGAAGTACGAACTGACAGCCTATTCGACAAGACGAGCGATCATTGCACAGCCGATGACGGTTACATGTGCGTTTGACATCATGGCTGTGAGGGTACACCACTTGAGGGTACACCACTTGAGGCATAAGTGTAGTAGCCATGAGTGGGCTACTGTGTGCATGACGTATTATGAAGCCACCATTTTTCTTTAACTGTGTACTCGACGTCCAATCAAGACCCGGATGCCTCATTCATCCTGTGAATACAGCGTGGGTAGCTGTATTTTCTATATCATCATCTTTTCATCCCCTCTCTGCTGTTAGGGTGGGATATGTTTTCTACTTCTACAGTGTCACTTATATTTTATTTATCAGATCATTTGTGCTACAGTGTCAAAGGATCTTAATTCACAGATATTATCATGTGAATGTTATGGATAACAAAGGGTTATAATTCACAGATATTAATCTGGGTCGATCTACAATTCTACACGAATACCAGGTATAACATCATTTCATGTTTTGTTCTTGTTTGGTGGACACTCAGTAAGTTCGATTTTCACCCATTATTTCCTGCGAGTGGAACTTGTTTACACGATTGTAGGCAGAGCTGGGTTTGGATTAGGGTCATATTTAGGGTGTGAGTTATTATCAGAGCTAGGGTTTGGTTAGGGTTAGGGTTTGAGCTAGGCATCTACAGGAAAGTAAACAACTAACCTTCAGTCAAGTGTTACTAGACCTGTCCACTGACAACCTCAATTAATTGATTAATTTCATAATTTGTTTTGATCACCTTACAAACAAAATGTTATTTCCAGTTTTAAAAAGCAGGTTCGAGTCTTCCTTACCTGTGGGTGAATGCTGCTGAGGAGTGCCACTCTGTCCCACGTGACAACAATTACCAATTTGGCAGTATAAGAGTTAATTTCCATGAATTGCTGGACTTCAGAACTGACCTTGGAAAACACGGAACTATTGGAAGTGCTCTGTAAATACACCTGATACCAGACTTCTGTAATTGGAAAACAAAAGATAGCAGCAGTTTAAGTACATCTGATACCAGAATTCTATAAGTAGAAAACAAAAGCTAACAGCATTTTAATTACACCTGATACCAGACTTCTGTAATTAGAAAACAAAAGATAGCATCATTCTAAGTACACCTATAACAGATTTCTGCAATTAGCAAAATAATAGGTATATATTACCAGACCACTTTAATTAATCTTTAATTACATCTGATTCTACTCATTCTAGACCTGTGTAAGTAGAAATAAAAACAACACTTTAAGTACATCTGACACCAGATCTATGTACTAAGTGTAATTAGATTGTACGATACTTGAGAAGAAAAATGTCTTCAAGATAAATGCTTAAAATACATAATGAAATTGAAAATATATTTTTATCTAGCAATAGGTCTATTTCTTTAACTCTGTGTCCGTCTCTATACATAATTTATTTTAATGCATTATAATTAAGTGAATAATATGAAGCAGAAAGAAGAGGACAGTTTGTAATTTTTCAGGTATGCTATTCACTCTCTAAATTTTATTGATATATGTATAGTCCCTATTATGTAGTGTCCCTATTAATTTTATTAATACATTTTGTGACGGTACGAGGATTTCTTTCAACTTTAGAGTCTCAGGGCCTGAAAGACTCGTCAGATTTCACTCAGACTTTAGATTTAGATTTTGCATTTCGTATCTACCTGTTAGCTCGCCTTATTCACAGACACCCTGACGATCGCTGGCAAAAGTATAATATCTATGCCGAAAAAGTAGGTAAGATTTTAATAATTCTTCAGATATTTCCAGTTACATATCTTGTTATAAACCTATGAAATATCTAGTTACAGCTGACAGTTACTAAACTGTTGTATCGTACTCGAGCGATATATTTTAACGTTTATGGTAGAGGAAATTATAAATAGTAACATGAGACTGGCTTGTGGTGCTAATAGAAAGATGACTCAGAATTTAGCGAACGTAATTGTAACCTCACAGGAATATTCTTAAATTGATACTTTGAAATAGTCCCTGCTTGTGGAATTGTACGACACACACAGACACAAACACATACACACACATACACAAACACACACACACACGGATAGGGTGGGGTGGTGTTATTAAATTAATATAGTACTTTGAACAAATCCTTTAAACGAAATTGAAACACCAGGGGTATATATATAATGTGGTTATGATCTGTACAAACAACGTGGTTATGAGCTGTACATAAAAACGTGGTTATGGTATGGAAGGGAAAACATAACAAATATTTACAAATAAACAGATTTTTCACCTTTCTCGTATAAATACTATACAGTGAACAACAATTACTTAATTACATATATTTCAGTTAAAGTTATTTATCCGTTCATTCATTTTTTTTTATTGACATTTCACTACTTCTATTTTTAAAAAGCACAAATATCTTACCACCAGGATTGCCGATAGTACTGATATCAGCCATGTAAGGGGAGAGCATCATTTTGTTTTTATTAAGCTCAAAGTTAAGCCCAGAATCTCGTTGTCCAAATGTGATCAATCCATTTATGCCGATCTGTTGGCCAATGGACAGAAAACAACATCAAGCATGCAAGATTCAGTACAACAGATTACAATAATGTTATTAAAAATAAGTTTCCCTTTAAAACAACAGACATTCTACAATAATGTTATTAAAAATAAGTTTCCCTTTAAAAGAACATGCATTCTACAATAATGTTATTAAATATAAGTTACCCTTTAAAACAACATTCTCCGCTAGTGCCATTTACACATTAAAACTCATTTAAAACAACCGACATTCTACAGTAATGCAATTAAAAATAAGTTTCCTTTTAAAACAATACAACAGGCATTTTTCACTTGTGCAATTAAAAATGTTTCTTTTTAAAATAACACAACAAACGCACACTAATGTTATTTACAAAGTTTCCTTTGATACCAACAGAGCAAACGTCATACTCTAGTGTTATTTATAAATAAGTCTTGTCAAAATACAACCAACCTTCTACTCTAGTGTTATTTATAAATAAGTCTTGTCAAAATACAACAATCGTTATACTCTAGTGTTATTTATAAATAAGTCTTGTAAAAATACAACCAGCATTCTGCTCTAGTGTTATTTAAAACTTGGTCTTGTAAAAATACAACCAACATCCTGCAATTGTAATTAAAATTGTGTTCTTTCAAACCAATACCACAATCTTTATTAGCGCTATTTAAAATATTTCCTTTCAAGAAAAGAAATATATTCATTGCTAGTAATGTTGCTTTTACAAAAAAATGAAACAATCAAATCACATTCATTATATAATAACGTTGTATAAAATAAGGTTTTTATTATGAAATGAAAAATCAAAATCAAAATCTCAAATACATTGTACATTAGAGCTGTTTAAAATATTTTTTTTACAAATCCCCCCCCCCTCCCCCTTGAAAAAAAAAACCCATAGAAATTGTACAGTAGAGCTGTTTAAAAGGTTTACCCTTACAACCTCCACCATACATATTTCATACTAGTGCTGTTTAAAATAGGACTTCGCAACATTATTTATACAGCATACATTTTCTTTTTGTAAAAGAAAATGTATGCTGTATGAATATATGTTGTACTAGTGCTGTTTAAAATACAGTTTCTTTTACAAAATGCCCACATATATTGTTTACTAGTGCTGTTTAAAATAAGCTGTCTTTTACAAAACACCCACATATATTGTACTAGTGTATATAGCTTTAAAATACATATAACACGGATACCCACGTACTAGCACGTTATATACGTAAAAACACAGATACATGTGTACAAGCATGTTATATTGTAAAAACACGGTACTTACGTAAAAGCACTTTATCTACATACAAGCACGGGTATATATGTACTAGAATACTGCATACAAGCAAACACGGGTACCCACGTACAAGCACGCTACATACGCAACAACACGGATACGTACGTACAAGTACGTTAGATACGTACAAACACTGGTATCTATGTACAAGCTAGCGTATACACGTGTATACAAACACTTTATCCACATACAACATGCTACCTACACACAAACATGTTGTCTATATACAAACATGTTATCTGCATACAAACATTATACCTATATACAAACGCGTTGTCTACATACAAATACTGGTACTTACATAGGCGATGTATTGGAGACTTTGGTCTACAGGGAAACCAGTTTCTATGTCAACACGCAGAGTGTCGTCATCTCCTTTTGGCAGCTTGCTATCTCTGGCACTAGTGCCATAGGGATACAGCTCTGTCAACAAAGAATTTATTGGTATGGCATACAGAAGTCTTTAAGCTATACAGTTTATTGCTCTGTTTGGACCTATATCTCTGAAAAATCGTAATTGATTTAAATAATATGCATCAACGGAAAATATATTGACATACAATTCTTATATACAACTCCGACATATACACTACTTTGCTTGGAGGGGTGGGGGGACGCTTTGATAGAATCGGTTCCCCAGAATATAGTGAAGGAAGCCAAGTCCGTCCTGAGTGATCCAGGACCGACAGCTCATAAGATGATAGCCCCGCCCCGCCCACCTCCGACACCAGTACTATCGCCATTTTATCGGTATGACATTTACAAGTTTGCAGCACCTACTGGTTATTACGATGATAAGTGGAATCTGTAAGGGGTACAATTTATTGATTTGACTTATACAAATATGTGAGGCGAACAATTTATTTATTTGACTTTTACAAATCTGTAAATCATACAATTTATTGATATGACTTGTGTATATTTATTAGTATACAATTTATTTATTGGACTTAAATTCATCTGTAAGGTGTATAATATATTTAATTGACATGTAAAAACATACGTAAGATGTACAATTTATTGATCTAACTTGTATGCATATGTACAGTGTACAGTTATTGATCTGGTTGTACATATGAAATGTATACATTCGAATTGTATACATCTATAAAATATACACTTTGGTGTTATGCCAAACGCAAGTGTGAACGATGCAATTTATCAATAATACCTACACATGCTGTAAGCTTCATGTCATGTATACAAGCATAAATCATTCAGTATATCGATTTGACATGCACAGGCTCTACTACGGGTATGACCTTTTACCCTTTCTTCTATTTGTCATTTTATCATTGATATATTTTGAATGAACTTTTATATATTGAAATGTAGTGCATTTTTATTCTTGCTTTTAACACTATTGTAGCCTTGTTTAAAGTACAATTCACGCTCTTCATGTTAAACACTAATGTAGCCTTGTTTAAAGTACACTTCACGCTCTGCATGTTAAACCTAATGTAGCCTTGTTTAAAGTACACTTCACGCTCTGCATGTTAAACCTAATGTAGCCTTGTTTAAAGTACACTTCACGCTCTTCATGTTAAACACTAATGTAGCCTTGTTTAAAGTACACTTCACGCTCTGCATGTTAAACACTAATGTAGCCTTGTTTAAAGTACACTTCACGCTCTGCATGTTAAACACTAATGTAGCCTTGTTTAAAGTACACTTCACGCTCTGCATGTTAAACACTAATGTAACCTTGTTTAAAGTACACTTCACGCTCTGCATGTTAAACACTAATGTAGCCTTGTTTAAAGTACACTTCACGGTCTGCATGTTAAACACTAATGTAGCCTTGTTTAAAGTACACTTCACGCTCTGCATGTTAAACACTAATGTAGCCTTGTTTAAAGTACACTTCACGCTCTGCATGTTAAACACTAATGTAGCCTTGTTTAAAGTACACTTTACGCTCTGCATGTTAAACACTAATGTAGCCTTGTTTAAAGTACACTTCACGCTCTGCATGTTAAACACTAATGTAGCCTTGTTTAAAGTACACTTCACGCTCTGCATGTTAAACACTAATGTAGCCTGCATGTTAAACCTAATGTGTAACAAAAGTCTTGCAAGTTGTCTTCTAGATTGTAATTGAACGACTCACTGTCATGCTAAAATGGATCTTTAAAAATCTTAAGGCCAGTGTCTCCCCAAAATAGGTATACCGAAATAGGTATACCTGCCCACTTTGTATTATTAATTGCATTAGCTATAACTGTGACACTGAGTGAACATAATTAACTGACAGATAGAGATATGTCATGACATTCCAATGGCCAGTACTAGTTGATTCAGTTGACCTTAAGAAATGGTGGAGTATAGCGACCAAGCCAGACTGGAGAAAATATTTGTCCAAGTTACTGTTTAAAATTCCTGCAAAGTACCAAGACATATTTTTATTCGAATGCCCCCACCTAAAGTGCATATGGTAAGGCAGTATTGTGAGTACAAATTTAGTTATATATTGTTAACTTTCTATTTTCTTTCAGCCAGTAGTAACATATTTTATTCATATGTATAAAGATATATGTTTAATATTATGTGCATGTGTGCGTGTATGTATATTGTGTATGTCCATATTTCATAGGTGATTAAATAATTATGTGGTTATATATTCTTCAGAATAAAAGGGTCACCGTGGAAGAGTGGACATGTGTAATAATTATAATTAGTCAGACATTAAAGAACCCTTGAAAAGATACACTGCACTCTGTTGATGTATGGTGGCAATGTATGCATGGCTACATCATGGAATTTTTGATATAAGGATGTGGTTGGAAATTGCTACATTGTTGTTCTGCTTGAGGGAACTAATTCGGCAAAGAAGCGCCAAGATTAGTCTAGAAAGGATAGCGGCTCATCTGTGATTGACACTAATCTGTTGAATTATGTTTTAGGATATCAGACTCCATAGATATTGAAATTATTCAATTGGTTTCGTGGAACTATTGATGTCAAATAATCTTTTCATTGTATTTGTTTTATGTATATTTGATTGTTGATTTAATACATTTATTTTTAAATTTAATGACCTTCTTACATATACTGATGAATACGTGTTGGAGACATAGTGGATGGATGGGAGCTCGCTAAATATAGATTAAAAATGGATTTATACTCTCCTTTGGTAAGTCGTTTTTTGCCCACGGACATATTGTGTGACAGTGAATGTTTAATGTTGAGAAATGAGAATACGTTTACAGCACCTACATATCCGCCAAAGTGGTGACGAGTGGTGACTTCTGAAGAATTAGTAATAGCATAAACTAAGATTCTTATCACTTGTAATTAGTTAATGATTAATAATAATTAGTTATGGATGATTAATAATAATAATCGTAAGCATTCATTAGGGTGTCGCTGTGTTACACTTACCATACTGGACTTCTTTGGCATCTGAAAACACACATTTATAAAATGTTTTATAAAACCTAAATAACAGTCATTGAAATCAGAAAAGACAACATACAATCTGTACTCATCTATTATGAATAGCATGTACTCGTCTACTATAAACAACACGCACTCGTCTTCTATAAACAAGAAGCACTCGTCTACTACAAACAAAGCTGTTTACTCCAGAAATAAACCACTAATTTATCTTTAATGGTAACATTTATGTACATTCTTTTTCAAAATATTGCGTATGCTAAAATAACAAAGGCTACTTTCAGTACAATTAGTAAACAATACTTCCTCTGAAGTAGCCAAAATAACAAAGAGTACTTTCAGTCAATTAGTAAACAATACCTTCTCTAGAGTACTTAAATAATTAAGAGTAGTTAGTAAGTAAGAAAACATGTACATAATATGAAATAGTCATAATGGTTACGAAAAAGTAATGTTAAAGTATAATTTTAACTTAGATTTGCCGGTGTCCAGATGGTGTTTTGAGTTGTTCGTAAGATGTGAAGGAAATATTGTTCTCGCTTAGACAATTCATAGTTGGACTTTACGAATGTTGTTTCTAGATTTTACTCTTTATGTATATGTACTTAAACAGTATTTATACAATGATTATACGAAAATTATAAATTGAAATAAAATAGTTCTTTCATGATTATACACATGGTAACAAGAGAATAAAAGGTTAAATCTGCTTACATTATTTATATTTCTCAAGTAATAGTTAACCTAACACGCGTAACCATGCAGGAAAGAATCATAATATTTAAATCTGCTTCACCACACATTTTCAAACTTCAGTGACGTCACGCTCTGTGCATCAGACCACTTACCTATACATTCTCCAATGACGTCAACAAACCCCTCTTTACAGAGGCATGTGTAACGCAGCCCGGAATCGTGACACACACGCGCAGTTTCACATGTGAACAGTGATGAGTTGAGGCACCAGTCCACATCTGTCAGAGAAGTACAATAATAAATTTTAACTCAGTAAATAAAACATGATTCAATAAATAAAGCTTAGTACATAAGACTTAACTCAGTAAATAGAATATAACTTAGTAAATAAAGTATTCTTTTCGTGAAATGGGACGTCATGCAGAGTATTTAATCGTCGATTTTGACGTCATGGAATGCATACAACCTTTTATTGTCTGCGAACCTAAGTTCCGTTCCGATATTTCCAGAATGATTTCATAAGTCGTTTTCTATAAACTACATTTAGATGACCATTCATGTATATATCTGCCTGAAACAAAACTCATTCAATCAACATAATTCATGTGCATCTATATGAAAACCCCTTTCATATCAACATAATTCATGTGCATCTGTATGAAAACCCCTTTCGTATCACCATAATTCATGCATATCGTATATAATCGTGCATGAAATATGAGAAACGAAAACACTGCTTTAATCAAAGTGCACTTATGGAACACGCACATATACTTACAAATATTGATATTTATGCAGAATGCATATAACATTATGCAGGAACACACTAATCGTGCAGGACACACCCAAGGAACACACACACATACACACACACACACACACACACACACACACACACACACACACACACACACACACACACACACACACACACACACACACACATTCAGGAAATAAGTTGGTTACCATCGTCGTTGTTGTAAAGAGAATTGTTCAAACTCCTGAAGATGCCTGTGTACCCGGAGAGTTTGTAGCTTTGGTTTCCAATGGTGATAGATCCATTTGCTTCCAGTCTCAAGACAGCCTGTGCAACATTTTGGACGAGGGCGACTGCAGTGACATTAAATTGAATGTAGTAGGCAACAGCCGTCCTTCCTGTGACGTTCTTGAAGTTCGTAACTGTCAAATTGTTGTAGTAATCCACATTTCTGAAAACACTGGTGAACTGTAAAGAGTAGAGGGGGAAACTGTCAGTTCAGCAAATGCAGACATAATGTTAGTTCATGTGTTTCTATTAATGTTTGCAATATATACCTCATATTAGTTTTAAGGATGTAATTATTATTATTTCAACAATTTGGCTTTAAACATTATTATTACAACAATTTAGTATTAAACATTATTATTACAACAATTTAGCACTAAACATTATTATTACAGCAATTTAGCATTAAATATTATTATTACAACAATTTAGCATTAAACAATATTATCACTACAACAATTTAGCATTAAAATTTATTATTACAACAATTTAGCTTTAAACATTATTATTACAACAATTTAGCATTAAACATTATAATTACTACAACAATTTAGCAGTAAACATTATTTTTACAACAATTTAGTATTAAATATTATTATTATTACAACAATTTATTATTAAACATTATTATCACAACAATTTAGCAGTAAATATTATTATTACAACAATTTAGCATTAAATATTATTATTAGAACAATTTAGCAGTAAACATTATTATCACAACAATTTAGCAGTAAATATTATTATTACAACAATTTAGCATTAAATATTATTATTAGAACAATTTAACAGTAAACATTATTATTACAACAATTTAGTATTAAACATTATTATCACAACAATTTAGCAGTAAATATTATTATTACAACAATTTAGCAGTAAACATTATTATTACAACAATTTAGCAATAAACATTATTATTACAACAATTTAGTATTAAACATTATTATCACAACAATTTAGCAGTAAATATTATTATTACAACAATTTAGCAGTAAACATTATTATTACAACAATTTAGCAGTAAACATTATTATTACAACAATTTAGCAGTAAACATTATTATTACAACAATTTAGCAGTAAACATTATTATTACAACAATTTAGCAGTAAACATTATTATCCCAATCGTCCTACAGCCCCACTTTATAACTCGACATTCTAAAACAGTTCAATTATTGTTCTCGGTTCGTTCTTCTACACTCTACGGCGTTCTTGACACATAACTGACACATAAAAAGAATATATATCTTTCTCAATCTCGAGTCTCTTTAACAAAGGATTACACCTTTCCGGAGTTAATCTAAGGTAACTTTATCTTCTCATAAAACGCCTGCTGCTCCTTTCGATCACGTGACGACAATGCTTGTCTGCTTCTATCTAAACCCTATAAATCTTTTCTGCAAAAGGGTGTACTGTTTTGACGCAGACTTCCTTCATAAGCATTCGCTCTTTTTTTTTTTAATGTCAGTTTGACTTTTAACCATATACACGTAAGATATTCACTATCTTTAATCAGACTATTCTCTTGAGATGTTGTAGGCAGCTCTGATCTGTAGAAAGTGATTAAAGTTTGTCTTTGATTTGCAACATTGACTTCCATCATGCGTCATACATTTTCCTTTTGTCTTTGATGCTAAATACCAATTCTGCAGTGCGTACTACGGTTTTATATATAAGGGGTTAGTGGTAGAGTTCTGTAGTACAGTTACCTGGCTAGACAGTTATAATTACAACTGACGTTCATTGCTAGAGAGTCCTAGGTGTTAACAGGGTCTGATTTGGAGGGTCCCTTTTCCACCTTTCTCATCTGCACAATTGTAATCTTAGTGTCATAAAGATCTAGAACTACTTGTTTGCTAATGTAGGGGGCGCTTTCGGCTTCCGCCGCTTTCGCGCTGGGTGAAGGAGTTGTGGGGGAAAGGGAGGGGTGTGGTTTGGCCCACTGGCTATGTCAACCTAGTTTCTGTATGTAGAACTAAAACAGGAGCATCTCTTATATGCGCTTAACCCGTCCATGTTGGGCACACATAAGTAAATTTAATATTTAATTTATAAATCAAGGAATAAATTAATAAACATTGACATTTATATTTTGATTGGAAAATGAAATGACGTCATTTTCGTGTTAATTGTACACTTAATTTTTATACACTTACAGCAACTTCATACGCCGAAAAGCAAAGTTCTCGCAACATATTCTTTTTCAATACAGTTACACGGCACGCTAAGTGGAAGTAGTTGTCTGTTAATTACATATTTATGTGAATATCACATATCGAAAGAGGAATAATGAAGTTATCGTTTGTTAATTACATATTTATGTGAATTTCACACATCACGAGAGGAGTCATGATGCTATTGGTTTAAGTATTGTTTACTAAAAATTGACTATCTGAGTTGAAGAAAATTAAGTTATTGCTTTATAAAACTATGTACTTGCAATTACACAATCCACAGCCCAACAATGAAGATATTACTTTGCATGTTGCATGCATACTTACAGCCACATAACTGTAAGAATGATGGAATCCATACTTTGCATATAGTATACTTACAGCCACTTGACAGTAAAAGTAACAAACTCCTTACTTTGCATGTATCATACTTACAGCCACTTGACAGTAAAAGTAACAAACTCCTTACTTTGCATGTATCATACAGCCACTTGACAGTAAAAGTAACAAACTCCTTACTTTGCATGTATCATACTTACAGCCACTTGACAGAAGGAACGGAAGGTAACGAAGTCCGAGCTAAGTGTGTTGGTAAGATTGGATGCAAAATCTTTGTTCAGAGGAGTGATCAGGTAAAGTCTTTGTAAATTGATTAGTTCTGAAACCATACATTAAAAAACAATTCTCTTACTCGTCTAAATCAAGACATTACGTCCTCATTGAGAATCAGACAGTAAAACAGCATGACCCACATTTAAAACGAAAATAAAGCAGCTTTTGTCACCATTAGCAGTCAGACAGTAAAATAGCATGACACACACTTAAAACGAAAATAAAACAGCTTGTGCCACCATTAATAGTCAGACAGTAAAAATGCTTGACATTCTTATGCCATTCCATACAGTATTTAGTAATGACTACAAAATAATACAATTATTGTACAACACTTTTTGCCAATAGCCTTATATTGAACACAATGCAATCCATGGCAATGCTTACAAATAAAAATTACAAAAAACTATTTTTGCCAATAGCCTTATACTGAACACAATGCAATCCTTGACAATGCTTACAAATAACAATTACAAAAATTATTTTTGCCAATAGCCTTATATTGAACACAATGCAATCTTTGGCAATGCTTACATATAAAAATTACAAAACATATTTTTGCCAATAGCCTTATATTGAACACAATGCAATCTTTGGCACGTCTTAGAATGAAAAATTATATCAGTAACCTTACTTCAAATAAAAAAAACAAAAACAAAAAAAAAATATCAGAATATGAAACGATGACACTCCTTACATAAAATAACAACAAGGACACACATTTAAATCAGAATATGAAGCGAGTGACACTAATTGCATAAAATAAACAACAAGGACACACATTTAAATCAGAATATTAAGCGAGTGACACTAATTGCATAAAATAAACAATAAGGACACACATTTAAATCAGAATATGAAGCGAGTGACACTAATTGCATAAAATAAACAAGGACACATTTAAATTAGCATATGAAACGAGTGACACTCCTTACATAAATCGCTGTTAGTATATTTGGTACACTCTTAACTCTAACTGACTACTTAAAGCTCCAGCATCAAAATGTCTCATGCATAAAATACAACTAGTATATTATAACCAACAAAATTATCCTGTTACCTGCATAGCACTAGGTATATTATAACCATCATAATTACCCTGTTGCCTACATAACAATAATTATCATGTTGCCATGAACATTAAGTTTACTATAACCCACTTGTAATTATATTGTTGCCCACATAACACTTATCATATTTGTGACAGGCAGCCCTTTGTACAAGTGATGGAGAAATCTTAATTTAATGTTTATTAATAATTCTCCCAGGAGACACCACTCGTCCTCGGTTGGAGGATTATACGGGTGTAGTACAATTATTCTCTCTTCCCTAACAATAAGACAAACGTTTTATTGTCACACAAAATTTAAATTTTCAAATTTTCGTATATAACAAGCAGAAATAATAATCACAACAAAAACCAGGTTGCCCCCCCCCCCAATACCAGGCCGTAACAACAAATACCAGGTCGACCCCCCAAAAAAAAAATAAATAAATAAAAATAACAAGAGTCGTTTTCCTGTGTCGGGTTTTACCTGAAATGGTACATTACGATGAGTTGTATCTGAACTAACTGTAGGTGAAATGGTGCTTTAAGATGAAGTGTTTTGAGCTAACTATAAGCATTTAAAATCACCATAGGTAATTATGACAATAATTTAAGCTAATCGCAACTCTAGGCTAATCGATTAAAAACAGAAACTCGCATTATTCAAGTCACAACTAAACGAAACGTAGTGATGTGATAGTGAAATTTAATGAAATTCAAGTCGTTTATATATAAAACAAATGGTGTATACTGATAATGGATAAAAAAAAATAACAAAGCGTACACGAATACACATGCACGCGCGCACACACACACACATACACACAACACACACACACACACACACACACACACACACACACACACACACACACACGCACACGCACACACACAAATAGCGTTAACAAAAATAAAGGTCAGTCACATCAAGAATTTCATTAGACTAGACATAACAAATAAATTATAAAGAATTTTGTTAGACTAGACAGGAAAAATAATTTATAAATAATTTCGTTCGGCTAGACATAGTAAAAATACAGTACAAAGAACTTTGTTATATATGACAAAGAAACAATATTTCATTTAAATATCGCACCTGTTGTTTCGGATGGGTTCGATGTGCTAAATGTAGAAAGACCAGCAGTCGTTGTCGTTGTAGGCAGACCTGTGCTTGTAGACTGAATGTTTGAACCAGATATAGTTGTGGAAACTAATGGAGGAATAGTCGATGTAGATGTTCTTAACACTCCTGTCGTCGTAGTAGTAGGCACTGTTGTAGTTGTGGCTTCTGTAGGTTTGTGGGTTGTAATGCTTTCAGACGCTGTAGGTGATGTTGATGTTGGTGATTCAGTCGTAGATGTCGACATTCTGTTTGATGGAGTTGTAATGGTTGTTGATGTCACAGTCATTGTTGTTGTCGATTTAATAGTTTCTGTAGTTAGTGTAGTGGTGGATTGTGTAGTTGCTGCAGTTGGTGTACTTTCAGAAAAAGCTAATGGCATTGAAGTGGTTGTGAGTTCTGTAATTGTTAAAGATTTTTCAGATGTGTTAAGCATTGCTGTCGTAGGTGATCGCATGCTGGTGGATGTAGGTTCTGTAGCTGTTGAAATTGTAGTGCTTTCAGCTGTTGAAGCCATTGCTGGTGTTGTAGTTTCAGTCATTCGCATATGTGCTGTTGTGCTGGTATCTATTGGTGTTGTGCTGGTGTCTAAAGACGTTGTAGTGTTGGTACGTATCAGTGTTGTACTCGTACCGTTTGGTGTTGTGCTGTTACCTATTGTTGTTGCACTGGCATCTAAGTGTGTTGTAGTACTGGTGCCAATTGGTATAGTTGTGCTGGTATCTAAAGGTGTTGTGCTGGTATCTAAAGGTGTTGTGCTGGTACCAATTGGTGTTGTACTGATATCTAAAATTATTGTAGTGCTGGTACCTATCGAAGGTGTCATATCTTGTGACGTCGAATTTGATGACATTGTCGAGATTAGTGTAGAGGTTAACTGTGTGCTGCTTTGCGAAGTTATAGGCTTAGTTTCTCTTTCTGAGGTAGAAGATGACTCTTCCGTGGTGATAGATTGTGATAAAGGTGATGGCTCTGTCGTGGTTTTAGACTGTGACATAGTTGCTGGTATTGTCGTGTTGACAGATAGTGACGGGTTTGATGACAATGTGGTAGTGTTAAACATAGTTGGTGGCTCTGCTGTGGTGATAGATTGTGACGATGTTGATTGCCTTGCTGTGGTGAAAGACTGTGTCGAAGAAGATGGCTCGGTCGCGGTGAAAGATCGAGTTGATGGCTCTGTTGTGATATACTGTGTCGCATTTGATGGCTCTGCCGTGGAGATAGATTGTGACATCGTTGAAGGCAATGTGGTAATGAGAGATGTGTTTGTAGAAGAAAGCACGGTTGTGGTAATATATTGTGTGGCAGTTACTGGCTTTGGTGTGGTGACAGACTGAGTGGCAGTTGATGGTCCTGTGGTAGTGATAGATTGTGGCATAGAAGATGACTCTGTCGAGAGGATAGATGATGTTATAGTTGGGGGCTCTGTAGTGTTGATAGACCTAATTGATGGCTCTATCATGGTGGTGGGCGTTGTTGTTGGCACTTCTGTTGATGTTGTGACATCTGTCGAGGTTGTAGACATTGTAGCAAGTGTGGTTGCTGAAGTGGTTGTTGGCACTTCTGTAGAATACGTAGATGTTGTGGTTGAGCTAGATTCAGTAGTTGCCGTCGTTGCTGGCACGGTAGTTGTTGCGGGCTCTGAAGATACTGTTGTAATGGTTGTAATGCTTTCAGTTGTGGAAGGTGTTGTTGTGCTGATCTCCGTCGTAGCAGTCGAGGTTGTAGCTGCGGTGGAGTCGGCTATTGTTGTACGTTCAGTTGCAGTAGGTGTTGTTGTTGTCACTTCTGTCTGGGATGTCGAAATTGAAGTAGTTGTAGATAGTGTAGTTGCGGCGGTTGAGGTGCTTTCAAATGTGGTGGGCGTTGTTGTTGGCACTTCTGTCGTAATTGAGGTTGTGATGCTTTCGGTAGTTGATGAGACTGATGACGCCGATGTTGGCTCGAGAGATGAGCTTGTACTGCTTTCAACTGTGATAGGTGTTGTTGCGGCTGCTGTTGTGGATGCAGTGGATTCCGTAATAGTTGCAATTGTAGTACTTTCACTTGTGACGGGTGTTGATGTTGTGACATCTGTCGAGGTTGTAGACATTGTAGCAGTTGTGGTTGCTGAAGTGGTTGTTGGCACTTCTGTAGAATACGTAGACGTTGTGGTTGAGCTAGATTCAGTAGTTGCCGTCGTTGCTGGCACGGTAGTTGTTGCGGGCTCTGAAGATGCTGTTGTAATGGATGTAATGCTTTCAGTTGTGGAAGGTGTTGTTGTGCTGATCTCCGTCGTAGCAGTCGAGGTTGTAGCTGCGGTGGATTCGGGTATTGTTGTACTTTCAGTTGCAGTAGGTGTTGAGGTTGTCACTTCTGTCTGGGATGTTGAAATTGAAATAGTTGTAGATAGTGTAGTTGCGGCGGTTGAAGTGCTTTGAAATGTGGTGGGCGTTGTTGTTGGCACTTCTGTCGTAATTGAGGTTGTGATTCTTTCGGTAGTTGATGAGGCTGATGACGTCGATGTTAGCTCGAGAGATGTGCTTGTACTGCTTTCAACTGTGATAGGTGTTGTTGCGGCTGCTGTTGTGGATGCAGTGGATTCCGTAGTAGTTGCGATTTTAGTACTTTCACTTGTGACGGGTGTTGATGTTGTGACATCTGTCGAGGTTGTAGACATTGTAGCAGTTGTGGTTGCTGAAGTGGTTGTTGGCACTTCTGTAGAATACGTAGACGTTGTGGTTGAGCTAGATTCAGTAGTTGCCGTCGTTGCTGGCACTGTAGTTGTTGCGGGCTCTAAAGATGCTGTTGTAATGCTTTCAGTTGTGGAAGGTGTTGTTGTGCTGATCTCCGTTGTAGCAGTCGAGGTTGTAGCTGCGGTGGATTCGGCTATTGTTGTACTTTCAGTTGCAGTAGGTGTTGTTGTTGTCACTTCTGTCTGGGATGTCGAAATTGAAGTAGTTGTAGATAGTGTAGTTGCGGCGGTTGAGGTGCTTTCAAATGTGGTGGGCGTTGTTGTTGGCACGTCTGTCGTAATTGAGGTTGTGATGCTTTCGGTAGATGATGAGGCAGATGACGCCGATGTTGGCTCGAGAGATGTGCTTGTACTGCTTTCAACTGTGATAGGTGTTGTTGCGGCTGCTGTTGTGGATGCAGTGGATTCCGTAGTAGTTGCGATTTTAGTACTTTCACTTGTGACGGGTGTTGATGTTGTGACATCTGTCGAGGTTGTAGACATTGTAGCAGTTGTGGTTGCTGAAGTGGTTGTTGGCACTTCTATAGAATACGTAGACGTTGTGGTTGAGCTAGATTCAGTAGTTGCCGTCGTTGCTGGCACTGTAGTTTTTGCGGGCTCTAAAGATGCTGTTGTAATGCTTTCAGTTGTGGAAGGTGTTGTTGTGCTGATCTCCGTTGTAGCAGTCGAGGTTGTAGCTGCGGTGGATTCGGCTATTGTTGTACTTTCAGTTGCAGTAGGTGTTGTTGTTCTCACTTCTGTCTGGGATGTCGAAATTGAAGTAGTTGTAGATAGTGTAGTTGAGGCGGTTGAGGTGCTTTCAAATGTGGTTGGCGTTGTTGTTGGCACTACTGTCGTAATTGAGGTTGTGATGCTTTCGGTAGTTGATGAGGCTGATGACGCCGATGTTGGCTCGAGAGATGTGCTTGTACTGCTTTCAACTGTGATAGGTGTTGTTGCGGCTGCTGTTGTGGATGCAGTGGATTCCGTAGTAGTTGCAATTGTAGTACTTTCACTTGTGACGGGTGTTGATGTTGTGACATCTGTCGAGGTTGTAGACATTGTAGCAGTTGTGGTTGCTGAAGTGGTTGTTGGCACTTCTGTAGAAAACGTAGACGTTGTGGTTGAGCTAGATTCAGTAGTTGCCGTCGTTGCTGGCACGGTAGTTGTTGCGGGCTCTGAAGATGCTGTTGTAATGCTTTCAGTTGTGGAAGGTGTTGTTGTGCTGATCTCCGTCGTAGCAGTCGAGGTTGTAGCTGCGGTGGATTCGGCTATTGTTGTACTTTCAGTTGCAGTAGGTGTTGTTGTTGTCACTTCTGTCTGGGATGTCGAAATTGAAGTAGTTGTAGATAGTGTAGTTGCGGCGGTTGAGGTGCTTTCAAATGTGGTGGGCGTTGTTGTTGGCACTTCTGTCGTAATTGAGGTTGTGATGCTTTCGGTAGATGATGAGGCAGATGGAGCCGATGTTGGCTCGAGAGATGTGCTTGTACTGCTTTCAACTGTGATAGGTGTTGTTGCGGCTGCTGTTGTGGATGCAGTTGATTCCGTAGTAGTTGCGATTGTAGTACTTTCACTTGTGACGGGTGTTGATGTTGTGACATCTGTCGAGGTTGTAGACATTGTAGCAGTTGTGGTTGCTGAAGTGGTTGTTGGCACTTCTGTAGAATACGTAGACGTTGTGGTTGAGCTAGATTCAGTAGTTGCCGTCGTTGCTGGCACTGTAGTTGTTGCGGGCTCTAAAGATGCTGTTGTAATGCTTTCAGTTGTGGAAGGTGTTGTTGTGCTGATCTCCGTTGTAGCAGTCGAGGTTGTAGCTGCGGTGGATTCGGCTAGTGTTGTACTTTCAGTTGCAGTAGGTGTTGTTGTTGTCACTTCTGTCTGGGATGTCGAAATTGAAGTAGTTGTAGATAGTGTAGTTGAGGCGGTTGAGGTGCTTTCAAATGTTGTGGGCGTTGTTGTTGGCACTTCTGTCGTAATTGAGGTTGTGATGCTTTCTGTAGTTGATGAGGCTGATGACGCCGATGTTGGCTCGAGAGATGTGCTTGTACTGCTTTCAACTGTGATAGGTGTTGTTGCGGCTGCTGTTGTGGATGCAGTGGATTCCGTAGTAGTTGCGATTGTAGTACTTTCACTTGTGACGGGTGTTGATGTTGTGACATCTGTCGAGGTTGTAGACATTGTAGCAGTTGTGGTTGCTGAAGTGGTTGTTGGCACTTCTGTAGAATACGTAGACGTTGTGGTTGAGCTAGATTCAGTAGTTGCCGTCGTTGCTGGCACTGTAGTTGTTGCGGGCTCTAAAGATGCTGTTGTAATGCTTTCAGTTGTGGAAGGTGTTGTTGTGCTGATCTCCGTTGTAGCAGTCGAGGTTGTAGCTGCGGTGGATTCGGCTAGTGTTGTACTTTCAGTTGCAGTAGGTGTTGTTGTTGTCACTTCTGTCTGGGATGTCGAAATTGAAGTAGTTGTAGATAGTGTAGTTGAGGCGGTTGAGGTGCTTTCAAATGTTGTGGGCGTTGTTGTTGGCACTTCTGTCGTAATTGAGGTTGTGATGCTTTCTGTAGTTGATGAGGCTGATGACGCCGATGTTGGCTCGAGAGATGTGCTTGTACTGCTTTCAACTGTGATAGGTGTTGTTGCGGCTGCTGTTGTGGATGCAGTGGATTCCGTAGTAGTTGCGATTGTAGTACTTTCACTTGTGACGGGTGTTGATGTTGTGACATCTGTCGAGGTTGTAGACATTGTAGCAGTTGTGGTTGCTGAAGTGGTTGTTGGCACTTCTGTAGAATACGTAGAGTTTGTGGTTGAGCTAGATTCAGTAGTTGCCGTCATTGCTGGCACTGTAGTTGTTGCGGGCTCTAAAGATGCTGTTGTAATGCTTTCAGTTGTGGAAGGTGTTGTTGTGCTGATCTCCGTTGTAGCAGTCGAGGTTGTAGCTGCGGTGGATTCGGCTATTGTTGTACTTTCAGTTGCAGTAGGTGTTGTTGTTGTCACTTCTGTCTGGGATGTCGAAATTGAAGTAGTTGTAGATAGTGTAGTTGCGGCGGTTGAGGTGCTTTCAAATGTGGTGGGCGTTGTTGTTGGCACTTCTGTCGTAATTGAGGTTGTGATGCTTTCGGTAGATGATGAGGCTGATGACGCCGATGTTGGCTCGAGAGATGTGCTTGTACTGCTTTCAACTGTGATAGGTGTTGTTGCGGCTGCTGTTGTGGATGCAGTGGATTCCGTAGTAGTTGCGATTGTAGTACTTTCACTTGTGACGGGTGTTGATGTTGTGACATCTGTCGAGGTTGTAGACATTGTAGCAGTTGTGGTTGCTGAAGTGGTTGTTGGCACTTCTGTAGAATACGTAGACGTTGTGGTTGAGCTAGATTCAGTAGTTGCCGTCGTTGCTGGCACTGTAGTTGTTGCGGGCTCTAAAGATGCTGTTGTAATGCTTTCAGTTGTGGAAGGTGTTGTTGTGCTGATCTCCGTTGTAGCAGTCGAGGTTGTAGCTGCGGTGGATTCGGCTAGTGTTGTACTTTCAGTTGCAGTAGGTGTTGTTGTTGTCACTTCTGTCTGGGATGTCGAAATTGAAGTAGTTGTAGATAGTGTAGTTGAGGCGGTTGAGGTGCTTTCAAATGTTGTGGGCGTTGTTGTTGGCACTTCTGTCGTAATTGAGGTTGTGATGCTTTCTGTAGTTGATGAGGCTGATGACGCCGATGTTGGCTCGAGAGATGTGCTTGTACTGCTTTCAACTGTGATAGGTGTTGTTGCGGCTGCTGTTGTGGATGCAGTGGATTCCGTAGTAGTTGCGATTGTAGTACTTTCACTTGTGACGGGTGTTGATGTTGTGACATCTGTCGAGGTTGTAGACATTGTAGCAGTTGTGGTTGCTGAAGTGGTTGTTGGCACTTCTGTAGAATACGTAGACGTTGTGGTTGAGCTAGATTCAGTAGTTGCCGTCGTTGCTGGCACTGTAGTTGTTGCGGGCTCTAAAGATGCTGTTGTAATGCTTTCAGTTGTGGAAGGTGTTGTTGTGCTGATCTCCGTTGTAGCAGTCGAGGTTGTAGCTGCGGTGGATTCGGCTATTGTTGTACTTTCAGTTGCAGTAGGTGTTGTTGTTGTCACTTCTGTCTGGGATGTCGAAATTGAAGTAGTTGTAGATAGTGTAGTTGAGGCGGTTGAGGTGCTTTCAAATGTTGTGGGCGTTGTTGTTGGCACTTCTGTCGTAATTGAGGTTGTGATGCTTTCTGTAGTTGATGAGGCTGATGACGCCGATGTTGGCTCGAGAGATGTGCTTGTACTGCTTTCAACTGTGATAGGTGTTGTTGCGGCTGCTGTTGTGGATGCAGTGGATTCCGTAGTAGTTGCGATTGTAGTACTTTCACTTGTGACGGGTGTTGATGTTGTGACATCTGTCGAGGTTGTAGACATTGTAGCAGTTGTGGTTGCTGAAGTGGTTGTTGGCACTTCTGTAGAATACGTAGAGTTTGTGGTTGAGCTAGATTCAGTAGTTGCCGTCATTGCTGGCACTGTAGTTGTTGCGGGCTCTAAAGATGCTGTTGTAATGCTTTCAGTTGTGGAAGGTGTTGTTGTGCTGATCTCCGTTGTAGCAGTCGAGGTTGTAGCTGCGGTGGATTCGGCTATTGTTGTACTTTCAGTTGCAGTAGGTGTTGTTGTTGTCACTTCTGTCTGGGATGTCGAAATTGAAGTAGTTGTAGATAGTGTAGTTGCGGCGGTTGAGGTGCTTTCAAATGTGGTGGGCGTTGTTGTTGGCACTTCTGTCGTAATTGAGGTTGTGATGCTTTCGGTAGATGATGAGGCAGATGGAGCCGATGTTGGCTCGAGAGATGTGCTTGTACTGCTTTCAACTGTGATAGGTGTTGTTGCGGCTGCTGTTGTGGATGCAGTGGATTCCGTAGTAGTTGCGATTGTAGTACTTTCACTTGTGACGGGTGTTGATGTTGTGACATCTGTCGAGGTTGTAGACATTGTAGCAGTTGTGGTTGCTGAAGTGGTTGTTGGCACTTCTGTAGAATACGTAGACGTTGTGGTTGAGCTAGATTCAGTAGTTGCCGTCGTTGCTGGCACTGTAGTTGTTGCGGGCTCTAAAGATGCTGTTGTAATGCTTTCAGTTGTGGAAGGTGTTGTTGTGCTGATCTCCGTTGTAGCAGTCGAGGTTGTAGCTGCGGTGGATTCGGCTATTGTTGTACTTTCAGTTGCAGTAGGTGTTGTTGTTGTCACTTCTGTCTGGGATGTCGAAATTGAAGTAGTTGTAGATAGTGTAGTTGAGGCGGTTGAGGTGCTTTCAAATGTGGTGGGCGTTGTTGTTGGCACTTCTGTCGTAATTGAGGTTGTGATGCTTTCTGTAGTTGATGAGGCTGATGACGCCGATGTTGGCTCGAGAGATGTGCTTGTACTGCTTTCAACTGTGATAGGTGTTGTTGCGGCTGCTGTTGTGGATGCAGTGGATTCCGTAGTAGTTGCGATTGTAGTACTTTCACTTGTGACGGGTGTTGATGTTGTGACATCTGTCGAGGTTGTAGACATTGTAGCAGTTGTGGTTGCTGAAGTGGTTGTTGGCACTTCTGTAGAATACGTAGACGTTGTGGTTGAGCTAGATTCAGTAGTTGCCGTCGTTGCTGGCACGGTAGTTGTTGCGGGCTCTGAAGATGCTGTTGTAATGCTTTCAGTTGTGGAAGGTGTTGTTGTGCTGATCTCCGTCGTAGCAGTCGAGGTTGTAGCTGCGGTGGATTCGGCTATTGTTGTACTTTCAGTTGCAGTAGGTGTTGTTGTTGTCACTTCTGTCTGGGATGTCGAAATTGAAGTAGTTGTAGATAGTGTAGTTGCGGCGGTTGAGGTGCTTTCAAATGTGGTGGGCGTTGTTGTTGGCACTTCTGTCGTAATTGAGGTTGTGATGCTTTCGGTAGATGATGAGGCAGATGGAGCCGATGTTGGCTCGAGAGATGTGCTTGTACTGCTTTCAACTGTGATAGGTGTTGTTGCGGCTGCTGTTGTGGATGCAGTGGATTCCGTAGTAGTTGCGATTGTAGTACTTTCACTTGTGACGGGTGTTGATGTTGTGACATCTGTCGAGGTTGTAGACATTGTAGCAGTTGTGGTTGCTGAAGTGGTTGTTGGCACTTCTGTAGAATACGTAGACGTTGTGGTTGAGCTAGATTCAGTAGTTGCCGTCGTTGCTGGCACTGTAGTTGTTGCGGGCTCTAAAGATGCTGTTGTAATGCTTTCAGTTGTGGAAGGTGTTGTTGTGCTGATCTCCGTTGTAGCAGTCGAGGTTGTAGCTGCGGTGGATTCGGCTATTGTTGTACTTTCAGTTGCAGTAGGTGTTGTTGTTGTCACTTCTGTCTGGGATGTCGAAATTGAAGTAGTTGTAGATAGTGTAGTTGAGGCGGTTGAGGTGCTTTCAAATGTTGTGGGCGTTGTTGTTGGCACTTCAGTCGTAATTGAGGTTGTGATGCTTTCTGTAGTTGATGAGGCTGATGACGCCGATGTTGGCTCGAGAGATGTGCTTGTACTGCTTTCAACTGTGATAGGTGTTCTTGCGGCTGCTGTTGTGGATGCAGTGGATTCCGTAGTAGTTGCGATTGTAGTACTTTCACTTGTGACGGGTGTTGATGTTGTGACATCTGTCGAGGTTGTAGACATTGTAGCAGTTGTGGTTGCTGAAGTGGTTGTTGGCACTTCTGTAGAATACGTAGACGTTGTGGTTGAGCTAGATTCAGTAGTTGCCGTCGTTGCTGGCACGGTAGTTGTTGCGGGCTCTGAAGATGCTGTTGTAATGCTTTCAGTTGTGGAAGGTGTTGTTGTGCTGATCTCCGTCGTAGCAGTCGAGGTTGTAGCTGCGGTGGATTCGGCTATTGTTGTACTTTCAGTTGCAGTTGGTGTTGTTGTTGTCACTTCTGTCTGGGATGTCGAAATTGAAGTAGTTGTAGATAGTGTAGTTGCGGCGGTTGAGGTGCTTTCAAATGTGGTGGGCGTTGTTGTTGGCACTTCTGTCGTAATTGAGGTTGTGATGCTTTCGGTAGATGATGAGGCAGATGGAGCCGATGTTGGCTCGAGAGATGTGCTTGTACTGCTTTCAACTGTGATATGTGTTGTTGCGGCTGCTGTTGTGGATGCAGTGGATTCCGTAGTAGTTGCGATTGTAGTACTTTCACTTGTGACGGGTGTTGATGTTGTGACATCTGTCGAGGTTGTAGACATTGTAGCAGTTGTGGTTGCTGAAGTGGTTGTTGGCACTTCTGTAGAATACGTAGACGTTGTGGTTGAGCTAGATTCAGTAGTTGCCGTCGTTGCTGGCACTGTAGTTGTTGCGGGCTCTAAAGATGCTGTTGTAATGCTTTCAGTTGTGGAAGGTGTTGTTGTGCTGATCTCCGTTGTAGCAGTCGAGGTTGTAGCTGCGGTGGATTCGGCTATTGTTGTACTTTCAGTTGCAGTAGGTGTTGTTGTTGTCACTTCTGTCTGGGATGTCGAAATTGAAGTAGTTGTAGATAGTGTAGTTGAGGCGGTTGAGGTGCTTTCAAATGTGGTGGGCGTTGTTGTTGGCACTTCTGTCGTAATTGAGGTTGTGATGCTTTCTGTAGTTGATGAGGCTGATGACGCCGATGTTGGCTCGAGAGATGTGCTTGTACTGCTTTCAACTGTGATAGGTGTTGTTGCGGCTGCTGTTGTGGATGCAGTGGATTCCGTAGTAGTTGCGATTGTAGTACTTTCACTTGTGACGGGTGTTGATGTTGTGACATCTGTCGAGGTTGTAGACATTGTAGCAGTTGTGGTTGCTGAAGTGGTTGTTGGCACTTCTGTAGAATACGTAGACGTTGTGGTTGAGCTAGATTCAGTAGTTGCCGTCGTTGCTGGCACGGTAGTTGTTGCGGGCTCTGAAGATGCTGTTGTAATGCTTTCAGTTGTGGAAGGTGTTGTTGTGCTGATCTCCGTCGTAGCAGTCGAGGTTGTAGCTGCGGTGGATTCGGCTATTGTTGTACTTTCAGTTGCAGTAGGTGTTGTTGTTGTCACTTCTGTCTGGGATGTCGAAATTGAAGTAGTTGTAGATAGAGTAGTTGCGGCGGTTGAGGTGCTTTCAAATGTGGTGGGCGTTGTTGTTGGCACTTCTGTCGTAATTGAGGTTGTGATGCTTTCGGTAGATGATGAGGCAGATGGAGCCGATGTTGGCTCGAGAGATGTGCTTGTACTGCTTTCAACTGTGATAGGTGTTGTTGCGGCTGCTGTTGTGGATGCAGTGGATTCCGTAGTAGTTGCGATTGTAGTACTTTCACTTGTGACGGGTGTTGATGTTGTGACATCTGTCGAGGTTGTAGACATTGTAGCAGTTGTGGTTGCTGAAGTGGTTGTTGGCACTTCTGTAGAATACGTAGACGTTGTGGTTGAGCTAGATTCAGTAGTTGCCGTCGTTGCTGGCACTGTAGTTGTTGCGGGCTCTAAAGATGCTGTTGTAATGCTTTCAGTTGTGGAAGGTGTTGTTGTGCTGATCTCCGTTGTAGCAGTCGAGGTTGTAGCTGCGGTGGATTCGGCTATTGTTGTACTTTCAGTTGCAGTAGGTGTTGTTGTTGTCACTTCTGTCTGGGATGTCGAAATTGAAGTAGTTGTAGATAGTGTAGTTGAGGCGGTTGAGGTGCTTTCAAATGTTGTGGGCGTTGTTGTTGGCACTTCAGTCGTAATTAAGGTTGTGATGCTTTCTGTAGTTGATGAGGCTGATGACGCCGATGTTGGCTCGAGAGATGTGCTTGTACTGCTTTCAACTGTGATAGGTGTTGTTGCGGCTGCTGTTGTGGATGCAGTGGATTCCGTAGTAGTTGCGATTGTAGTACTTTCACTTGTGACGGGTGTTGATGTTGTGACATCTGTCGAGGTTGTAGACATTGTAGCAGTTGTGGTTGCTGAAGTGGTTGTTGGCACTTCTGTAGAATACGTAGACGTTGTGGTTGAGCTAGATTCAGTAGTTGCCGTCGTTGCTGGCACGGTAGTTGTTGCGGGCTCTGAAGATGCTGTTGTAATGCTTTCAGTTGTGGAAGGTGTTGTTGTGCTGATCTCCGTCGTAGCAGTCGAGGTTGTAGCTGCGGTGGATTCGGCTATTGTTGTACTTTCAGTTGCAGTTGGTGTTGTTGTTGTCACTTCTGTCTGGGATGTCGAAATTGAAGTAGTTGTAGATAGTGTAGTTGCGGCGGTTGAGGTGCTTTCAAATGTGGTGGGCGTTGTTGTTGGCACTTCTGTCGTAATTGAGGTTGTGATGCTTTCGGTAGATGATGAGGCAGATGGAGCCGATGTTGGCTCGAGAGATGTGCTTGTACTGCTTTCAACTGTGATAGGTGTTGTTGCGGCTGCTGTTGTGGATGCAGTGGATTCCGTAGTAGTTGCGATTGTAGTACTTTCACTTGTGACGGGTGTTGATGTTGTGACATCTGTCGAGGTTGTAGACATTGTAGCAGTTGTGGTTGCTGAAGTGGTTGTTGGCACTTCTGTAGAATACGTAGACGTTGTGGTTGAGCTAGATTCAGTAGTTGCCGTCGTTGCTGGCACTGTAGTTGTTGCGGGCTCTAAAGATGCTGTTGTAATGCTTTCAGTTGTGGAAGGTGTTGTTGTGCTGATCTCCGTTGTAGCAGTCGAGGTTGTAGCTGCGGTGGATTCGGTTATTGTTGTACTTTCAGTTGCAGTAGGTGTTGTTGTTGTCACTTCTGTCTGGGATGTCGAAATTGAAGTAGTTGTAGATAGTGTAGTTGAGGCGGTTGAGGTGCTTTCAAATGTTGTGGGCGTTGTTGTTGGCACTTCTGTCGTAATTGAGGTTGTGATGCTTTCTGTAGTTGATGAGGCTGATGACGCCGATGTTGGCTCGAGAGATGTGCTTGTACTGCTTTCAACTGTGATAGGTGTTGTTGCGGCTGCTGTTGTGGATGCAGTGGATTCCGTAGTAGTTGCAATTGTAGTACTTTCACTTGTGACGGGTGTTGATGTTGTGACATCTGTCGAGGTTGTAGACATTGTAGCAGTTGTGGTTGCTGAAGTGGTTGTTGGCACTTCTGTAGAATACGTAGACGTTGTGGTTGAGCTAGATTCAGTAGTTGCCGTCGTTGCTGGCACGGTAGTTGTTGCGGGCTCTGAAGATGCTGTTGTAATGCTTTCAGTTGTGGAAGGTGTTGTTGTGCTGATCTCCGTCGTAGCAGTCGAGGTTGTAGCTGCGGTGGATTCGGCTATTGTTGTACTTTCAGTTGCAGTAGGTGTTGTTGTTGTCACTTCTGTCTGGGATGTCGAAATTGAAGTAGTTGTAGATAGTGTAGTTGCGGCGGTTGAGGTGCTTTCAAATGTGGTGGGCGTTGTTGTTGGCACTTCTGTCGTAATTGAGGTTGTGATGCTTTCGGTAGATGATGAGGCAGATGGAGCCGATGTTGGCTCGAGAGATGTGCTTGTACTGCTTTCAACTGTGATAGGTGTTGTTGCGGCTGCTGTTGTGGATGCAGTGGATTCCGTAGTAGTTGCGATTGTAGTACTTTCACTTGTGACGGGTGTTGATGTTTTGACATCTGTCGAGGTTGTAGACATCGTAGCAGTTGTGGTTGCTGAAGTGGTTGTTGGCACTTCTGTAGAATACGTAGACGTTGTGGTTGAGCTAGATTCAGTAGTTGCCGTCGTTGCTGGCACTGTAGTTGTTGCGGGCTCTAAAGATGCTGTTGTAATGCTTTCAGTTGTGGAAGGTGTTGTTGTGCTGATCTCCGATGTAGCAGTCGAGGTTGTAGCTGCGGTGGATTCGGCTATTGTTGTACTTTCAGTTGCAGTAGGTGTTGTTGTTGTCACTTCTGTCTGGGATGTCGAAATTGAAGTAGTTGTAGATAGTGTAGTTGCGGCGGTTGAGGTGCTTTCAAATGTGGTGGGCGTTGTTGTTGGCACTTCTGTCGTAATTGAGGTTGTGATGCTTTCGGTAGATGATGAGGCAGATGGAGCCGATGTTGGCTCGAGAGATGTGCTTGTACTGCTTTCAACTGTGATAGGTGTTGTTGCGGCTGCTGTTGTGGATGCAGTGGATTCCGTAGTAGTTGCGATTGTAGTACTTTCACTTGTGACGGGTGTTGATGTTGTGACATCTGTCGAGGTTGTAGACATTGTAGCAGTTGTGGTTGCTGAAGTGGTTGTTGGCACTTCTGTAGAATACGTAGACGTTGTGGTTGAGCTAGATTCAGTAGTTGCCGTCGTTGCTGGCACTGTAGTTGTTGCGGGCTCTAAAGATGCTGTTGTAATGCTTTCAGTTGTGGAAGGTGTTGTTGTGCTGATCTCCGTTGTAGCAGTCGAGGTTGTAGCTGCGGTGGATTCGGTTATTGTTGTACTTTCAGTTGCAGTAGGTGTTGTTGTTGTCACTTCTGTCTGGGATGTCGAAATTGAAGTAGTTGTAGATAGTGTAGTTGAGGCGGTTGAGGTGCTTTCAAATGTTGTGGGCGTTGTTGTTGGCACTTCTGTCGTAATTGAGGTTGTGATGCTTTCTGTAGTTGATGAGGCTGATGACGCCGATGTTGGCTCGAGAGATGTGCTTGTACTGCTTTCAACTGTGATAGGTGTTGTTGCGGCTGCTGTTGTGGATGCAGTGGATTCCGTAGTAGTTGCAATTGTAGTACTTTCACTTGTGACGGGTGTTGATGTTGTGACATCTGTCGAGGTTGTAGACATTGTAGCAGTTGTGGTTGCTGAAGTGGTTGTTGGCACTTCTGTAGAATACGTAGACGTTGTGGTTGAGCTAGATTCAGTAGTTGCCGTCGTTGCTGGCACGGTAGTTGTTGCGGGCTCTGAAGATGCTGTTGTAATGCTTTCAGTTGTGGAAGGTGTTGTTGTGCTGATCTCCGTCGTAGCAGTCGAGGTTGTAGCTGCGGTGGATTCGGCTATTGTTGTACTTTCAGTTGCAGTAGGTGTTGTTGTTGTCACTTCTGTCTGGGATGTCGAAATTGAAGTAGTTGTAGATAGTGTAGTTGCGGCGGTTGAGGTGCTTTCAAATGTGGTGGGCGTTGTTGTTGGCACTTCTGTCGTAATTGAGGTTGTGATGCTTTCGGTAGATGATGAGGCAGATGGAGCCGATGTTGGCTCGAGAGATGTGCTTGTACTGCTTTCAACTGTGATAGGTGTTGTTGCGGCTGCTGTTGTGGATGCAGTGGATTCCGTAGTAGTTGCGATTGTAGTACTTTCACTTGTGACGGGTGTTGATGTTGTGACATCTGTCGAGGTTGTAGACATTGTAGCAGTTGTGGTTGCTGAAGTGGTTGTTGGCACTTCTGTAGAATACGTAGACGTTGTGGTTGAGCTAGATTCAGTAGTTGCCGTCGTTGCTGGCACTGTAGTTGTTGCGGGCTCTAAAGATGCTGTTGTAATGCTTTCAGTTGTGGAAGGTGTTGTTGTGCTGATCTCCGTTGTAGCAGTCGAGGATGTAGCTGCGGTGGATTCGGCTATTGTTGTACTTTCAGTTGCAGTAGGTGTTGTTGTTGTCACTTCTGTCTGGGATGTCGAAATTGAAGTAGTTGTAGATAGTGTAGTTGAGGCGGTTGAGGTGCTTTCAAATGTTGTGGGCGTTGTTGTTGGCACTTCTGTCGTAATTGAGGTTGTGATGCTTTCTGTAGTTGATGAGGCTGATGACGCCGATGTTGGCTCGAGAGATGTGCTTGTACTGCTTTCAACTGTGATAGGTGTTGTTGCGGCTGCTGTTGTGGATGCAGTGGATTCCGTAGTAGTTGCGATTGTAGTACTTTCACTTGTGACGGGTGTTGATGTTGTGACATCTGTCGAGGTTGTAGACATTGTAGCAGTTGTGGTTGCTGAAGTGGTTGTTGGCACTTCTGTAGAATACGTAGACGTTGTGGTTGAGCTAGATTCAGTAGTTGCCGTCGTTGCTGGCACGGTAGTTGTTGCGGGCTCTGAAGATGCTGTTGTAATGCTTTCAGTTGTGGAAGGTGTTGTTGTGCTGATCTCCGTCGTAGCAGTCGAGGTTGTAGCTGCGGTGGATTCGGCTATTGTTGTACTTTCAGTTGCAGTAGGTGTTGTTGTTGTCACTTCTGTCTGGGATGTCGAAATTGAAGTAGTTGTAGATAGTGTAGTTGCGGCGGTTGAGGTGCTTTCAAATGTGGTGGGCGTTGTTGTTGGCACTTCTGTCGTAATTGAGGTTGTGATGCTTTCGGTAGATGATGAGGCAGATGGAGCCGATGTTGGCTCGAGAGATGTGCTTGTACTGCTTTCAACTGTGATAGGTGTTGTTGCGGCTGCTGTTGTGGATGCAGTGGATTCCGTAGTAGTTGCGATTGTAGTACTTTCACTTGTGACGGGTGTTGATGTTGTGACATCTGTCGAGGTTGTAGACATTGTAGCAGTTGTGGTTGCTGAAGTGGTTGTTGGCACTTCTGTAGAATACGTAGACGTTGTGGTTGAGCTAGATTCAGTAGTTGCCGTCGTTGCTGGCACTGTAGTTGTTGCGGGCTCTAAAGATGCTGTTGTAATGCTTTCAGTTGTGGAAGGTGTTGTTGTGCTGATCTCCGTTGTAGCAGTCGAGGTTGTAGCTGCGGTGGATTCGGCTATTGTTGTACTTTCAGTTGCAGTAGGTGTTGTTGTTGTCACTTCTGTCTGGGATGTCGAAATTGAAGTAGTTGTAGATAGTGTAGTTGAGGCGGTTGAGGTGCTTTCAAATGTTGTGGGCGTTGTTGTTGGCACTTCTGTCGTAATTGAGGTTGTGATGCTTTCTGTAGTTGATGAGGCTGATGACGCCGATGTTGGCTCGAGAGATGTGCTTGTACTGCTTTCAACTGTGATAGGTGTTGTTGCGGTTGCTGTTGTGGATGCAGTGGATTCCGTAGTAGTTGCGATTGTAGTACTTTCACTTGTGACGGGTGTTGATGTTGTGACATCTGTCGAGGTTGTAGACATTGTAGCAGTTGTGGTTGCTGAAGTGGTTGTTGGCACTTCTGTAGAATACGTAGACGTTGTGGTTGAGCTAGATTCAGTAGTTGCCGTCGTTGCTGGCACTGTAGTTGTTGCGGGCTCTAAAGATGCTGTTGTAATGCTTTCAGTTGTGGAAGGTGTTGTTGTGCTGATCTCCGTTGTAGCAGTCGAGGTTGTAGCTGCGGTGGATTCGGCTATTGTTGTACTTTCAGTTGCAGTAGGTGTTGTTGTTGTCACTTCTGTCTGGGATGTCGAAATTGAAGTAGTTGTAGATAGTGTAGTTGAGGCGGTTGAGGTGCTTTCAAATGTTGTGGGCGTTGTTGTTGGCACTTCTGTCGTAATTGATGTTGTGATGCTTTCTGTAGTTGATGAGGCTGATGACGCCGATGTTGGCTCGAGAAATGTGCTTGTACTGCTTTCAACTGTGATAGGTGTTGTTGCGTCTGCTGTTGTGGATGCAGTGGATTCCGTAGTAGTTGCGATTGTAGTACTTTCACTTGTGACGGGTGTTGATGTTGTGACATCTGTCGAGGTTGTAGACATTGTAGCAGTTGTGGTTGCTGAAGTGGTTGTTGGCACTTCTGTAGAAAACGTAGACGTTGTGGTTGAGCTAGATTCAGTAGTTGTTGCGGGCTCTAAAGATGCTGTTCTAATGCTTTCAGTTGTTGAAGGTGTTGTTGTGCTGATCTCCGTCGTAGCAATCGAGGTTATAGCTGCGGTGGATTCGGCTATTGTTGTACGTTCAGTTGCAGTAGGTGTTGTTGTTGTCACTTCTGTCTGGGATGTTGAAGTTGAAGTAGTTGTAGATAGTTTAGTTGCGGCGGTTGAGGTGCTTTCAAATGTGGTGGGCGTTGTTGTTGGCACTTCTGTCGTAATTGAGGTTGTGATGCTTTCGGTAGTTGATGATGCTGATGACGCCGATGTTGGCTCGAGAGATGTGCTTGTACTGCTTTCAACTGTGATAGGTGTTGTTGCGGCTGCTGTTGTGGATGCAGTGGATTCCGTAGTAGTTGCGATTGTAGTACTTTCACTTGTGACGGGTGTTGATGTTGTGACATCTGTCGAGGTTGTAGACATTGTAGCAGTTGTGGTTGCTGAAGTGGTTGTTGGCACTTCTGTAGAATACGTAGACGTTGTGGTTGAGCTAGATTCAGTTGTTGCCGTCGTTGCTGGCACTGTAGTTGTTGCGGGCTCTAAAGATGCTGTTGTAATGCTTTCAGTTGTGGAAGGTTTTGTTGTGCTGATCTCCGTTGTAGCAGTCGAGGTTGTAGCTGCGGTGGATTCGGCTATTGTTGTACTTTCAGTTGCAGTAGGTGTTGTTGTTGTCACTTCTGTCTGGGATGTCGAAATTGAAGTAGTTGTAGATAGTGTAGTTGAGGCGGTTGAGGTGCTTTCAAATGTTGTGGGCGTTGTTGTTGGCACTTCTGTCGTAATTGAGGTTGTGATGCTTTCTGTAGTTGATGAGGCTGATGACGCCGATGTTGGCTCGAGAGATGTGCTTGTACTGCTTTCAACTGTGATAGGTGTTGTTGCGGCTGCTGTTGTGGATGCAGTGGATTCCGTAGTAGTTGCGATTGTAGTACTTTCACTTGTGACGGGTGTTGATGTTGTGACATCTGTCGAGGTTGTAGACATTGTAGCAGTTGTGGTTGCTGAAGTGGTTCTTGGCACTTCTGTAGAATACGTAGACGCTGTGGTTGAGCTAGATTCAGTAGTTGCCGTCGTTGCTGGCACGGTAGTTGTTGCGGGCTCTAAAGATGCTGTTGTAATGCTTTCATTTGTGGAAGGTGTTGTTGTGCTGATCTCCGTTGTAGCAGTCGAGGTAGTAGCTGCGGTGGATTCGGCTATTGTTGTACTTTCAGTTGCAGTAGGTGTTGTTGTTGTCACTTCTGTCTGGGATGTCGAAATTGAAGTAGTTGTAGATAGTGTAGTTGAGGCGGTTGAGGTGCTTTCAAATGTTGTGGGCGTTGTTGTTGGCACTTCTGTCGTAATTGAGGTTGTGATGCTTTCTGTAGTTGATGAGGTTGATGACGCCGATGTTGGCTCGAGAAATGTGCTTGTACTGCTTTCAACTGTGATAGGTGTTGTTGCGGCTGCTGTTGTGGATGCAGTGGATTCCGTAGTAGTTGCGATTGTAGTACTTTCACTTGTGACGGGTGTTGATGTTGTGACATCTGTCGAGGTTGTAGACATTGTAGCAGTTGTGGTTGCTGAAGTGGTTGTTGGAACTTCTGTAGAATACGTAGACGTTGTGGTTGAGCTAGATTCAGTAGTTGTTGCGGGCTCTAAAGATGCTGTTGTAATGCTTTCAGTTGTTGAAGGTGTTGTTGTGCTGATCTCCGTCGTAGCAATCGAGGTTATAGCTGCGGTGGATTCGGCTATTGTTGTACGTTCAGTTGCAGTAGGTGTTGTTGTTGTCACTTCTGTCTGGGATGTTGAAGTTGAAGTAGTTGTAGATAGTGTAGTTGCGGCGGTTGAGGTGCTTTCAAATGTGGTGGGCGTTGTTTTTGGCACTTCTGTCGTAATTGAGGTTGTGATGCTTTCGGTAGTTGATGATGCTGATGACGCCGATGTTGGCTCGAGAGATGTGCTTGTACTGCTTTCAACTGTGATAGGTGTTGTTGCGGCTGCTGTTGTGGATGCAGTGGATTCCGTAGTAGTTGCGATTGTAGTACTTTCACTTGTGACGGGTGTTGATGTTGTGACATCTGTCGAGGTTGTAGACATTGTAGCAGTTGTGGTTGCTGAAGTGGTTGTTGGCACTTCTGTAGAATACGTAGACATTGTGGTTGAGCTAGATTCAGTAGTTGCCGTCGTTGCTGGCACGGTAGTTGTTGTGGGCTCTGAAGATGCTGTTGTAATGGTTGTAATGCTTTCAGTTGTGGAAGGTGTTGTTGTGCTGATCTCCGTCGTAGCAGTCGAGGTTTTAGCTGCGGTGGATTCGGTTATTGTTGTACTTTCAGTTGCAGTAGGTGTTGAGGTTGTCACTTCTGTCTGGGATGTCGAAATTGAAATAGTTGTAGATATTGTATTTGCGGCGGTTGAAATGCTTTCTAATGTGGTGGGCGTTGTTGTTGGCACTTCTGTCGTAATTGAGGTTGTCATGCTTTCGGTAGTTGATGAGGCTGATGACGCCGATGTTGGTTTGAGAGATGTGCTTGTACTGCTTTCAACTGTGATAGGTGTTGTTGCGGCTGCTGTTGTGGATGCAGTGGATTCCGTAGTAGTTGCGATTGTAGTACTTTCACTTGTGACGGGTGTTGATGTTGTGACATCTGTCGAGGTTGTAGACATTGTAGCAGTTGTGGTTGCTGAAGTGGTTGTTGGCACTTCTGTAGAATACGTAGACGTTGTGGTTGAGCTAGATTCAGTAGTTGCCGTCGTTGCTGGCACTGTAGTTGTTGCGGGCTCTGAAGATGCTGTTGTAATGCTTTCAGTTGTGGAAGGTGTTGTTGTGCTGATCTCCGTCGTAGCAGTCGAGGTTGTAGCTGCGGTGGATTCGGTTATTGTTGTACTTTCAGTTGCAGTAGGTGTTGTTGTTGTCACTTCTGTCTGGGATGTCGAAATTGAAGTAGTTGTAGATAGTGTAGTTGCGGCGGTTGAAGTTCTATCAAATGTGGTGGGCGTTGTTGTTGGCACTTTTGTCGTAATTGAGGTTGTGATGCTTTCGGTAGTTGATGAGGCAGATGACGCCGATGTTGGCTCGAGAGATGTGCTTGTACTGCTTTCAACTGTGATAGGTGTTGTTGCGGTTGCTGTTGTGGATGTTCTGGATTCCGTAGTAGTTGCGATTGTAGTAATTTCACTTGTGACGGTTGTTGATGTTGTGACATCTGTCGAGGTTGTAGACATTGTAGCAGTTGTGGTGGCTGAAGTGGTTGTTGGCACTTCTGTAGAATACGTAGACTTTGTGGTTGAGCTAGATTCAGTATTTGCCGTCGTTGCTGGCACGGTAGTTGTTGCGGGCTCTGAAGATGCTGTTGTAATCGTCGTAATGCTTTCAGTTGTGGAAGGTTTTGTTGTGCTTATCTCCGTCGTAGCAGTCGAGGATGTAGCTGCGGTGGATTCGGTTATTGTTGTACTTTCAGTTGCAGTAGGTGTTGTTGTTTTCACTTCTGTCTGGGATGTCGAAATTGAAGTAGTTGTAGATAGTGTAGTTGCGGCGGTTGAGGTGCTTGCAAATGAGGTGGGCGTTGTTGTTGGCACTTCTGTCGTAATTGAGGTTGTGATGCTTTCGGTAGTTGATGAGGCTGATGACGCCGATGTTGGCTCAAGAAATGTGCTTGTACTGCTTTCAACTGTGATAGGTGTTGTTGCGGCTCCTGTTGTGGATGCAGTGGATTCCGTAGTAGTTGCGATTGTAGTACTTTCACTTGTGACGGGTGTTGATGTTGTGACATCTGTCGAGGTTGTAAACATTGTAGCAGTTGTGGTTGCTGAAGTGGTTGTTGGCACTTCTGTAGAATACGTAGACGTTGTGGTTGAGCTAGATTCAGCAGTTGTTGCGGGCTCTAAAGATGCTGTTGTAATGCTTTCAGGTGTGGAAGGTGTTGTTGTGCTGATCTCCGTCGTAGCAATCGAGGTTATAGCTGCGGTGGATTCGGCTATTGTTGTACGTTCAGTTGCAGTAGGTGTTGTTGTTGTCACTTCTGTCTGGGATGTTGAAGTTGAAGTAGTTGTAGATAGTGTAGTTGCGGCGGTTGAGGTGCTTTCAAATGTGGTGGGCGTTCTTTTTGGCACTTCTGTCGTAATTGAGGTTGTGATGCTTTCGGTAGTTGATGATGCTGATGACGCCGATGTTGGCTCGAGAGATGTGCTTGTACTGCTTTCAACTGTGATAGGTGTTGTTGCGGCTGCTGTTGTGGATGCAGTGGATTCCGTAGTAGTTGCGATTGTAGTACTTTCACTTGTGACGGGTGTTGATGTTGTGACATCTGTCGAGGTTGTAGACATTGTAGCAGTTGTGGTTGCTGAAGTGGTTGTTGGCACTTCTGTAGAATACGTAGACATTGTGGTTGAGCTAGATTCAGTAGTTGCCGTCGTTGCTGGCACGGTAGTTGTTGTGGGCTCTGAAGATGCTGTTGTAATGGTTGTAATGCTTTCAGTTGTGGAAGGTGTTGTTGTGCTGATCTCCGTCGTAGCAGTCGAGGTTTTAGCTGCGGTGGATTCGGTTATTGTTGTACTTTCAGTTGCAGTAGGTGTTGAGGTTGTCACTTCTGTCTGGGATGTCGAAATTGAAATAGTTGTAGATATTGTATTTGCGGCGGTTGAAATGCTTTCTAATGTGGTGGGCGTTGTTGTTGGCACTTCTGTCGTAATTGAGGTTGTCATGCTTTCGGTAGTTGATGAGGCTGATGACGCCGATGTTGGTTTGAGAGATGTGCTTGTACTGCTTTCAACTGTGATAGGTGTTGTTGCGGCTGCTGTTGTGGATGCAGTGGATTCCGTAGTAGTTGCGATTGTAGTACTTTCACTTGTGACGGGTGTTGATGTTGTGACATCTGTCGAGGTTGTAGACATTGTAGCAGTTGTGGTTGCTGAAGTGGTTGTTGGCACTTCTGTAGAATACGTAGACGTTGTGGTTGAGCTAGATTCAGTAGTTGCCGTCGTTGCTGGCACTGTAGTTGTTGCGGGCTCTGAAGATGCTGTTGTAATGCTTTCAGTTGTGGAAGGTGTTGTTGTGCTGATCTCCGTCGTAGCAGTCGAGGTTGTAGCTGCGGTGGATTCGGTTATTGTTGTACTTTCAGTTGCAGTAGGTGTTGTTGTTGTCACTTCTGTCTGGGATGTCGAAATTGAAGTAGTTGTAGATAGTGTAGTTGCGGCGGTTGAAGTTCTATCAAATGTGGTGGGCGTTGTTGTTGGCACTTTTGTCGTAATTGAGGTTGTGATGCTTTCGGTAGTTGATGAGGCAGATGACGCCGATGTTGGCTCGAGAGATGTGCTTGTACTGCTTTCAACTGTGATAGGTGTTGTTGCGGTTGCTGTTGTGGATGTTCTGGATTCCGTAGTAGTTGCGATTGTAGTAATTTCACTTGTGACGGTTGTTGATGTTGTGACATCTGTCGAGGTTGTAGACATTGTAGCAGTTGTGGTGGCTGAAGTGGTTGTTGGCACTTCTGTAGAATACGTAGACTTTGTGGTTGAGCTAGATTCAGTATTTGCCGTCGTTGCTGGCACGGTAGTTGTTGCGGGCTCTGAAGATGCTGTTGTAATCGTCGTAATGCTTTCAGTTGTGGAAGGTTTTGTTGTGCTTATCTCCGTCGTAGCAGTCGAGGATGTAGCTGCGGTGGATTCGGTTATTGTTGTACTTTCAGTTGCAGTAGGTGTTGTTGTTTTCACTTCTGTCTGGGATGTCGAAATTGAAGTAGTTGTAGATAGTGTAGTTGCGGCGGTTGAGGTGCTTGCAAATGAGGTGGGCGTTGTTGTTGGCACTTCTGTCGTAATTGAGGTTGTGATGCTTTCGGTAGTTGATGAGGCTGATGACGCCGATGTTGGCTCGAGAAATGTGCTTGTACTGCTTTCAACTGTGATAGGTGTTGTTGCGGCTCCTGTTGTGGATGCAGTGGATTCCGTAGTAGTTGCGATTGTAGTACTTTCACTTGTGACGGGTGTTGATGTTGTGACATCTGTCGAGGTTGTAAACATTGTAGCAGTTGTGGTTGCTGAAGTGGTTGTTGGCACTTCTGTAGAATACGTAGACGTTGTGGTTGAGCTAGATTCAGCAGTTGTTGCGGGCTCTAAAGATGCTGTTGTAATGCTTTCAGGTGTGGAAGGTGTTGTTGTGCTGATCTCCGTCGTAGCAATCGAGGTTATAGCTGCGGTGGATTCGGCTATTGTTGTACGTTCAGTTGCAGTAGGTGTTGTTGTTGTCACTTCTGTCTGGGATGTTGAAGTTGAAGTAGTTGTAGATAGTGTAGTTGCGGCGGTTGAGGTGCTTTCAAATGTGGTGGGCGTTCTTTTTGGCACTTCTGTCGTAATTGAGGTTGTGATGCTTTCGGTAGTTGATGATGCTGATGACGCCGATGTTGGCTCGAGAGATGTGCTTGTACTGCTTTCAACTGTGATAGGTGTTGTTGCGGCTGCTGTTGTGGATGCAGTGGATTCCGTAGTAGTTGCGATTGTAGTACTTTCACTTGTGACGGGTGTTGATGTTGTGACATCTGTCGAGGTTGTAGACATTGTAGCAGTTGTGGTTGCTGAAGTGGTTGTTGGCACTTCTGTAGAATACGTAGACGTTGTGGTTGAGCTAGATTCAGTAGTTGCCGTCGTTGCTGGCACGGTAATTGTTGTGGGCTCTGAAGATGCTGTTGTAATGGTTGTAATGCTTTCAGGTGTGGAAGGTGTTGTTGTGCTGATCTCCGTCGTAGCAGTCGAGGTTTTAGCTGCGGTGGATTCGGATATTGTTGTACTTTCAGTTGCAGTAGGTGTTGAGGTTGTCACTTCTGTCTGGGATGTCGAAATTGAAATAGTTGTAGATATTGTATTTGCGGCGGTTGAAATGCTTTCTAATGTGGTGGGCGTTGTTGTTGGCACTTCTGTCGTAATTGAGGTTGTCATGCTTTCGGTAGTTGATGAGGCTGATGACGCCGATGTTGGTTTGAGAGATGTGCTTGTACTGCTTTCAACTGTGATAGGTGTTGTTGCGGCTGCTGTTGTGGATGCAGTGGATTCCGTAGTAGTTGCGATTGTAGTACTTTCACTTGTGACGGGTGTTGATGTTGTGACATCTGTCGAGGTTGTAGACATTGTAGCAGTTGTGGTTGCTGAAGTGGTTGTTGGCACTTCTGTAGAATACGTAGACGTTGTGGTTGAGCTAGATTCAGTAGTTGCCGTCGTTGCTGGCACGGTAGTTGTTGCGGGCTCTGAAGATGCTGTTGTAATGCTTTCAGTTGTGGAAGGTGTTGTTGTGCTGATCTCCGTCGTAGCAGTCGAGGTTGTAGCTGCGGTGGATTCGGTTATTGTTGTACTTTCAGTTACAGTAGGTGTTGTTGTTGTCACTTCTGTCTGGGATGTCGAAATTGAAGTAGTTGTAGATAGTGTAGTTGCGGCGGTTGAAGTGCTATCAAATGTGGTGGGCGTTGTTGTTGGCACTTGTGTCGTAATTGAGGTTGTGATGCTTTCGGTAGTTGATGAGGTAGATGACGCCGATGTTGGCTCGAGAGATGTGCTTGTACTGCTTTCAACTGTGATAGGTGTTGTTGCGGCTGCTGTTGTGGATGTTCTGGATTCTGTAGTAGTTGCTATTGTAGTAATTTCACTTGTGACGGGTGTTGATGTTGTGACATCTGTCGAGGTTGTAGACAATGTAGCAGTTCTGGTTGCTGAAGTGGTTGTTGGCACTTCTGTAGAATACGTAGACGTTGTGGTTGAGCTAGATTCAGTAGTTGCCGTCGTTGCTGGCACGGTAGTTTTTGTGGGCTCTGAAGATGCTGTTGTAATGGTTGTAATGCTTTCAGTTGTGGAAGGTGTTGTTGTGCTGATCTCCGTCGTAGCAGTCGAGGTTGTAGCTGCGGTGGATTCGGTTATTGTTGTACTTTCAGTTGCAGTAGGTGTTGAGGTTGTCACTTCTGTCTGGGATGTCGAAATTGAAATAGTTGTAGATATTGTATTTGCGGCGGTTGAAATGCTTTCTAATGTGGTTGGCGTTGTTGTTGGCACTTCTGTCGTAATTGAGGTTGTGATGCTTTCGGTAGTTGATGATGCTGATGACGCCGATGTTGGCTCGAGAGATGTGCTTGTACTGCTTTCAACTGTGATAGGTGTTGTTGCGACTGCTGTTGTGGATGCAGTGGATTCCGTAGTAGTTGCGATTGTAGTACTTTCACTTGTGACGGGTGTTGATGTTGTGACATCTGTCGAGGTTGTAGACATTGTAGCAGTTGTGGTTGCTGAAGTGGTTGTTGGCACTTCTGTAGAATACGTAGACGTTGTGGTTGAGCTAGATTCAGTAGTTGCCGTCGTTGCTGGCACGGTAGTTGTTGCGGGCTCTGAAGATGCTGTTGTAATGGTTGTAATGCTTTCAGTTGTGGAAGGTGTTGTTGTGCTGATCTCCGTCGTAGCAGTCGAGGTTGTAGCTGCGGTGGATTCGGTTATTGTTGTACTTTCAGTTGCAGTAGGTGTTGAGGTTGTCACTTCTGTCTGGGATGTCGAAATTAAAATAGTTGTAGATATTGTATTTGCGGCGGTTGAAATGCTTTCTAATGTGGTGGGCGTTGTTGTTGGCACTTCTGTCGTAATTGAGGTTGTGATGCTTTCGGTAGTTGATGAGGCTGATGACGCCGATGTTGGTTTGAGAGATGTGCTTGTACTGCTTTCAACTGTGATAGGTGTTGTTGCGGCTGCTGTTGTGGATGCAGTGGATTTCGTAGTAGTTGCGATTGTAGAACTTTCAACTGTGACGGGTGTTGATGTTGTGACATCTGTCGAGGTTGTAGACATTGTAGCAGTTGTGGTTGCTGAAGTGGTTGTTGGCACTTCTGTAGAATACGTAGACGTTGTGGTTGAGCTAGATTCAGTAGTTGCCGTCGTTGCTGGCACGGTAGTTGTTGCGGGCTCTGTAGATGCTGTTGTAATGCTTTCAGTTGTGGAAGGTGTTGTTGTGCTGATCTCCGTCGTAGCAGTCGAGGTTGTAGCTGCGGTGGATTCGGTTATTGTTGTACTTTCAGTTGCAGTAGGTGTTGTTGTTGTCACTTCTGTCTGGGATGTCGAAATTGAAGTAGTTGTAGATAGTGTAGTTGCGGCGGTTGAAGTGCTATCAAATGTGGTGGGCGTTGTTGTTGGCACTTGTGTCGTAATTGAGGTTGTGATGCTTTCGGTAATTGATGAGGGAGATGACGCCGATGTTGGCTGGAGAGATGTGCTTGTACTGCTTTCAACTGTGATAGGTGTTGTTGCGGCTGCTGTTGTGGATGTTCTGGATTCCGTAGTAGTTGCGATTGTAGTAATTTCACTTGTGTCGGGTGTTGATGTTGTGACATCTGTCGAGGTTGTAGACAATGTAGCAGTTGTGGTTGCTGAAGTTGTTGTTGGCACTTCTGTAGAATACGTAGACGTTGTGGTTGAGCTAGATTCAGTAGTTGCCATCGTTGCTGGCACGGTAGTTGTTGCGGGCTCTGAAGATGCTGTTGTAATCGTCGTAATGCTTTCAGTTGTGGAAGGTTTTGTTGTGCTTATCTCCGTCGTAGCAGTCGAGGTTTTAGCTGCGGTGGATTCGGTTATTGTTGTACTTTCAGTTGCAGTAGGTGTTGTTGTTGTCACTTCTGTCTGGGATGTCGAAATTGAAGTAGTTGTAGATAGTGTAGTTGAGGCGGTTGAGGTGCTTGCAAATGAGGTGGGCGTTGTTGTTGGCACTTCTGTCGTAATTGAGGTTGTGATGCTTTCGGTAGTTGATGATTCTGATGACGCCGATGTTGGCTCGAGAGATTTGCTTGTACTGCTTTCAACTGTGATAGGTGTTGTTGCGACTGCTGTTGTGGATGCAGTGGATTCCGTAGTAGTTGCGATTGTAGTACTTTCACTTGTGACGGGTGTTGATGTTGTGACATCTGTCGAGGTTGTAGACATTGTAGCAGTTGTGGTTGCTGAAGTGGTTGTTGGCACTTCTGTAGAATACGTAGACGTTGTGGTTGAGCTAGATTCAGTAGTTGCCGTCGTTGCTGGCACGGTAGTTGTTGCGGGCTCTGAAGATGCTGTTGTAATGGTCGTAATGCTTTCAGTTGTGGAAGGTTTTGTTGTGCTTACCTCCGTCGTAGCAGTCGAGGTTGTAGCTGCGGTGGATTCGGTTATTGTTGTACTTTCAGTTGCAGTAGGTGTTGTTGTTGTCACTTCTGTCTGGGATTTCGAAATTGAAGTAGTTGTAGATAGTGTAGTTGCGGCGGTTGAAATGCTTTCTAATGTGGTGGGCGTTGTTGTTGGCACTTCTGTCGTAATTGAGGTTGTGATGCTTTCGGTAGTTGATGAGGCTGATGACGCCGATGTTGGTTTGAGAGATGTGCTTGTACTGCTTTCAACTGTGATAGGTGTTGTTGCGGCTGCTGTTGTGGATGCAGTGGATTCCGTAGTAGTTGCGATTGTAGAACTTTCAACTGTGACGGGTGTTGATGTTGTGACATCTGTCGAGGTTGTAGACATTGTAGCAGTTGTGGTTGCTGAAGTGGTTGTTGGCACTTCTGTAGAATACGTAGACGTTGTGGTTGAGCTAGATTCAGTAGTTGCCGTCGTTGCTGGCACGGTAGTTGTTGCGGGCTCTGAAGATGCTGTTGTAATGCTTTCAGTTGTGGAAGGTGTTGTTGTGCTGATCTCCGTCGTAGCAGTCGAGGTTGTAGCTGCGGTGGATTCGGTTATTGTTGTACTTTCAGTTGCAGTAGGTGTTGTTGTTGTCACTTCTGTCTGGGATGTCGAAATTGAAGTAGTTGTAGATAGTGTAGTTGCGGCGGTTGAAGTGCTATCAAATGTGGTGGGCGTTGTTGTTGGCACTTGTGTCGTAATTGAGGTTGTGATGCTTTCGGTAGTTGATGAGGTTGATGACGCCGATGTTGGCTCGAGAGATGTGCTTGTACTGCTTTCAACTGTGATAGGTGTTGTTGCGGCTGCTGTTGTGGATGTTCTGGATTCCGTAGTAGTTGCGATTGTAGAACTTTCAACTGTGACGGGTGTTGATGTTGTGACATCTGTCGAGGTTGTAGACATTGTAGCAGTTTTGGTTGCTGAAGTGGTTGTTGGCACTTCTGTAGAATACGTAGACGTTGTGGTTGAGCTAGATTCAGTAATTGCCGTCGTTGCTGGCACGGTAGTTGTTGCAGGCTCTGAAGATGCTGTTGTAATGGTTGTAATGCTTTCAGTTGTGGAAGGTGTTGTTGTGCTGATCTCCGTCGAAGCAGTCGAGCTTGTAGCTGCGGTGGATTCGGTTATTGTTGTACTTTCAGTTGCTGTAGGTGTTGGGAGGAGGGGGAGAGAAATGGAGAGGGAGAGAGAGAGTAAATAAGGGAGATTGAGAAGGAGAGGCATGGAGAGAGACTGATGGATAAAAATCGAGACGAATAGAGGGAATGAAGGAGAAAGAGGAAGGGAGAGAGAAAGTGTACGTGGGAAAGAGAGAGAGAATGAGATAGAGAATTTGTCATTAAAACATCTGTCTCTTGCTATGGAACTCTTCTACAAGAGTTGTCTGACTTGCCCTATGCATTCAAATTATTACTGTCTGCACAGCAGCCTTTGGAAATTTGTATTTGTCAAAGTTTTAAATACTGTCCACTACACAGTCCACGTCATAGTCCACACAGAATGACCTGATCTTACTAACGATGTTAAATCTCGAATTAGATCATATCAGATCATATTGAAGGAAATAACAGTATTAAATCCAGACTTACCCCCAAACACAATTAGTGATATTTAACGAAATAATTGAATACAATCTACCTAAGATATAAGTTATACAATTATAAAAGTTTAGCCAAGGAAACAAATATCTAAGTTTAGTCAAGGAAACACATTTCTATTTTTTCTTTGTAAAATGTGCGTTTCAGTAGATATTTACACTGATTTTCTATTAATAGTCCTTTTACAGCTTTTTACGACAAAACATAGCTACGTACATCTGTTCATTGATGGCTTCAATAGACAAAGATTTGTATACTGATTTTCTATTAATAGTACATTTACATACTTCTGAGACATCTACAAGACATAGCTAAGGGCTCCTCTGTAAATGAAGGTTTCAATAGATATTTATATAAGGTGAATATCGTTTACCTTTATTGATACTGAATGTGAATGTTAGAAAATATCGAAATCAGAATTACAAAACAAGAAAACAATTAGATTGCACACAATTTCCGATCTTAATAAACATGACTTCTCTCTGAAATGATTCAAAGTATATTTAGTTTGGTCACAATATATGTGTGAAATGATTCACAGTATATTCAGTTTGGTCACTATATCTGTGTGAAATGATTCACAGTATATTTATTTTGGTCACAATATCTGTGTGATATGATTCAAAGTATATTTAGTTTGGTCACAATATCTGTGTGAAATGATTCAAAGTATATTTAGTTTGGCCACAATATCTGTGTGAAATGATTCACAGTATAATTAGTTTGGTCACAATATATGTGTGAAATAATTCAAAGTATATTTAGTTTGGTCACAATATATGTGTGAAATGATTCACAGTATATTTTGTTTCGTCACAATATATGTGTGAAATGATTCTCATTATATTCAGTTTGGTCACAATATCTGTGTGAAATGATTCACAGTATATTTTGTTTCGTCACAATATATGTGTGAAATGATTCGCAGTATATTTAGTTTGGCCACAATATCTGTGTGAAATGATTCACAGTATATTTAGTTTCGTCTCAATATCTTTGTGAAATGATTCACAGTATATTTAGTTTGGTCACAATATCTGTGATTATGACTAGTATGTTGGTGAATAATTGACTCAATGGAAAGAAGTTTATCTATAGCTACAATAAATAAAGAAACCCTAAATGTAATTTTCAAAGTGTTTTATCAAGTTTAGAAGTCGGAATATTTCCTGAAACTTTTCTTCTTTTTTTTTTTTTTTGGGGGGGGGTATTGGCTGTCAGTCCGGGCCACACATTCATACATCCATACAAACACATATGCATACACATAGAAATTTTAAATGTTTCGTTGAATCAACAGCAACAATATTATGCATGCATATTTTACTTGAAAGAGACGATACTGAAATAAATTATAATGAATGGAAAAACACGAGTGAAATAAAGTCAGTTTTTAAATAGACGTTATTGAAATAAATATTTCACGATGAAATAACACATGTGAAATAATTGAACCACACCCACCTGCATTGCTGAGAAGCACATTTAGAACCACAAACAATCGCGTCATCAAAATACCTGGAATAAAATACTAAAGTTGTTAGATTTTAGTATTAAGTGAAGTGTGAAAAAATAGTTTAAAAAATCTCAATTATCACAATAAAGTCATCATGTACAACACATTTACAAGCCACACTACACACGCCACATCTACATATGACAGTATATCCCTTACTTAATACAGTTCCATATTTTCTCTGTCTCCCTCTCTCTTACAGACACACACACATCACACACGCACACACACACACACACACACACACACACACACACACACATACACACACACACACACGTCACATGCACACTGTGACAGATAAATTTGCCTCTCACCATTTATAAATTTAAATTGTTATATAAATTATTGCTAAATTGTCAGAGTAACCCGACCTTGGGCACTATTTATGGTATTATTTTTGAAAGTATCTGATTTGAAGTAAACAGCTTGATGCAAGAATATTCTAGATTGCTGACATAATGCAAACTGAGTGAGTATATTTCTATTATCCAATGATCATAATTTACAAGAATGAGACCAGCCAATGGATTGAGATTAAATAATTCACTTGCTGTAGAAAATGCTACTCTCTGACATTTGAATTTGTATGGAAAAGGAGAAGTCTGGCTTTGAAAGGCAGTCATTAGCTTGATGGTGAGTTAAACTGACTGGCTGAGAGAGAATGGACTTTGAAACATTTCATGCATTTTTACTATTGATATTTTATACTTGTGTTTATATAGATATGTACTATGTGAGTTGACTTTTATTTCTACAAATGTTTGAACTAAGCTGCACACATAGTATATATATATATATATATATATATATATATATATATATATATATATATATATATATATATATATACTGTGAAATGTAGATATTATCCAAATATGAGTCCATGGAATATCAATGCCAAGTAATAAGTAATCTATTTCATAGTACTTGTCTTATGCATATTTCATTGTTCATTTAATAAATTTATTGACCTTTAACTCATATTGATAATCTTATGGTGCAAAAGAAAGTGGATGGATAAGGGTCTCTTTTAAATATAGATTAAAGTCGGAACTGTCTTCGCCTTCAGTAAGAAGTTTTTCATCTACGGAAATTATATGACTGTAAATGTTGTTTATGATGTGGAAGAGAGAAAATATTTTCAACGCCTGCTTATCTGCCAAGTGATAGACTAGTGGTGTCTGTTGGAGGATCATTAATAAAATAAATTAAGATTTTCACCAAATGTAATTAGTTATAAAAGATTAATTAATAATAATAATAATTTTCATTAACTAAGTGGCGTGCGTGTCACACACACACTCACTCATACATGCATATATACGCATTCACATACACACAAACATGCATACATACGCATACACACACTTACATGCATAAATGCAAATGCACGCACATACGATTACTGCATCAGCTTAGTAAATGTAGTTTTTAAAGAGTAATGAAGTCTTAATAAGTGCTGGATTTTTACAATAGTAGTGAAGTCTGATACCTTTAATAAGTTTTGTAGTTTTTAACAGTAATGAATTCTTAATAAGTGCTGTATTTTTACAATAGTAGTGAAGTTGATACCTTTAATAAGTTTTATAGTTTTTAACAGTAATGAAGTCTTGGAGTCTTAAGTCTTCAGAAGTGCTGCTGTTTTAAAAGCCGCAATGAAGTCTTAATAAGTGTTGTAGTTCTTAAACAGTATGAAGTCTTGAAGTCTGAAGTCTTAATAAGTGTTGTAGTTCTTAAACAGTATGAAGTCTTGAAGTCTGAAGTCTTAATAAGTGTTGTAGTTCTTAAACAGTATGAAGTCTTGAAGTCTGAAGTCTTAATAAGTGTTGTAGTTCTTAAACAGTATGAAGTCTTGAAGTCTGAAGTCTTAATAAGTGTTGTAGTTCTTAAACAGTATGAAGTCTTGAAGTCTGAAGTCTTAATAAGTGTTGTAGTTCTTAAACAGTATGAAGTCTTGAAGTCTGAAGTCTTAATAAGTGTTGTAGTTCTTAAACAGTATGAAGTCTTGAAGTCTGAAGTCTTAATAAGTGTTGTAGTTCTTAAACAGTATGAAGTCTTGAAGTCTGAAGTCTTAATAAGTGTTGTAGTTCTTAAACAGTATGAAGTCTTGAAGTCTGAAGTATTAATAAGTGTTGTAGTTCTTAAACAGTATGAAGTCTTGAAGTCTGAAATCTTAATAAGTGTTGTAGTTCTTAAACAGTATGAAGTCTTGAAGTCTGAAGTATTAATAAGTGTTGTAGTTCTTAAACAGTATGAAGTCTTGAAGTCTGAAGTATTAATAAGTGTTGTCACTTGGAAACAGTTTCAGAGTCCTATGGTCTAACTCGATTTCCCTCAAAGAACTTCAGACAAGCGTGGAAAGAAAGCGAAGCGTGACGTTCTCATAACATTAATTATTTATTTACAATTTCTACAAGACCTCATATCGTTATTTATATACAATGTTTACAAGCCCTCATAAGGTTATTTATATATAATGTTCAGTATATTTTTTACAACCCACCACAATATTATTAATAAATAATGTTTAGAAATAATCTATAAATGGTGGCGCCATTATTTTAAAATAATCCATAAATGTCGACTCCATTGCTTTAACTCTGTAAAACTATTTTACGCCACTGTCTTAACACTGTAACATTATTTTAAATATCCGTAAGTGGCGAGCCATTGTTTTAACTCTGAATAAAATGAAGAAACATAAAAGAGCAGTATTGCTTCTCGTTTATGTTTGGTTTCGAAGATAAAATGCAAAATGTGTAAGTTTCTTGAAAGCAAAGAATGCGAAAGAATGCGGTGACGACATTACGACAATAAAAACAGCCACATGTCTACATGTAATGGACCAAGCAGTGACGACATAGGAGAATACAGCCACGTGTGTACATGTAGAGGTACCAAGCAGTGACGACATAAGAAAATAAAAAAAGTCATGTGTGTACACATACAGGGACCAAGCAGTGACGACACAGGAGAATAGAGCCACGTGTGTACATATAGAGGTACCAAGGAGTGACGACATAGGAGAATGCAGCCGCGTGTGTACATGTAGAGGTACCAAGAGTGACGACATAGGAGAATACAGCCACATGTGTACATGTAGAGGGACCATTATTAGTATCCTGAGGGTCCCATCACTTCGACACGTTTTTATCTCTTTGAGAGCCCATTTCTCGACATCTCATAATTATTATTTATTTATTATTATTACTTCAGATTAGAAATGAAAATAATCTTGTTTCGAATTGAGAGATGCTTACATTGATAATTTATGAAACAGTAGAGACAATGAGACATTCACTCATTGTTATGTTTGATTCAGTAGAAATTCTTTTATTAATATGTTTATTCAGTAGACATTCTTTATTAATATGTTTATTCAGTAGACATTCTTTTATTAATATGTTTATTCAGTAGACATTCTTTTATTAATATGTTTATTCAGTAGACATTCTGTAATTAATATGTTTCATTCAGTAGATATCATTTCATTGTTATACTTCATTTGTTGTTTGAAACGTGTGTTTTGCATAAATTCCACCAGGGTTACAATCCGTGACTCTGTCCTCATTGATTACCCGACATTCACTTTTATCCGACGTTATATTGTTTCAGCGCAAAGTAATACTACCAAGCTTTCTGAATGTTCTAAATGCCAACATTATAAAATGTTGCATTAGCATGGCACAGCGCTAGTAAATTATGAATTAGCATGGCACAGTGCTAGTAAATTATGAATTAGCATGGCACAGCGCTAGTAAATTATGAATTAGCATGGCACAGCGCTAGTAAATTATGAATTATCATGACACAACGTTATTAAATTATGAATTAACATGGTATGGCGGCAGTAAATTAGGAATTAGCATGGCACAATGCCAGTAAATTATAAATTAGCATGGTATATAGCCAGTAAAATAGGAATTAGCATGGTATATAGCCAGTAAAATAGGAATGATCATGGTATATTACCAATAAAATAGGAATGAGCATGGTGTAGAGCCAGTAAAATAGGAATTAACATGGTACAGAGTCAGTAAAATAGGAATTATGGTACAGAGCCTAGATAACCAATGACGTTGGAAAACGGATACAAAACTAACAAATCTTTAAGGACAATTGTCGTCAGTAAATTTCGCTTGGCTCACCATTTCCGTATTGCAAGGACTGCACTTGATAAAAATCTCTAGTATTGTTTGTTATCTGTGACCTTGTTACGTGTGACCTACTTAATAAGTTGGCAGAACGCATTTTGTGTTTCATACACCTTTCCCACAATTTTGTCCTAATTTTTTAAAGACATTTTTTGCCTCTCCTTTAAAAAAAATAAAATAAAACAGAGAACAGTTACCTCTCTTTCTTTTCTCAGTTTGCTCGTTTGTGTCTGCGCGCGATTCTTCAATAAAGGGAAAAAGAGCTAAGAAGCTGACATTTTGAGTGGAAGTATGGTTTATTCCCGGAACGGACAAAGGAGCTATTGACCCTTTCACCTACATGTAAATAAACATTTAATAATGTGACTGTGTATGTATCTTTGTATGTGTGTGTGTGTGTGTGTGTGTGTGTGTGTGTGTGTGTGTGTGTGTGTGTGTGCGCGTATGTGTGTGTGTGTGTGTGAGTGAGAGAGAGAAAGAGAGAGAGAGAGAGACGGGAAGCTGGAAATTCACCGGGATGGGTAGATGGGCGTAGTTTTTCTCAGGACGAAAACAGGTTTCAAGTTCTTCTCCCTCTGCACCCCTTCCACCCTGTTATTTTGTGATGAGATGGGCTATTAACAGAATTTAAAATGCAGGGAGAGAACTAAAAGTAAAAATTTAGCATGGAGGCATTGTTTACCCTCTGGACGGACACACAAATCCTAAATTATTTGTGATATTCATTTAATACATTCCTTTCTACACTCGAGCAATACCACACTTTTCTTACATTTAAAAAATAAAAGCTGACAATGGTTATTATTATTATTATTCAGTCTCTTTCCACGACTTCTGTTTGACTGTCGGCTGAGATCCTAGGTCTCGGAATCCTACCAAGATTCTGGGAGATCCAAAGTTTTACGGAGGATGTGGGCACTTCCGAGGAGCGCTGCTTTGAGTAGTGGAGCGATTCTGTGGTTTCCAGGGAGTTTATTCAGGTAGCCTTCCAATTCTGATGTTATGTTCCCCAAGGCTCCTATCACTATTGGTATCACTTCTGCTTTTACATTCCACAGTCTCTGGATTTCTAATCTGAGGTCTTGGTATTTTTCTATTTTTTCTCTTTCTTTTGTTTTTATGTTTCTATCACTTGGAACAGCGACATCAATAATTGTTACTGTTCTGTTGGTCTTATTGAGAACTACAATGTCTGGTCGTCTTGCAGGAATCACCCGGTCTGTTCTTATCTCGAAGTCCCACAGTATTTTGACTTCTTCTGTTTCGATGACTGCTTCTGGTTGATGCATCCATGTTCTTTCTGGGGTTTTTATGCCATAGTTCTCACACAGATTTCTATGTATGTGTTTTGCCACTTCATTGTGTCGTTTGGTGTATTCTGTTCCAGCCAGAAGCTGACATCCAGATAGTATGTGTTCTGTTGTCTCATCCATGGATTTGCAAAGTCTACATTTGGAATCATTTGAAATTTTCATGATTTTCGTTTTGTGTGCTTTGGTGTTGAGTGCTTGATCTTGTGCAGCTGTTATGAGTGCTTCTGTTTCTGCTTTCAATCCTGCCTCTTTCAACCATTTGTACGTTGATTGCTTTGTTGATATTTCATCTGCTTGTCGTACATATTGGCCATGTAGAGGTTTCTGTCTCCAGGTATGTGCTAGTTCTTGCTTCGTTGTTTTCTTCCATGTTTCTTTGTCTGTTTCTGGTGGTTGGAATAGTCCACTCCTTTTTACTAATTCTATCAGTGGATCATCTTTATTGTTATTCCAGATGTAGTCCACAAGGCCAATGACTTCTCCTTCAATGACATGTTTAATTTTCTTGAGACCTCGGCCTCCCATTTTTCGAGATACATAGAGTCTGTCTACGTCTGCTTTTGGGTGTAAGGCTTTATGTATTGTGAGTAGTTTTCTTGTTTTCCTGTCCAGTTCATTTATTTCATTTGCTGTCCAATCTATGATACCTCCAGTGTAGCTTACTACAGGTATTGCGTATGCATTAAGGGCTTGTATTTTGTTCGCCCCATTTAGCTTGGATTTCAGGACTTGTCTAACACGTTTTTCATATTCTCTCTTAACTTTGGACTTCACTTCTCTCTGCATATTTTCTTGATGTTGTAGTATCCCAAGATACTTATATCCATTTTCTATTGAAACATCATTGATTTTTCCGATGTCGAATTGCAGGCCCTCTGTTGTTTTGACCTTGCCTTTCTGGATGACAATTCGTCCACATTTCTCAAGGCCGAATTTCATGTTGATGTCTTCACTGCAGATCTTGACAGTATTGATCAGTGATGTGATGTCACGTTCATTTTTACCGTACAGCTTGAGATCATCCATGTACAGTAGATGGCTGATAACCTGTCCTGCTTTCATTTTGTATCCTAACCCTGTTTTCTGGATCACGTGACTGAGAGGGTTCAGGGCAATGCAGAACAGCAGTGGCGATAGTGAATCACCTTGAAAGATTCCACAATTTATTGCTATGTCTGCAATATTTGTGTTGTTGCATGTGAGTGTGGTTTTCCAGTTTTTCATTGACTCCTGAATTAGGTTCTGTATTGATGGCGCTACTTTGTACAATTTTAATGTTTCAATTATCCATGAATGTGGGACTGAGTCATAGGCCTTTTGATAGTCAATCCATGCCATTGCAAGATTTGTTCTTCGTTTCTTGCTGTCAGTCACTATTGCCTTATCAATTGCCAATTGGTCCTTCGTTCCTCTGCTGCCTGGTCTAGCACCCTTTTGTTCATAGTTTAGAATTTTGTTTGTTTCAAGATGAGTCATGATTTTGTTAGCTATAATTCCTGATAGTAACTTCCAGGTGGTTGATAGGCATGTGATTGGTCGATAGTTGTTTGGTGTTGCGCCTTTCTGTGTATCTTTCATAATCAGACTTGTTTTTCCCTTTACCATCCATGCTGGTAAGGTTCCTGGTTTGATTAGTATGTCTTGCAGTTGTTCACCAAGTCTACCATGTAAGGAGGTAAACTTTTTCAGCCAGAATATTTGTATTTGATCTGGTCCTGGGGCTTTCCAGTTTGCCATATTTCGAACCTTCTTCTTAATGTCTTTCTCACTGATTGTTACGGTGCATTGTTCAGGTGTTTCTTTATGATCAACTTTCAGTTCTTGAATCCATTTGGCGGAAGTGTTATGCGTATTTGTATTGCTCCAAATGTTTTCCCAGAAGGTCTTAGTATCATGAATGTTTGGTATTTGTTGTTTTGTTCTGAAATTTCCTTTAAATTCTTGGTATAGACTTCCAGGGTCAGTTCGGAATATTTTGTTCTGTTGGAATTGCTGACCTCTTGCAATGTATCTCTTCAGACGGTGACTGAGTCCTTGAAGTCTTTGCTTTGCATCTTCTATTGCAGTCTTAGTGTTTCTGCAGTTGAGATGGTATTTGGCGACCAATCTTGCCTTCATTTTCCCCTTATTTTGTTCTGCTGCTGTCATTTGGCTTATTTCTCTTCTAGTACACTCTATTTTCTTTTCTATTCTTTTCTTCCATGGTGGTATTGATGGTTTCTGTGTTTGTACTGTGTCTGGCCTTATATATCTTTCAATTACCTTTGCGGTGACGTATATTAGACAGTTGGTTTCTGTAATATCTTTTGTGGGGATATGTTTTAATACTTCATTTGCATTCTCAATTGCTATCCATAGATCTTTGCTGTTTTGCAGCCTTCTTGTTGGTGTTCTGTCTTCATATGACTTATTTTTGTCCATGAAGCATTTTATGTCTTCAAACAAGCGTTGCTGTTCTCCAGTGAAGTGGCATGGGATTTCCCCAACGAAGTTATCAACTAGAATTGACTGTTGTGATATTGTGAAATTTTCAATGACTTCAGTGTCATTGTATCGGGTTGTAGTGTTCTCTTGTTGTTGTTCTATCTCTTGTATTTCAAGAGCTGTAAGTAGCCTATTTTGTAATATCACTCTCTTCTGATCTAGGAGCCGTTGTTCTCTAATCATATCATCTGGATGGTTTTTTAGCCAGTGTTCATACATGCGTTTTCTATATCCTCTTGTTGTTGGCTGGCTTTGATAGTAGGAAACCATGATTTGTATGTTGTCCTCTCTGGTCCATTTCCTCCGAGTTTTTCCATGTGTTTCAGTAGCCCTTTTTTCACTAGAACACCCCGAAACATCAGTGCCTAGCGCAGACCTTGTTAGCCCGGGCGAAGTCTGATCCGGTATGGAATCAAAGTTTGTTTTCTCCATCATGAATGGGATGGGCAAGCGTGTATTTTGGAGGGATCCGCTTTTCCCTCCCACGATATTCCAGAGTTGGACTCTGGATGTTATCCCTATTACCACTTTTACTATTGTTATTATTATTATGGTATTCAGTTACGTGATTATGTTTGCCTAATTAATATTACAGTCATGTTTATCTCTTGACATTAACATTATTTTATATTCTTCTTCTTCTTTACTTATCTTGTTTTGTATGTTTATCTTTTCCTTATATTGGTTAATTTAGCAAATTTGTCCTGAAGTGTTGAGTTTTCAAGGCAAAAGATACCACGCAAGCCAACTTGACGTAAATCCTCCTCTGACGTAACCCAAACAATTACATCACACCGATATCTTTATGACTTTTCGTCAATACCTCTCTTGCCGTCCTACCCATCAATTTCACTGTACCAAATTTTAATCTAAACACAAATCGAACATCACTTCATTAGTACTCCTTTCAATTTTCACTTCATTATTATACCTCTTTCCACGAGTTCTGTTTGACTGTCGGTTATGATCCAAGGTCTCGGAATCTTCTTAGTAATTATTTCTAGGTTGATACAATTGATGAGGTGTAGTTTTCAAACAGATGTTGCATCTTTAAACACAGCAGATGAACCAACAGGTTTTGATCTGTCAGTGATGTTATTTCGTTCCAAAGCAAACACTGAACTTCCAACGCCGCTGGTCACTGGTATAGGCGGTCGCCATGATAGTCGCCATCATTATTATTATTATTATTATTATTATTCAGTCTCTTTCCACGACTTCTGTTTGACTGTCGGCTGAGATCCTAGGTCTCGGAATCCTACCAAGATTCTGGGAGATCCAAAGTTTTACGGAGGATGTGGGCACTTCCGAGGAGCGCTGCTTTGAGTAGTGGAGCGATTCTGTGGTTTCCAGGGAGTTTATTCAGGTAGCCTTCCAATTCTGATGTTATGTTCCCCAAGGCTCCTATCACTATTGGTATCACTTCTGCTTTTACATTCCACAGTCTCTGGATTTCTAATCTGAGGTCTTGGTATTTTTCTATTTTTTCTCTTTCTTTTGTTTTTATGTTTCTATCACTTGGAACAGCGACATCAATAATTGTTACTGTTCTGTTGGTCTTATTGAGAACTACAATGTCTGGTCGTCTTGCAGGAATCACCCGGTCTGTTCTTATCTCGAAGTCCCACAGTATTTTGACTTCTTCTGTTTCGATGACTGCTTCTGGTTGATGCATCCATGTTCTTTCTGGGGTTTTTATGCCATAGTTCTCACACAGATTTCTATGTATGTGTTTTGCCACTTCATTGTGTCGTTTGGTGTATTCTTATTATTATTATTATTATTATTATTATTATTATTATTATTATTATATTGTTTGCATTTCTCTTATGAACTTTGCTTAAACTCAAACTAAGTTGGCAATGATAATTATATAGATAGCCTTTCTCTAATGAACTTTGTTTTAAGTCAGCCTGTTTTAAGTTGGCAATGATAATTATATAGATAGCCTTTCTCTAATGAACTTTGTTTTAAGTCAGCCTGTTTTAAGTTGGCAATGATAATTATATAGATAGCCTTTCTCTAATGAACTTTGTTTTAAGTCAGCCTGTTTTAAGTTGGCAATGATAATTATATAGATAGCCTTTCTCTAATGAACTTTGTTTTAAGTCAGCCTGTTTTAAGTTGGCAATGATAATTATATAGATAGCCTTTCTCTAATGAACTTTGTTTTCAGTCAGCCTGTTTTTCATCTGACAATGATAATTCTTATGAAACACTGTTTTAAGATGACAAATATAATTTCATGTATATAGTTAGGCGTTCTCTCATGAAGTTTGCTTTAAGTCAGCCTGTTTTCATGTGACAATGATACTAAGTATATAGTTAGGCGTTCTCTCATGATGTTTGCTTTAAGTCAGCCTGTTTTCACGTGACAATGATAATAAGTATATAGTTAGGCGTTCTCTCATGAAGTTTGCTTTAAGTCAGCCTGTTTTCACGTCACAATGATAATAAGTATATTTAACCTTTCCCTCACGAACTTTCATGGAAGATATTGATTACAAGCATTTATATAAATACCTCTCTGATGTTTGAGTTAAATTGATCGGAGGTATTTGCTTAATATAACCATGTTCTTGGAACTGACACGAAGGTATTTGTATAAACACAGATATAATCGATAAAACTGAAGTATACATTTTAATAAATATTGCTGATGAACGAAACAGGAAGTAATGTTAATCGTACAGGCGGATAGGTGCTAACATAACATATCAGTAGACTTATTCTACCAATCAATGCTCACACAACATAACTGTCAACGTATCAGTGCTCACACAACATAACTGTCAACGTATCAGTGCTCACACAGCATAACTGTCAACGTATCAGTGCTCACACAACAGAGTAGTAGACTTATTCTACCAATCAGTGCTCACACAACATAACTGTCAACGTATCAGTGCTCACACAACAGAGCAGTAGACTTATTCTTCCAATCGTTGCTCACACAACTGTAGACATTTTCTACCAACCAATGCTCAGACAACTATAGACTTATTAGTGATGACACAACAAAACTTTGAATAAACGCATGAAAAACAACAAATTATTAATAAATAGTAATATTAATAATATTAAATAAACAATAAACGTCTTGGAAATCACAGACTAGCCTCAGTCCTCAAAGCATCGCTCCTCGGAAGCGCTCACATCCTCCGTAAAACTTTAGATCTGCCAGAATCTTGGTAGGATTCCGAGATCTTGGTTTACAACCGACAGTCAACAGAAGTAGTGGAAATGGGACTACTACTACTACTAGGGGCCAGTGGTTAGAGGAGAAAAACCTTACCCAGAAAGTTAATCTACTTGAGCTGTTTCGACAAACATGGATGGGTGACAGCTTCAAATCCCATCTTTGGACTGTCGAGGGAGGGAAATGAGGCTCCCTGCAAACCACATCCACACCCATCCCATTCATGATGGAGTAAAGAAAATTTGATTCTATACAAGATTATACTTCGCCCGGGTTAACAAGGTCTGCGCTAGTCACTCATGTGTCAGGGTGTTTTAGTGAAAAATAGGCTACTGAAACACAAGCCAAAACTCGGAGGGGATGGACCAGAGAGGAAAACATACAAATAATGTCCTTTACTATCAAAGTCAACCCACAGCAAGATAATATAGAAAACGGATACATGAACCCTGGCTCAAACACGATCCCGATGGCATTATCTGTGAACCGCGGTTGTTAATGAATCAGAATAGTGTGATACTGCGAAATAGGCTCCTTACAGCCCTAGAATTACAAAAGTTAAACAACAACAAACGAATACAACAACACCAAACAATGAAATAGAAGACAACGACATTTCCACAACCTCACAACAGTCATTTCCACGCTGGAGAATTTCCAAGCGACTTCACTGAAGGACAACGCTTGTTTGAAGACATGAAAGGTTTCACAGACAAAAAAAAATAAGTGGCATGTACGCACAATATGCGCACACATGCGCACAAATGTATGTCACCAGTCATACGTTCTAACATTCATAATTTACTTCCTGGGCTAGCTGTGAGTACTAATGGAAACTCGCTTAGTTGTACTTTCAAAAATGTCGTCCTTATATCCATATTTATACTTAGTTATGGATACCTCATGAAAATGTCCTAAACTGATATCCCTGTTTTACATAGTAATGGACAACTCATGACATTACATAAAACTGATATCCATGTTTGTACTTAGTAATGGATACCTCATGCCATTGTACTAAACTTATATTCCTGTTTCTACTTATTAATGGACAACTCATGACATTACATTAAACTGATATCCATGTTTGTACTTAGTAATGGATACCTCATGAAATTGTCCTAAACTGATATCCCTGTTTTACGTAGTAATCGACAACGCAAGCCATTGTACCAAATTGATATAACTGTTTGTGCATTGTAATAGACACCATGAAATTGTATTAAACTTATATCCCTGTTAGCACTTAGTAATGTACACCTGATTGACGATTAACTAAACTCTTATACCTGTTTATAATTAGTTATGATTTCCCCATTACTTCCCAGTTCTATACAGTAATAAATGCTCCAAATCAATTCCTCCTTACTGTCCAGTACTATATAGGAATAAACACTTCAAATGAATTTGTGATGGCAACGCCGCTTAGTTAAAATGGATATCACATTAGCAGTCACATAATCTCCTCCAAAAACTTCTTACTAAAGGAGAAGACAAATCTTACTTTAATCTATATTTAGCGAGCCCCCATACACCCACTTTCCTCTCCAACATATGCTTATCAATATGCATAAGAAGGTCAATAAATGTATCAATAAATTTATTAAATGAACAATCAAATATACATAAGACAAATACTATGAAAAAGATTACTTGACATCAATATTTTCACGAACCCAATTTCGGATAATTTTATAATTACACAGTCTATCATAAATACAATTCAACAATAGAGGCAATACTAATAGCAGGATAGTCTTATTAGAGAACAGAATTGGAGTTAAGGGAGACAAGTAATAAGACTATTTATGTAATCTGATTCATCTCGATCTTAACAGTATTTCCTGCATATTGCCACAATGTCACAATTGATATTTCAGTTCAATTTCATCTGCTCCAAAAGTACCATTCACACTTGAAAAAGAAATATTTTTCCATTATTTAAAGTTAACCTGGGTGTTTCTTTTCGCCACACCAACTCCTTCAAACAGAACAATAAATGTATTGATGTCTAGAAATTGTCTGGGCAGTCAATAAATCTTACAAGCCTCTCATCAGTAGAGTACAATGTTTCTTACACTTGCATTGTGTTCCCACCTTTATGAGGGTACGTCATAGCAGTTTACAAACAATAAAACCAGGAAGTTCCTATAGCACATGAAAATAGGCAACTGGAAAGGCTACCTGTTCATTGCAAAATATAATTAAGGAGATTTCCAGTTTATACTTTATAACTCCATTCTTTCTTACATTCTAGTGTCAACGTACAAATCCATGCAACAGTATTCATTAGACTAATACATGATGTGATGCTCGGAAGTCACTCTTGCCTAAAATAAAAGGATTAACACAGATGTGTTAATAGCCACTTCGTTTCTTCATGCTCCTTGTGAGCTTAAGTCTGACATAAGGAGGATTTCCAACTCAGACTGTTAAATTATAATCACAAATGACGGACAGTGGCTTGAAGGGAACACAGACAGCTCTGTTTGGAGTAGGATAAGTCCCGATCAGAAATCTAGGTGCACAGTTGTGAATGAAGAAAGCAGGTGTTGAGAGAGAGAATGAATGGTTCTGGTAGGTTGATACATGAAGTTTATAAAAATTAAACAATACTTTGTCAAGCCTTTTTGCAATTAATTGCAACAAATATTCCAAAAGTCTGATAGAGGCAACAGTAAGCCAATGGTGAGGTATCTGATCAATAGTATGAGAATGGACTTAGAATAATTTAATGTTAAATTTATTGTTCATTCATTGATTTGATATATGTTAAACGTTGACTGATTCATTAATATGTATATGCTAGAAATTATGCCTTGGTGAAAGAAGAATGTATGAGGATTAACAATGCTCTTGCAGACATGTAAGTTGAATGACTGGAGAGAAATCGAGAGAACAAATGAATCTAAGCATCACGCATGACTGTTTTTCAGGGCATCCCTTTTCAGCTTCAGTTTCAGCCTTCAGCTTCCTCTTTTGGCTTTTGGCTTCTTGTTGACGTCCTTGATGTGGAAACCTGTGACGTGGACATCTTGAGAGATTTCTGTAATCGTCGGACTACTGTCTACCATGAAATCCCAGGGTGGTAAGAGCAGGAACAACAATTATCAACGCGTTTCTATTTCCAGGAGATCCTAGTGTGCTCAACAGACTGTACACGAGTGAAGTGGACCCTGGTGTTGTGCTGTCTGTTATTAACTTTTGGTTCTCTGTGATGCGGCATATGGTGACCCAACAGAACGGGTCATGAACACAGTTAATTATCTGTACCTTTCTCTTGTCAAATTATATTATTAGAATTTGTAAACTTAATTAGAGATTGTTCCCTCAAATAGTCGTTGTTGAATATCGATTGTGTAAGAGAGGAAACTTGAACATTTGATTAGTAATGTAAATACATGACTTTTTCAAACTTAGTTGTATTTTGTGATATATTATTTTATAATAAATCTTTATCTTTTTTTAAAATCCTTCATGTTAATGGTACATGTCTGGAGTAGTCAGTGGGTGGATGGAGCTTGATGAGTCAATTGTTTGGATGAAAGTTAGTAAGTGTTATGTTACATTACTCCTTAAGGAGGAAGTTCCACCTGTGAACAGATAAATTACGTGTCGGTAGTACGTTACTTAAAGTGGTATTTGGGTGGGAAATTCATGTTGGAAACAAATCCTAAATTTAATCACTACGTACTACGTAATAAATACAGCATATCAAACAATGTCAAGTTTTAGCAACTTAACACTTGAAAAATTAAAGTCAACACATAGTACATAGGTATATAAAACACGAGGATAACATGTCAATAGCAAAAATGCATGAACTATTTTTAAGACCATTCTCTCTCAACCAGTCAGTTTAACTCACCATCAAGCTAACGGCTGCCTTTCAAAACAGGACGTTTTATTTGCCACTTCAAATTCAAAGTGATCAGATACTATAATTTTCTACAGCAAGTAAACTTGTTAATGTCAACCCACTGGCTGGTCTCATTCTCGTAAATCATAACCATAAAATAAATAAATAAATAAATAAATAAATAACAACTCTCTAGTTTGCATTACATCAGCAAATCCAGAATATTCTTGCCTCGAGTGTTTACTTCAACTAGGGCACTTTCAAAAATATCATCATAAGGAGTACTCAAGGTCGGGCTACTCTGACAATTTAACAATGTAAATTTTAAAATAGGGATAGGCAGATTTACTCTGCCACAAAATGTCCCCCTTACTGCAGACTTCTAACAGTAGTAAACACTCCAAATGAACTCCCCCTTACTGCACAGTTCTATACAATTATAACACTCCAATTAATTACCCTTACTGTTGAATTCTATATTGTAATAAACACTCCATATTAATCCCCCTTACTTGCAGTAATAAACACTCCAAATTAATTCCCTCTTACTGCAGTGTTGCATAAAGTAATAGACACTCCAAATTAATCCCCCCCCCCTTCACACCAGAGTTGTATAGAGTAATAAACATTTTATCTTTCGAAGTCGATTCTCCTTGTAACTGACCTTGTATATCATGGATTAAACGAACATTGCTTTCACGCCAAAACACAAACACACGCCTTGCGATCTCCCATTTACATACTTAAACTAAAACTTTTATTAACCTGTACAAGGGTGGTGAGAGAGAGAGAGAGAGAGAGAGAGAGAGAGAGAGAGAGAGAGAGAGAGAGAGAGAGAGAGAGAGAGAGAAAGAGAGAGAGATTGAGAGAGTAAGAGAGTGTACTGTGATTCAAAAGACTTAAGTAGAAATCCTCCGACAAAGATACAAATCGTAAACCCTTCAAAGTGATTAGACAATAAAAAATTCTACAGCAGGTAAACTTTTGATCTCAGCCCATTGGCTGTTCTCGTTCTCCTAAATCTTAACCATTGGATAATAAAAACTATTCAACCAGTTGGAACTGGTTTGGATTGCATCATCAATTTTCTAGCTTATTCTCAAATAGAGCTGTTTGCTGTTTTCTCCAACTCTCACAAAACATAACAGAATATGTATTGCCTAAGGCCGGGTAGCAATGTATGTAACAATTAGGTGTAGAAATATAGGGATAGGCCGGGTCACTTTAACAATTTATCTAACAATTAAGTGTAGAAATATAGGGATAGGCAAATTTACTCTCCCACAGTGTGAATCACAAACTTTCACACGTTTTGATTATTATCTCCTATTAATGCATCAAGATCTAATAAGTACGATGATAAATATGATGATAAAATATATATATATCCGTTCACAATATTACCTGTGACAAATATTACAATAAAAACAAATAAATATTTATATTAAACAGTGTATAAATAAAAAAATGAAGTATGAACATTAACTATACACATACATTCATGTAACTCTTTCTGAATATATGTATATGTATATTCCTTATACATTTATTTCATCTTTCTGCACTAAGGTTTTAAAATGTATACATTTTTATATTCATTTAACTATTTTTGTACTAAGGTTTTAAAATGTATATATTTTTATATTCATTTAACTATTTTTGTTTTAAGGTTTCAAAATGTATTTATTTGTATATTCATTTAACTATTTTGTATTAAGGTTTTAAAATGTATATTTTCTTATATTTATTTAACTACTTTTGTACTAACGTTTGAAATGTATATATTTTTATATTCATTAACTATTTTTGTACTAAGGTTTTAAAATGTATATATTATATATTTTTTCATTTAACTATTTTTATACCAAGGTTTTAAAATGTATATATTTTTATATTCGTTGAACTATTTTTTTTGTACTCTAAAGTTTAAAATGTATAATTTAAATATATATTTTTATATTCATTTAACTATTTTTGTACTGATTTTTTAAAATATACATATACTTTTATATTGATTTAACTCTTTGAGCACTAATGGAAGTAAATAACATTAGTGGACACTTTGACAGAGGCCGATTTCAGGAAGCGCTCGCTAATTGTGCAAGGATCTTGACATATTTACTGACAATCGAGAGATTTGGTGTGCAGACTAAAACTTTCGGTACAATGACATGTTTATTGACAATCCAGAGATTTGGTGTGCAGACTTAAAACTTTCGGCACAATGACACGAGTGACGTCAAACAGCCAAATTATTGGTGTCAGTAACACTTGGCGTCTTTTCTTTGCTTTTTTGTCACGACTTTCCGTGTTTTATTTTAAAAGTAAAAATTGCTGATATAGTGTACGGAGCACCTTTCATGTCATAGCTCAAGCTATGAGCAGTTCCTTCATGTGGAAGCTTAGGAATTCATAAAATATGTTCAGAGGCCGAAAATAATTTCATTTATTCCAAGACAAATCTTATTGTGATAATATAATATGTAAAGTGTCACGTATTATATTGATAGAGGACACAAAAACACTTAATCTGTAACATGTAGAATTTGACGTATTATATTGATAGAGGACACAAAAACCTTAATCTGTAACATGTAGAATTTGAGGTATTATATTGATAGAGGACACAAAAACACTTAATCTGTAACATGTAGAATTTGACGTATTATATTGATAGAGGACACAAAATCACTTAATCTGTAACATGTAGAATGTGACGTATTTTATTGCTAGAGGACACAATACTCTTAATCTGTAACATGTAGAATTTGACGTATTATATTGATAGAGGACACAAAACACTTAATCTGTAACATGTAGAATTTGACGTATTATATTGATAATCGACATAATAACTTTACTAGTCTAATATGTAGGATTTGTATTATATTGATAGGGGACATAAAACCCTAATCTAATAGTCTAATATGTAGAATTTGTATTATATTGATAGGGGACTTAAAACCCTAATCTAATAGTGTAATATGTAGGATTTGTATTATATTGATAGGGGACATAAAACCCTAATCTAATAGTGTAATATGTAGGATTTGTATTATATTGATAGGGGACATAAAACCCTAATCTAATAGTGTAATATGTAGGATTTGTATTATATTGATAGGGGACATAAAACCCTAATCTAATAGTGTAATATGTAGGATTTGTATTATATTGATAGGGGACTTAAAACCCTAATCTAATAGTGTAATATGTAGGATTTGTATTATATTGATAGGGGACATAAAACCCTAATCTAAAAGTGTAATATGTAGGATTTGTATTATATTGATAGGGGACATAAAACCCTAATCTAATAGTGTAATAATATAGAGTTTAACGAAGTTATTTTATTTTCATATTTTTCGTCGATCTTTCAAAACTTTGAAATTAATTTATTTTTGCTCGCTGGCGAAATGCCAAGAAATTTACTTTTGTCGCTCGGTGGCTAAATGCCGAAAAACACTCTTGAAGTCAAAATAACAATATTCAGAGCGATGACGAAAGATTCAATAATTTTAAAACTAAAGTTTCATTTCTGGCGTACTATAATTTTTTTGGTCGTTTTAAAAAACTAAAACATTTTTCCCCACCAGAACGATGCTACATTATGCTGCAATTTCAAAATATGTTCAATTATGTTTCCTATTTCGAAATATTTTCAATTATATTTTCCACGACACAGTCCCCGTTAAGTTGCAGATAATTGAAGTAGAGTGTATGCATTTCTTACAAATAATGATAATGGCGAATATTAATTTACATAAGATTTTTAAAAACAAGAGCGATAAAGTTGATTGTAAATGTGGATACATTTTGTAATAAAACGAGCGATAAAGTTGGCGATTAATGTGAATACATTTTGTACTAAAAGGAGCGATAAAAGTGGAGGTTAAGATAAGAACGATTTGTAATAAAAAATCAAGAAGGGTGGCGGTTATGGTAGATGCAATTTGTAACAAAAAGACATATAATGGTGGCGGTTAGAGTAGATGCAATTTGTAACTAAAAGACAAATATGGGTGGCTGTTAACATAGGTACAATTTGTAAAAGAAAATACAAAGAAAGTTGAACGATGGGGTAGAATCTATTTGTAACAAACAGACAATTAATAGTGGAGGTAGGGTAGATGCAATTTCTAAATAAAAGGCAAATAAGGGTGGCGAGTAGGGTGGATATGATTTGTAACTATAGGACAAATAAGGGTAGCGATTAGCAGAGCAAATGTGAAATACATACCGTTTGACAACTCCATGTCTGAAAGCTGGAGTGTGATGTTCTGTTGCCAAATGAAGAGATCACATTATACACACGCACCGGGAAGATAACTCTCTTTTCAATGTTAGTGTGAAGTGTTTTACACACAAGGTACTGAAAAGGGGGAGAATGTGTTCTCTCAAAAGCAAATGTTAACACGAATTACTTAATTTTATGAATACATAATATAGTTAGTTAATATTAAGAATAGATAATAGATATATACATATATTCATATTGATAATTTTTAACTGTACAGCGTAATATATCTTGTTTGAAAACTCTTTATCACACAATAATTAATACGTGAAGACTGACTGGCCTGTAGTTTCACTATGACATTAATATCTGACTGGCCTGCAGTGTCATTATGACAATAACATCTGGGTGACCTGCAGTGTCACTATGACAATAACATATGGCTGGCCTCTACGAACTATTTAAACCGGTATATCTCGCATATGAATTTTGTAGTCACTTCAAATCTGACACATCACCTAATAACATTATAGTTGGTGTGCACCTATCCAGCTCCAAGAAATATTTATCACAGTATGTCAATGTAATTTGACAGTAAGGTCATATTTTATAAATCTAAGTCCTCTTAAGCAGCAATTGTTCAATTGTTAACTCATCGTCCTATTTTATAAATCCGTTTTGAAGTCTTCTTTACACATAAATCTATTTTAAGTCCTCTTTAGACAGCAATTGTTCAATTGTTAACTCGTCGTCCTATTTTATAAATCCGTCTTGAAGACTTCTTTACACATGAATATTACAACAATTAGCACATCGTCAGAACTCTTATAAATTGATGTACAGATTGTAGATAGTATTATCCAAGAGTCCTATATTTTAACAGCCACGTACTCTTCATATAACATCCAGGTGTAGTCGCTATATAACGTCCAGGTGTAGTCAATATATAACATCCAGGTGTAGTCAATATATAACGTCCAGGTGTAGTCAATATATAACATCCAGGTGTAGTCAATATAACGTCCAGGTGTAGTCAATATATAACATCCAAGTGTAGTCTATATAACACCCAGGTGTAGTCAATTTGTAACATCCAGGTGTAGTCTATATAACATCCAGGTGTAGTCACTATATAACATACATGTCTACTATATATGAGCTTTCAGATGTATTTGTATATAACATCCAGATATCGATTATATAAATAGCTTAGCGTCCAGACGTGTAGAATTGAATAGGGATACTAAACACTAGCGAGTTTGTCACACCATATTTTGTCTACCCGCGCGACACACACAAAATTCACCTGAAATCCCTGGCCCTTTAAGAGATCGTGTTGCCTTGAAACCTTGGATTATTTTAAACAGTTATGACCTCTTCAAAATGGAATCTTCCAAAAACAAATATAGTCGTGTGCATGCTCGATAGATATTGTTAACGTACAAACGTTTCCAGAAATATAAAGAGCTGTCTCAAACAACAAAGTCCACAAAGCACCCCGAACTAAGTACAAAGTCCACATCGTAACACGAGTTAAGCAATTGATCTCCTTTGCATATAAAATAGTTTTATTTGGCGTTTTCTGCAGTGCCTGCTCTCACACTGCATTAACGGATTCACGTATTGTGAGTATTTTATCCCCGACTTCCTCATTTGACACGACACGTTTTCCCAACTGTTAATTAAAATTATTTATTAGTAACTAAAAGAGCTTATGGCGCGTCTGTTGTACTGAATTACACAATATTATCTTGAGCGACACACATCTGTCTTGTTAATTACGCAATAACGTCATGAGTAACACACATCTGTCCTCTTAATTATGCAATCATGTTTTGAGTGACAAACATCTGTCCTGTTAATTACACAATCATGTCTAGAGCTACACTCATATGTCTTGTTATTTATGCAATCATGTATTGAGTGATGCATGTTGGACTTGTTATTTACACAACTATGTCTTGACTGACACACATATGTCCTATCAATTACAAAATCACGTCCTGAATGTCACACACATGTCCGTTTAATTACGTGGTCATGTCTTGAGCGACACACATAAGTCGTGTTAATTACGCAATCGTGTATTGAGCGACACCACATCTGTCAATTATACCATCACCTGTGTCCTTGTAATTACGGAATTACATTCTGAACGTCACACATCTTTTTATTTAATCACATCATGAACGTCACACATTTATCCTTTTAATTATGCAATCACATCTTGTATGTCATACATCTGCCCTTTTGTTTATACAAAATCAAATCTTGAACATCACACATCTATACTGTTAATTACGCAATCACATTAGAAACGCCATACATCTGTCCTTTTAATTACAAAATCAAATCTTGAACGATGCACATCTGTTCTGTTAATTATGCAATCACATCAGGGATGTCACTCATCTGTCCTTTTAATTAAGCAATCAGAACTTGAACACCACATATCTGCACTTTTAATTACGCAATCAGAACTTGAACACCACATATCTGCACCTTTAATTACGCAATCAGAACTTGAACACCACATATCTGCACTTTTAATTACGCAATCAGAACTTGAACACCACATATCTGCACCTTTAATTACGCAATCAGAACTTGAACACCACATATCTGCACTTTTAATTACGCAATCAGAACTTGAACACCACATATCTGCACTTTTAATTACGCAATCAGAACTTGAACACCACATATCTGCACTTTTAATTACGCAATCAGAACTTGAACACCACATATCTGCACTTTTAATTACGCAATCATGTATTGTCACGCACCTTATCTAATCATATCTAGGACGTCAAATCTCTATCTTGCCAATTATGCCATCACATGTTGGTCATTACATATCTGTCCTGTTAATTACGCAATCACATTTTGAAGGTGGCTGATCTGTCCTGTTAATTACGCAATCACATTTTGAAGATGGCTGATCTGTCCTGTTAATTACGCAATCACAATTTGAAGGTGGCTGATCTGTCCTGTCAATTATGCAATCACGTCTTGAACGTCACATATCTGTCCTGTTTCTAGAGTGAACCTCTTTCCAACGTTACACTCCTGTGATGTGCCAATCATGGTTTGATGTTTCCCGCTACTGCACACCCTTAGTAAGGGAAAGCAATCTCACCCCCTCCACACCCCTACAGCTTACACAACCTGGATTGTCGCCTGCAATATTTGGACAAAATCGATCTCTCTAATAATTCTATCAACCAAGTAACGCTGCACCATGTATACGACTGACACCTAAAACGAAACAAAATACCAGCTAAACATCCATTGTGCGTTTAAAACTTGTTAAAACATAGCAGACACAAGAACATAAAACAGAAACATCAGATGTAATAGTGATAACCACATTCCATTAGTTTCTATACTAATATGCAATGTACACTGACGCTACAGTAGTAGGAAAATTTAATTGTCGTTCCCCAAAGTTACAATGACCGTACGGTAATAGGAAATTGTTTTTGACAACACAATGAAGAGCACTGCGTGTTATTTGACAGACAATGGCAATATGTTATTGTTAAAATCATTCAGTGCGTGATGGCAAATCACAGGTAATTTTTCTTTATAAATAACGTCACTAAGCTAATCGCAGGCCATTGTTCACATGGACATCATTGCTCTTATGTACACCACAGGCTATTTTTCCTATGTAAATGACGTCACTATTCTTATGTAAATCATTGTCTAGTTCTTTGTACATAAATAATAAACAACAAATCTCGTAGACTGTAATGCAGAAAATTAAATTCCTCAGTATCTTAATACGAGTGCAGAAGCAATCAAACAACTAAATATCTTAATTCTAGTTTATTATGAAGAAGCAAACAACACGATGTTCTAGTTTGTCATAAAGAAGCAAACAACAAAATGCTCTGGTTTGTAATGAAAAATGAAAACAACGCGTCTTGGTTTGTAGAAAACAACACAACGTCTTTGTTTATAATGAAAAATGAAAACAACACAACGTCTTAGTTTGTAATGAAAAATGAAAACAACAGAATGTCCTAGTTTATAATGAAAAATGAAAACAACACAATGTCCTAGTTTGTAATGAAAAATGAAAACAACACAATGTCCTACTTTGTAATGAAAAATGAAAAGAACGCAATGTGCTAGTTTGTAATGAAGTAGCAAACCACACACTGTCTTAGTTTGTCATATATATCACCAGTTATATAAATAGACAGGTCTAACAAACAAGATATGCAATTCACATAAATGTTTTCAGCACTTTTGCATAGACTTTCATCTATTCCACAAACACAAATAGTCAAAAGTAATAGCACACAATTTGTACAAACATACATGAAACATACATCAATCTCAGTCATCAAAACACATTGTACACATTCACACACGCACACACACAAATTTACACATCGTCTCAATCTGAAGTGCAGTTAATCATAAACGGTATGCATGCAATGTTTTAGAAAAGTAAAATATATTTATTACCAAAACTGAAACAATAATGATTAAGAAAGGTAAAGTAAACTACTTTTAATGTAAATACTGAAACGATAATGCTACTGTGATACAACGATATAGAAAACTAAACTATATTTATAAAAAATAATTAAGCAACAATTATATAGAAACTAAAGTAAACTATATTTAATATCAATACTGAAACAACATTACTGAAACAACAGAGAAACAAAGTAAAGTAATTTTAATATCAATATTGAAGCAGCAATGCTTTCGAGAGGTAAACTATACTTGATATTATTATTGAAGCAATAATACAATAGAACAATAACGTAAGCTCTATTTGACATCAAGAGTGAAATAACAATGCGCTAGAAAAGTTAAAGTAATATATACTTAATATGAGTATTGAAATAATAATACTATAGAAAAGTAGCGTAAGCTCCATTTGACATCAGTATTTTGAAACAATAATGGAATTGAAAAGTAAACTAGAATTCAAATTAATACTGAAGCAAGAATCGTTTAAGAAAGTAAAGAAAGCTAGATTTCAAATGCCATACTAACGTTTGTCTATTGCCTCTATTCAGTTTATTGAATGTTAATGCATCACATTGCAAAGAAAAACATAGTCTTCCTGGCATCACATTGCAAAGAAAAACATATTCTTCCTGGCAACATATTGCAAAGGAAAACATATTTTTCCTGGCAACACTAATTTTAATCCATTCATTCTATGGGATGCAAATATGTCACTTTGTGTCATGCTGGCCAGAGTAATGGTGAGAAAGTTTGGAAAATTATATTTTCCAGTTGTGTCGAACTCGAGCTTGTTGAGCTGAAGAATGAAATGCTGAATTGTCATCGAGTTGAGGAATAAAGTGCTGAATTGTCATCGAGCTGAGGAATGAAGTTCAAAATTGCCATCGAGCTGACGAATACGTTTAAAAATAAATACGTGTGTTCAGAAAAGTTTAATTTATTGGAGGTGAGTAAATGTTGAATTGTACTCAGTTCCTGTTTTATCAAAGTAAGAAGGCCATTTGGTTGAGCTTTAAGAGTCCATATGACTTTTTCGGAGTAAATATGAAATCTTACTTGTAGAACTATCCAACATTCATATGCAAAGTAAATATGTACTATCAATAATGGATCACTCCAATATTCTATATATAAAGTGAACATGAAAACCCAACATTTAAAATACAAAATAACTATTTACTATCATTTGCGTGACAACCCAGAATGTAAACTACCAGGTAAGAACGACTAAAAGAAGTGTTATAATAGCAGTATACAATGTAGATGACCACATTAGTAGTACAAAAGGAAAGATTACTAAGAAGTAGCAAAACGTGTAGTATTAAATCTGTAAAATAAAAGAAAGCTATAATAGCAGTATACATTGTAAATGGCTACAGTAATAACACTAAAGGTAAGATTAGTAAGAAGTAGAGAAACTAGCAACATTAAAATGTGTGAAATTGAAGGATAGTTAAAATACCAGTATAAATTGTAAATAGCTTCTGTAGACGTACTATAGGTAAGTTTAGCAAAACTAGTAGTATTATTGTTTTTAATGAAACATTTATAATAGCAGAATAAATTTTAAATGGTTACAGCAGTAGTACTAAAGGTAAGATTAGAAAAAAGTAGCAAAACTACTGCTATTAAAATGTTTAAAATGAAGGATAGTTATAAAAGCTATGTAAATTGTAAATGGAAACAGCAGTAGTACTAAAGGTAAGACAGTAACGTGCGTGAAATGAAGGATATTCGTAGTAGTAAGGTAAGGCAATAATGTGCGTGAAATGAAGGATATTCGTAGTAGTAAGGTAAGGCAATAATGTGCGTGAAATGAAGGATATTCGTAGTAGTAAGGTAAGGCAATAATGTGCGTGAAATGAAGGATATTCGTAGTAGTAAGGTAAGGCAATAACGTGCGTGAAATGAAGGATATTCGTAGTAGTAAGGTAAGGCAATAATGTGCGTGAAATGAAGGATATTCGTAGTAGTAAGGTAAGGCAATAAAGTGCGTGAAATGAAGGATATTCGTAGTAGTAAGGTAAGACAGTAAAGTGCGTGAAATGAAGGATATTCGTAGTAGTAAGGTAAGACAATAAAGTGCGTGAAATGAAGGATATTCGTAGTATTCGTAGTAGTAAGGTAAGACAGTAAAGTGCGTGAAATGAAGGATATTCGTAGTATTCGTAGTAGTAAGGTAAGACAGTAAAGTGCGTGAAATGAAGGATATTCGTAGTAGTAAGGTAAGACAGTAAAGTGCGTGAAATGAAGGATATTCGTAGTAGTAAGGTAAGACAGTATAGTGCGTGAAATGAAGGATATTCGTAGTGATCATAGTAGTAAGATGAAGCTCAAGAATAGAAACAAACACATTTGAAGTAGTGTGAAATAAAGGAAAGAAATATAATATTGGTAAAAGTAGTAGTAATTATAATAATAGCAGCAGTGGTGGGTAGTAGTAGTTTTAGTAGATGCAGTAGTGGTAGAAGTAGCAATGATATAGCAGTAAATGTACAAAGTGCTAAAAGAAGGGTAATGACAGTCGTAGCAATGGCAATAATAGAAAGAGCCACTAAAGGTAGTAACCGCAGAAGTAGGTTACTAGTTGTATTTGCGAAGGCTGGAGCAGTAGAAGTCGACAGGTTAGCAGTAGTAATAGTAAGTAGTAGTATTAGTAAGCAGTAGTATTAGTAAAACTATTAGTAATAGTATGAAATGCGTGTAGTAGTATTAGTAAGTGGTATGAAATGCGTGCAGTAGAATTAGTATGTGGTATGAAATGCGTGCAGTAGTATTAGTAAGTGGTATGAAATGCGTGCAGTAGAATTAGTATGTGGTATGAAATGCGTGCAGTAGTATTAGTAAGTGGTATGAAATGCGTGCAGTAGTATTAGTGAGTGGTATGAAATGCATGCAGTAGTATTAGTAAGAGGTATGAAATGCGTGCAGTAGTATTAGTAAGTGGTTTGAAATGCATGCAGTAGTATTAGTATGTGGTATGAAAAGCATGCAGTAGTATTAGTAAGAGGTATGAAATGCATGCAGTAGTATTAGTAAGTGGTATGAAATGCGTGCAGTAGAATTAGTATGTGGTATGAAATGCGTGCAGTAGTATTAGTATGTGGTATGAAATGCGTGCAGTAGTATTAGTAAGTGTTATGAAATGCATGCAGTAGTATTAGTAAGTGGTATGAAATGCATGCAGTAGTATTAGTAAGCAGTAGTATTTGTAAGTGTTATGAAATGCATGCGAAAACAGAAAAAAAGAAAAATGACAGGAATACTAAGAAAGGAAGGGAACGGGAGATAATTCATCTACATTATACAAAGTTGTATTAACAACAAAGATTTACTTTGAACGCCATTTAAATTTATCTACATTATACAAAGTTGTATTAACAATAAAGATTTACTTTGAACGCCATTTAAATTGATATCTTCGCCATGCTGCTAGAGATTTCCCGTACCCATGTTTTCATTTCACAAATGAATGAAGAATGTTACCAATGATGTAGAATTCAAAGAATCTGTTTAATTATAATAGTGCTCTTTAAATTCGAGACAAAAAAGTTAGAATTGCTGCACATATTCTTTATTTTAATAGTCCTGTTCTGACGTTAAAATTATAATTTTCAATTTCAAATTAATTTGGTGATAATCAAATACGTTTTATATTCAACTGTTATTACAGCTACTAATGATAATTATCAACAGTTGAATATAAAACGTATTTGATTATCACCAACTTAATTTGAAATTGAAAATTATAATTTTAACGTCAGAACAAGACTATTAAAACAAATAATATGTGCAGCAATTCTTACTTGTCTCGAATTTAAAGAGCACTAGTTTTGGCAGGTTGCGAGTCTGGCCAGTTATGACACGGTTGGGTGACGATCAATATCACCAGAGTTCTCCGTCGCGGGATTAGACACGAACACAAAATCAGTATCGGGTATCTTGTCTGGTTTTCAAGGGAAATTTTGTTTGCTTCGAAATGTATGTTTCTAAAACGAAACGAAGGACTGGAAAAAAACTTTTCCAAGATTTGGGGTAGAGCTTAAAGGTGCGCTTACAACTGCCAGTGGTTTGTTATAAGTGAAGAAACATTAGGGCGCATTTGTAACCACGAAGGCAGTATATTTATAGTAACTTTCACCAATTGGGGAGTTACTATTACGTATCAAAATAACGTCTTGTGATTTGAGTGATGACATAAATAATTTACTAATCCGTACAGGATTTAGAAGTAATCTTTTATGTGAGTTGCATGGCAAAACAGCAATAACAAAAAAGAACACATAATTAGCATGCACACATTCGTGTACACAATAATCATACACATTCGTATACACAATAATCATACACATTCGTAAACACAAGCACCATAACACATATCCACACTCATATGGATGCATAATTATATATGCGTAAGTGCATATTCACACACAGTGTATGGAACATATTAAATACATGCAAAAGTTGAGAAAAATGTGTGTGAAATATAATAAATAACGCAAATATAAATGAAAAATAGCCAGTAATGCAAATATAAATGAAAAATAGCCAGTAATGCAAATATAAATGAAAAATACCCAGCAACGCAAATATAAGTGCGAGGCGGAGTAAATTTACCTATCTCTATTTCTAAACTTAATTAGCCTATAAATTGTTGAAGTGACCCGACCTTGGGCACACCTTATAATGATACTTTGTAAGTGTCAGAGTTGGAGTAAACACTAGATTTGAGAATATGCTAGAAATTGCTGATGCAATGCAAACCAGTTCCAACTGGATGAGTAGTTTTATTATCCAACGGTTAGGATTTACGAGAACGAGACCAGCCAATGGGCTTATGTCAAATGTGTACATGCTGTACAAGAATTATATTGTCTAATCACTTGACTTTGGTGTGGCAAGAAGCCTGGTCATGAAAGGCGGCTATAAGCTTATTAGGTAACAGACTGATTGAGAGAAAATGGACTTAACATTTTTGTTTTCTTGCAATTGATATGTTATACTTGCGTATTACGTAGAGATGCATTATGTGTATAGATTATTATTTCTACAAATTGTGAACTATGATCCTTAGACGTAGTATGCTAAATATTTGGCATTGTTTCTAGTAAACCTGTTCATAAACTATTAAGGTGTATGTGCGTACAGAGCTAATAAATACTGTTGCAGGAAACTGTAAGTTGAGACTTGAATGTGAGAAAGAATGGAGTTAAAAGAAATAAACTGGAAATTTAGTGTTTGCTCCCTGGTTACATATTTCAGGGAAAATTGCAGCCTCTTCCTGTATTATCTGAATCTCCTGGTGTACTGGTTATAAACTGCTACGACCGTGGTAGACGGACAAAGAATCTATTGCAATGTGTGAGTGTAAAGAATACAACAAACTCTGTTGCTGTATGGCAGCAAGGGATGCTGACTACATCGAGCAATTTCTGGTACAAGGAAGTTACTAGAAATTGCTACAATTGTGTTCTGTTTGAGGGAGGTACTACGGCAATGGTGCGCCAGGTTAGCCTCGAGAGAATAACAGCGATTCAGTTTTCTACAATGTGAGGAAGGAATCACATGGAATTAACAGTAATAACTGAACAATACACTTGTGGCTTTGTTACAAAAAAATGTGTGAAAGACTATTTAGTCAGCCCTAAATCAGATTACGTACAAACTATTGTCACATATCTCTAATAACTCCATTTCTGTTCTCTGATAAAAAAAAAACCTGTTATTTGTATTTACACTATATTGTTGACTGTGTTTTAAGATATAAGACCCTATAGATATTAACATTATTTGCATGTAGTTTCATGGAAATATTGATGCCAAGTAATCTTTTTTATTGCATTTGTTATATGTATATTTGATTGTAGATTTAATAAATTTATTGTTGAATTCCTTATATTCTTACACATATATTGATATGTTATATTGTTAACCTTCTGTGGAAGAAAAACGTTGGTGGACAGGGGCTTGCTAAATATATATTAAATACGGACTTGTCTTCTTCTTTATTAAGACGTTTTCCTCTTACGGAAATAATGTGTATAGATGTTTGTCTCTAATGATATGAAAGAGAAAATGTTTACAGTGTCCTCATATCTGCCAAGTGAGGTAGACGAGTTGTGTCTGCTGGAGAATTATTAATAACATACATTAATATTATCATTACTTGTAATTAGTTATGGACGATTATTTAATTAATAATAATCATAACGATTAACTAATTGACGTTGGGTTCACAAAGTGAAATACTACCAATAATGCAAATATATGAGAAGCATATCAGTAATGCAAATATGTGAAGTATTATTGGTGTTGCAAGTATGTGAAGTATTAGTGGTGTTGTTAGTATGTGAAATATTAGTGGTGTTGCAAGTGTATGAAGTATTATTGGTGTTGCGAGTATGTGAAGTATTATTGGTGTTGCAAATACAAGTGATACATAATCAGCAAAGCAAATATAAGAAGTCTAGTATTCCGTTTAATTTCACCATAACTAGTCACGAGAGTAAGATTTAAGTAGTACGCTGTTTATTGTCACCTTAAATAGCCTCTGGAATACAGCAACATACTTTTCTCATGTTCATCATGACTAGGTATTAGGGAGCTATTTTTGTTGAAATTGAAAACAAAACTCTTTAAGAACGATTCATGTAATGCGTCATTTAAATAGGTCAAAATAGCTCTAGACGTGGTAGATGTCATAATTCCAAGCTGGTGTTCACTTTCTCGAGGCAAAAGCACAAGGTCAGAACCAGCTATAACACCACTTCGGAAATGTCTGCTGAAATGTTGTTTTTGTTTTTTTTAAAGAAAGGAAGTGTTATTAGTACACGTTTACAAGAACGAAACAAATAATGAAACACTCTTACGAAAACAGAATATGGATTCGACACACTGAAACAACTTTTTAAATTCATAGAATAGTTTGAGTCCAAATAAAATGGTTTACAATTCCGAAACACGTGACTGTTGGGACAATGTGAAATATTGGAATTCATGACTTATCAAACACGTGAAATGGGACATACAAGTTGAGTCAGATTAAAACGAGGACACGGTTGCTAGAGTTTCATTAAAAAACAAAAAAACAAAAAAGCAAAAAAAAAACAACAACAAACATTGCACTTAACGCACTGAACAGAGGTAGTATAGACTTCAAAATACACTTATATTTAATGCATTGAACATAAGTGGTATCAATAATAAATACACTTACATCATGTAACGCATTAAACTGAAGAAGTATACAGTTCTTAATACATTTACATTTAACCCATTAAACAGAAGAAGTATGCAATTCTTAATACACTTATATTTCACGCAGTAAACAGTGTGGAACAGGTTCAAATAAGTCAGGGTTAGCTAGTGACCCAGCAAAGATATACATTACTCAATGTCAACATGAACTTGAGCGAAAATATTTCGGGTTTAAGGAGTGCCATCTGAAATCAAACTGAAAATGCCGTGCTGTAGCGAGGTGGTTGGGTGTGGGGGTATAAATTTGAACAGTGAATGTACGAACTCTTAGAAGCGCATTTTACTCGAGTAGAGAACATAAAATGTATAAGAGAGCCTTAACCAAATGCATTAAGCATGTACTAAGTGTGTGTTGGATGTATATGAAATAACACTACATTTTTTAATTTCATCTTTCTGAAATACTACGCATTCTACAATTGTTACTCTAACGTATTAACAATATGCTGGATTTGTAACATCTATGATTGTTACTGTAACATACTAACAATATGCTGAATTTGTAACATCTATCATTATTACTGTAACATACTAACACTATGCTGGATTTGTAAATCTATTATTGTTACTGTAACATACTAACAATATGCTGGATTTGTAACACAGTAATGTGGAAAACAGTGACACGTTTAGGGTTAGTGTCAGGGTCAGGGTTTAGGGTTAGAGTGAGGGTTAGGGTTTAGGCCTAGTGTGAGGGTCACAGATTGAGACAAAAAGCATTGTACCTTCCAAAACATTAAATCTTATTATTGTTATATAGTGTTATCATACATTATAATGTAACAAATTATTTATGTTTGTTCTGACACTAGGCTTAAATAGTTCTTAAGTCTACACAATATTTATATTTTTTTATAAATTCTAACGTTTAATTCCTACGTCTGTTTAATGCCTCATTGTCTTTTATATGTCTACCACATCTTAAGTTTGGCTAACACAGCAATCTAATTTATTCATCTGTTAAATACATCTTAAGTTTGGCTAACACAGCCGTCTCATTTGTTCGTCTCTTAACTACATCTTAAGTTTGGCTAACACAGCAGTCTCATTTGTTCGTCTCTTAACTACATCTTAAGTTTGGCTAACACATCACTCTCGTTTACTGGTCTGTTAAATGCATCTTAAGATTGGCTAACACAGCAAACTCATTTGTTCGTCTCTTAACTACATCTTAAGTTTGGCTAACACAGCAGTCTCATTTATATGTCTGTTAACTACCTACTACCATTCTTGGATTATACAAACAATCTCATTCTCACTGCTGTTTAGTGTCTCATTATTATTCTTATATTTATTTCATTTTTCGTCAGTCCAATACAATGTTTTCATTCTTATTTCAGTCCAATTTAACGTGCAGACCAACACCAACCCCCTACATTTTACATTTAATGATATATAGCGTTTACATAACCTCTCAAATGTGAGAAATTCTATGTTCATAATTTTCCTTTAACTACATTTTACATATAATGATATATAGCGTTTACATAACCTCTCTAATGTGAGAAATTCTATGTTCATAACTTTCCTTTAACTACATTTTACATATAATGATATATAGCGTTTACATAACCTCTCAAATGTGAGAAATTCTATGTTCATAACTTTTCCTTTAACTACATTTGCTCTTATAGGTCAAGTTCTATCCGCTTCGTTCGTAACGCTTCAACTCCTTTTTACTGATCATAGTAATTTTTTTTTAAATTGTTTATTTTTATTAACTAGAACGACTGTTTTACCACTTTTCTTTTTATTTTGTTTACAATTTTTATCATTAAAATTTCATTTTTCTACTAAAACTATAAAGTGTTCTATGCTTGTTTTGTTCACATATAATCTGACTGTTTACCTTTGTATTTTTATTTGTGTTCTGAAATTCGAACACACTGATTCCCCAGTCTCTCCCTTCCCGCGGATATCGAGTCAGTGTTTTAAACATTATCTTTGTTCGCCGTGAAAAGGGTTATCTCCTCTTACGTTAATGACTAAGCTAAGGCCTTGTAAATAATACAGAGCCAGTGAAATACTTTTTTTTTTTAACACGGGAGAATGAAATTCTCTGAACACAGACAGTATACAAGACTATGAATTAAAAGAGAATATGCTGGCAGTGGAAGTAGGGAGTATGTGGGTGGGTTGGTTGGTTGATTTTGTTGATTTCCTTTTTGCAGAGAACTGGTAATGAATAGCTTGGTGGGTTATTTCAGGTGAAGCAGTTGAGAGATAGTGCGTTGTTGATGGCTGCAATGTAGAAATTCGAGGTGTATTGTATCCGTCAATCAATCTATCTATCTATCTATCTATCTATCTATCTATCTATCTATCTATCTATCTATCTATCTATCTATCTATCTATCTATCTATCTATCTATCTATCTATCTATCTATCTATCTATCTGTCTGTCTGTCTGTCTGTCTGTCTATCTATCTATATATCTGTCTGTCTGTCTGTCTATCTATCTATCTATCTGTCTATCTATCTATCTGCATATCTATCTATGTATCTATCTATCTAACTATCTAACTATCTATCTATCTATGTATCTATCTATCTATCTAACTATCTATCTGTCTATCTATCCATCCATATATCTATCTATCTATATATCTGTATATATATCTATCCATCTGTATATCTATCTATCTATCTATCTACATGTGTGTGTACAGAGAGAGAGAGAGAGAGTCAATGTAAACCTAATTATGTTACTATAGTAACAGATAATGCTCATTTGAGAAAGAAACGTTAGTATATCGTCAAGGAAAGCAGCGAACTGAAAACGTGAGATACCGACACAATACAACGCATAAACTTTATGACATGAAAAAATTAACTAATTAATTAACTGAAATAAACATCTTTTCTATTTATCTGTTAATTTAAATTGTTCATTTCCTGGATACCATGAGAATATCTGAACAGCAATAATATAGTCAAGATTTATATCACTAGCAAGAAAAACTGAATAGCATTATACTCAAGTTTTGTGTAACAATAGCGAGACAAACTATCAACAATAATGTATACTCAATTTGTATAAGTTATATAAACAGCAAAACAAATTATCAACATTAATTTATACTCAAGCTATATAAGTATTATCAAAGAAGAAGAAAACTTTCAACAATAATTTATACTCAGAGTTTTATAAGTTATAACAACAGCGAGTAAAGTTGACCCATGACCTTAAACGACGAACGTCTTCAATATTTTGTCTTATTTAGAATGCGCACGTCTTTCATTTACACCAACTACCATCGCCTTAAGCTAAATGTTTCCCCAAATCAACTGGATGCCATCATATAAAAGTGAAAGAGATGACTAAAAAAATGCATGTCTCATTTACATGTATGGTGTGCCATTAACATTGTATACAAACATGAAATACTTGACGAAAAGCTAGTACACATGAAATAGAGGATCAAAGCATGTTTAATTTACTTGTATAAGTGCTATTAACACTGTACGTAAATATAAATACATGACAGACAAGTCCTATTTACTTGTATAAGAGCTATTAATTCTGTATGTAAATATTAATACAAGTCAAACAAGGCTTACGTGTATTAGCGCTAATAACACAGGCTGACGTGGAGTAATGACGTCATGCCTCAAGTGTGCCAATAGATTCCTTCTGTAATACTAATAGCCTTGAAACAGCTTGTTTTGTTGAAGGATTTTCATATAAAGGAAGGCTTTTCGTATTTTATGAATGCTTTTCATATTTCGTTACGGAATTTTGTATAATTTGTCATTTAAATTTATCTAATGATTACTGTTTGATTAACAGATAATTAACAACTTTCACTGTGTATATAGTAATAATATTCATTATTATGATGCTTTTATCAGCTTACCATGATATTTTGAAAACTGTCCATAAAAGAAAACAAAGCCATTATTTTTAATGTTTTAAATGCTTCCTCCTAAAGTGATTAATTAATCAATCTTACGATCACTTCCTTTTGTCTTTCTCTCTTTCTATCTCCGTATTTTTTTCCACTTCTTTCCTCTCCACATCATTTCATGTCATCAATCGCTGTCTCTCTACATCTCTCTGTCTCGTCACCCCTCGCCATTTCTCCCCATATCTGTTCATATCCATCTTCCTCAATCTCCATATCTCTCCAATCCCATCTCTTCACATCCATCTATCTCAATCTCCATCTCTCTTCAATTCCATATCATCTATTTCAATCTCAGTCTCCATTTCTCGACATCTACACATCTATTCATCTCCACCTCTCTCCTGTGGCGTAGTTGTCACAGATTGCAAGTTTTAGCACATTCTTTGCTTGAGTTGTTTATTTAACTCTGAAACTTACAAACATTTTGACATGCTCATTACCCGAAGGTCACGTGACATTGACATTTAAAAAAATATTTAACAATTAAGTTTAGATATATGGACTGACACATTTACTCTATCACATATATTACTCACACAATACTTCTAAAAATAATAGATACTACTCATGTAATGTTTCGAAAAATAGTATATACTACTCACGTAAAAATTCCTTAAAATAATAAATACAACTCACTCCATACTTATAAAAATAATATCTGCTACTCACGTAATACTTCTTTAAAATAGCAAATACTACTCACCTAAGTCTTCTAAAAATAATAGATACATCTCCCGTAAACTCCCTTAAAATAATATATAGTAATCATGCAATACTCATAAACATTTCTCTAAGTACTCCTTGAAGTAATAGTATTACCCGTGCCAGTTATATTTGCCCGTGAAAATTATCGGTAATACTCATGATAGTTATAGATCTACTCTTTGAAAGTTATACTCGATGATATTTATAGACCTACTCACTGAAAGCTTTACTCAGTGATATTTATAGACCTACTCATTGAAAGCTTTACTCAGTGATAGTTATAGACCTACTCTCTGAAAGTTATACTCAGTGATATTTATAGACCTACTCACTGAAAGTTTTACTCAGTGATAGTTATAGACCTACTCTCTGAAAGTTATACTCAGTGATATTTATAGACCTACTCACTGAAAGTTTTACTCAGTGATAGTTATAGACCTACTCACTGAAAGCTTTACTCGGTGATAGTTATAAATAAACTCAGTGAGAATCAGATGCATTTAATATAACATTTATCCATGGAGAACATTCGATTGGGATCTCCGTGTGTACAAGTTATATCATGTTGTCCCAAAGGGCATTAAATTTGCACTCGATTAAACAAAGTAACGTGACAGTTACGTCCTTGAAAGCACACAAGTAGAACGGAGTTTGTAACTAAGACTGTTGAAGACTGGAGTCCTGCAATCAGAACAATGACGTGTTTGCATGTAAGAGCTCTCAATGTGCACTATCACGACCACATATATTAGTGATTATATTCCTGCAAGCAGAAATTCTGCTATATAATGTCTGTAATATATCTATTTCTTAAAATAAATGCTGAATACTAATTAGGTGCAATGAAAGTAACTTGCAAACGTATGTTGCTCCATGGAATAACTTGTTTTAAAAAAACTTCATGAAAGTGTTTCGTTCTGAGATCGCCTTACTCTATATGTCAATTATAAATATTATATTTTTGATATGCTGTGTTGTTGATTGTAGAGTTTTATTTGGATAAATGCTTGACCTTTGAGCCAAAAACCGGAGATAGAGCATAAGCTAACGTTGAAGCCCACAACGAAAGAATAAACTGTCCTAGCAATTTTCTCACTAGTATCAGATATTACTTACTTATCATCATCGGATAAATAATATAGAAACTAGCACAACACCTAGGAATATGTTTTCATCAGTACCACAGTGAGTCTAAAACAAATTAAATTAAAATTAAAATGATCATAGAACGAACATATATTGAACAGAGAACGAAAACGCTGTTAAATACATCCGAAATGAAAATGCTTAAGAAAATATATATTTAGAAAAAAACATTTGTGCAACTTTTATTTTGAAGTGGACAACAGAAATTTAGCATTGCTAGAGTTTTGCTAGAGATAGCTATTCGTGATTATTCACTAATAGAATTAATGTAACTATGTCAGGGGACAATTGTAATTATCAGTTATAGTGTCCTCTAGACAACTAGTAGCTCTTTAAATATTCGTAATTAACCTCAGTTATGGTGTCCTCTAGACAACTAGTAGCTCTTTAAACATTCGTAATTAACCTCAGTTATGGTGTCCTCTAGAAAGCTAGGAAATCTTTAAGAATTCGCAATTAACTTCAATTATGGTATTCTCTAGACAGCGGGCAAATCTTTAAGAATTCGCAATTAATCTTGGTGCTGGTGTTCTCTAAACAGCGGGTTGACCTTGAAACTAAATAATTAACCATGGACGAGGATGGTGTCCCCTACATTATATATACTCCAGACTTCTACGACTCTTAAGATGCAATCGAGCCATCCTTCTCTCTGCCTGTCGATGCTGTTGTATTTGTTGTATTACAATCCATAGTCATACTATGACACGAAGTCATGGAAACTGTTCTGAAATAATATTCCGCCTTCAATTTATATGACTTTCATCCGTATGAATAGTCTCTTAATCCTGATTCTCTTATGACCGTGGTCTGTCTTCGTGTTCTTGCCTCTATATTATTTGCACGTTAAGAATAAGATGTAAGGAATACAGAATTCCACAGAACCATAGCAGGCATAGCTGAACGATTACATGAAGCAGGTTACCATGTTTTTATAGTCGAAGTTTCTTTGAAGGGAGCAAACCAAGCTGCTGAGGTTGTCAGAAAAAAACAGTCCACTTAGTGATGCTAACCAGTTCTAGGAGACTGGCCAGTTATAACTGACCAATGACCTGATACAACAACACATCTAACCAATAGGGGTCAGGCAGGAAGTGATCTATTAGAAAAATCCCTTGTTTTTATCACTTGTTTTGTTTTTGTATGTCGTCTGGTCTTATAGGCTAATCGTGAGCTGGTGAGTTATCTGATTGATGAAGAAAGAGTGGACTTAGTATACTGCGTTTGTGGTTCTTATTAGACTCAGAGATGATTTCATGTAGTTAGAATGTTGATTATTTTGGTTTGCAATTAGGTTAGGTAAATTGTATTTTAACTGCTGTTTCATTGCTTCTAATTAGAGATATTTTGTATTGCATTGTTGGACATATTCCATTGTTCCTGTGGAAATGTAATTCATGAATTTGATTATATTATATTTTATTATCACATGTGTAAATTGGGCTAATGAATTCTATTTCAGGAATTTAAGTTTGACAATGCTTGTAGAGAGATATGGAGTGTAGACACATTTTAAACCTGAATCTTAACACTGTCCCTTGATTTGACATTTTGCAGAAAAGGAGCTTGCTTTATTTTTGTTCCTTGTATCTGCTACAGACTGCAGTGATCCACTGTGTAAAGCACCATGTGTTATACCTGCTGGCACCATAGTTGCTTGAAATTGGTTTAAGTGAATTTCTGTTAAGAACCATATGGCAGAAGATGGGTTTGTCTATGGTCTTGAGAGATTGCATGCAGAGTACAGGTAGCATGTCTAGAGGTGCACGTTAGACCTGTTATCCAATGCTCAGCTAAAGAGACCCTCACACACTCACCCAACAACAGATTACGTCATAAAGAGGTCAGGTTAATTAACTAGTGTTTCTTTCAACTCCTGATTTATGAGAAGAAATAGATTCATAAATCTTATATTGATTAATAACTTAATCATTTTATTATTAGGATAGAGGCAATAAATGGTGGACTTTATCCGGCATTTATCCTATGTATTGAGGTAAATGTATGTCCTTTTCAACTGTATTCGTTTATATTTTAATTGTTGCTTTAATAAATGTATTGCTGCTTCTTATTTGTCCTTCTTAAACATACCATTTAAGTTATATGTTTGGAGTAATAATGGGTGGAGGGGGCTTGTTAAAATAACTCAAAAACAGATCGATTTACTCCTTTAGTAAAACGTTCCTCCTGCAGGGAATAATTATGTGTCAGTAGAACGTCTATCTACATGTGAGTAAAAGGTAGAGTTCTGCATCGCCAGGTGATCCGATAAGTGGGAGAAAATGTGGGTGTCTTACTGGGATTTATTATCAATATACGAATTTAGATTCTAGCCACTTGTATTTAGTTATGCATTAATTATTATTTGATATCATCATCATCATCATCATCATCATCATCATCATAACATCAGCGGACGTTTCTTCCCAGATGTGTATATAAATGTGCATGAAAGAGTTACATACGATTGTTTATACATTGTACATGAAAGGACTAGGTTTATATATAGCTGTGTATACAGAAGTGAATGAAAGATTTATATACGGCTGTATACATAATGCATAACTAAATACAACTGGTAAACTATTTTATCTCAGCCAATTAGCTGGTCTCGTTCTCGTAAATCTTAACCATTGGATAATAAAAAAGTACTCATCCAGTTGGAACTGGTTTGCCTTACATCAGCAAGTTCTAGCATATTCTCAACTTGAATGTTTATTTCCAACTTTGACACTTACATGCATACGGAGTACCAAGGTCGGGTCACTTCGAAAATTTAACAATTTATATAACAATTCAGTTTAGAAATAGAGATAGGCAAATTTACTCCATCACTATTTGTAATGAGATTTTATATAATTAAAAGTTTTTGATGACTTACATTTTTATATAATTTAATTTTTGACAAGATTGAGGAAGTTCAGTTCGAAATATATATTTTTTTAAATGTTAAAGTGTGCACTGAAAATTCACTCCTTTTGATATGTTATCGAATTTCACTAGCTTGTTAATGACACGATTTGCGTCGTTTCCTATTGATAATGAGGGCTTTGTCATCGCGCTTTTTGCCACGATCTATGGCAAACAACGTTTGAAATGTTTTAGTTATATCCAGTTACTAAGGTTTTATTGCTTGGTAAATTTAGCATTACAATAGAAACGTTCACTGTAACTTGTACAGATGTGTCGTGAATTTTATTGCCTCTGACTGTAATCCCTGGGTTGAATGTCTGACTTTAATCCCTGGGTTAACCATCTCTGACTTTAAACCCTGGGTTGACTATCTCTGACTTTAATCCTTAGGTAGACCATCTCTGACTTTAATCCCTGGGTTGACTATCTTTGACTTTAATCCCTGGGTTGACCATCTCTGACTTTACTCCATAGGTTAGCTATGTCTGGTACCAATTCCTTGTGACTATTTTCTTCCCTCTGAATTTACTTCATGGGTTGAAAATCACTGGTAGCAATTCTTGGTGACTATTTTCTAGCCTCTGACTAATTCCGGGGTTTGCTATTTCTGGTACTAATTCTTTCCGACTATTTCCTTGCCTCTGACGTTAATCCCTGAAATAAAAATCTCTGGTGTAAATTATTTCTGAATATTTTCTTTACTTCTAATATAATCCCTGGGTTGACTATCTCCTGAACCATTTACTTGAGACAATTTTCTTCCTTTACCTCTAGCTTCAGAGTTTATTAGCATTTCCCAATTACTAATCACCACGTCACTCGTATTAATACCTGGCGATTAGTTAGGTACAATTGTACCATTTCCTGGTGATTAGGTAGGTACAGGTGTACTAATACGTGGTGATTAGTTAAATACTATTGTATTAATACCTCGTGATTAGTTAAGTACTATTGTACTAACACACAGCGGTTAGTTAGGTGCTTTTGTACTGATTCCTGCTGATTATATGCTATTGTATTAATTCTTATTGATCAGTTAAGTACTATTGTGCTAAATCCTAATGATTACTTCGGTACAAGTGTACTAATTCTTGCTGATTAGTGATATATAAAATTGTACTAATTCCTGGTGATTTGTTATGCTCTTATATACTAATACAATGGATAAATATCATAGATAAGTTTACGTGCCTCTAGGATTAGTAAATTACAGTGATTATTTGTCTGATAATTTCTCGCAATTCAATTTGATTATTTGTCTGGTAATTTCATGTAATTCCATTTGATTATTTGTCTGATAATTTCACTTAATTCAACTTGATTATCTGACTGATAATTTCACGTGCCTCATTGATTAGTAATTCAAAGTGATTATTTGCGAAATAATGTGTATGTCACTTTAATTACTATCTCAAAGTGATTATTACCCGTTAATTTAAACTGAAATTTAATTTAAAGCAACTCCTTATTTTACTGATAATTGTAAGAGACTAACTGACTTGTAATTCAAATTAATTATATGGGTGACAATGTCAATTGTCTATTTATTTAAATGTAATGTTAAGTGACTATTTATTTTAATGTAATGTCAAGTGACTTTATTTAAATGCAATGTCAAGTGATTGTTTATTTAATTGTCATGTCAAAGGACTGTTTATTTAAATTCAATGTCAAGTGACGTTATTTAAATCTAATGTCAAGTGACTATTTATTTAAATGTAATGTTAAGTGACGTTATTTAAATGTAATGTCAAGTGACTATTTATTTCAATGTAATGCCATTTGACTATTTATTTAAATGTAATGTGAAATGACTATTTATTTATTTGAGTGATAATTTCAAGTGACATTTTTACTGACATTTTTAATGACTGATTGGCAATTTCAATTTCAATATATATATATATATATATATATATATGCCATTTATTTAATGCACATATGTTTCTTGATTCATAGAGCCATATATTGTATTCACCTTTTAACATAGCCATATATTTCATTGATCTTTTAGAATAACCACACATTTTCCTCACCTTTTAGCATAGTCTACATTTTATTCACCTTTTAGCATAGCCATACATTTTATTCACCTTTTAGCATAGCCATACATTTTGTTCATAGTTCTTTATAGACATAAGATTTATTTATCTTTCAGCATATCAATCATTTTATTCATTTTTTCAGCACAGAATTCACATTTGTTCATCTATAAGCGTAGGCATGCTTTTTATTCATTTTTATGCATTGCCGTGCATTTTATTCGTCCTTCAGTATAGCCATACACTTTATTCATCTTTCATCATAGCCATATATTTTATTCGTCTTTCAGCATATATTATATATTAGTTCAACGTTGATATATTCGTAATTCAACACAGACACATTTTATTCGTAGTTAAACAGAGACATGTGCAATGTGTCCGTATTAATCCATTGTAGACACCATTTCTTCGCCTTTAAATAAGGACATATAATTTCTTCGCCTTTTAATACGGACATATAATTTCTTCGCCTTTTAATACGGACATATCATTTCTTCGCCTTTTAATACGGACATATAATTTCTTCGCCTTTTAATACGGACATATAATTTCTTCGCCTTTAAATACGGACATATAATTTCTTCGTCCTTAAACAGAGGCATACATTTTATTCTTTGTTCAGATCGCCAAAGACAGAGTACCAGTGTCATATGATTAATACATTTACAAATATTATACAGTGATGGTGTAAAGGTGTTACGTGATTAATATATCTACAAATAGTGTACTGTGACAGTGTACCGATTTCACGTGATTAATATATTTACAACTAGTATTGACTCAGAAGATCGACACAATTTCGATAAAAACCTGGAGGCGACGGGGTACATAAAATACGGAATGTATTTTTTTAAACGCAAGATTGAATTCACACAGACACGACACTTGGGTAACCTTTCTCACGAGACGTTTAATGACTAGATCTCGCATTGTTGTTCTCGTCACACTGGGTTATCTTTCTCTGTCACGGCATCCATCCATAAGTTACCACACTGAATGTGTCACATTACAGAAAGGTGGTCACGTGGTCACTAAGTTACCACACTGAATGTGTCACATTACAGAAAGGTGGTCACGTGGTCACTAGGACAGATATAATGGACGATCGTTTATTGACGAAATCAACGCAGACTTCACATTATGAGCCATCATGTACGTCTTACATCATTCTGAAAGAGTCATCATGTACGTCTTACATCATTCTGAAAGAGCCATCATGTACGTCGTACGTCAATCTGAAAGAGACATTACGTCGAGTGCTCCTTGACTGAAGTCTTCAAATCCACGCGCCACATATTGAATTGTACATGAAAATATCTATAAATAGGTATGGATTCCAGATAAACACTTGATGATACTTTCCCTTATATCGTGCTTTTTATTGTCTCCACAAGTCTCTGTATGAGCTATATTTAAAAATCTATCTATCTATCTATCTGCGTTTTGATACAAATCATTATCAATCAATTTATTTATAGTAATTTATATTATTATCTGCACAGTCATTTGCATGATTTCTAATTCATACACTAAGTAGGTCATGCGCCCAGATTAGGTCAATACAGTGGTAGATTTTACCTTTGCGTAATACGTAATATCTCAAGAACCCAATCATGTCATGGGCAGTGCGAAAAAAGAGACAGCATTTGATTTTTCGAGCACCTGCTTATATAGCTGCCCAAAATAACACAGTCATGAACAACAGACTGACAATAGGAAGGGTGGGGTGGCGGTGGTGGTGGTGGTGGTGATGGTGGGACAAAGAATGGGTAGGACCAGAAAGGTCAAATGGGGGGCGTCAGCAAACTTTGAATAGCGCTGTGTGTGACACAACAAACTGGCGCCATTTTTTTTGAACAATGCATTCCCCATTGATCATGCTATTAACAGACAAGTCCACGTGCATGAATGGGCGTTGCCAAGTGGAAAACTCCAGATATGATTGGCTACTCGTGAATGGAATGCTCAAGGCTTTATTTCGGAAGAGATCTGAGAAAGCTGGATCAAACAGCTAACGTCCGGTATCCAAAAACATTTTTTTGTGAACGCCATATTTACACGATATTCACTGAGATCCAATGCCATGTGCTCCCCATACCTTGTGCTCCCCACTCCCCCCTCATACCATGTGATCTCCTCTCCCATTATTTGCAGTTGCAATTTTTTGCTTCATGCATGTAGTTGTGTCTGTTGTGTGTCATGCATGTAGTTGTGTCTATTGTGTGTCATGCATGTAGTTGTGTTTGTTGTGTGTCATGCATATAGTTGTGTCTGTTGTGTATCATGCATGTTGTTGTGTCTACTGTGTGTCATGCATGTAGTTGTGTCTGTTGTGTGTCATGCATGCAGTTGTTTGTTAAATGTCATGCATATAATTGTGTCTGTTGTGCTTGTTGTGTGTCATGCAGACAGGTGTGTCTGTTGTGTGGTATTCCAACACTTAAAAATACCTTACAACATCCATGCAGTGAGAGTAGTTTTGTGACATAGAATCAGATACTGTTCATCTTCTGACATCCATGCAACTGTAATTTGTTTTAACATTCACAAATGCTTAAATGTCATGTGACCATTGTGCTATTGCAATTGCCTTAAAATATTAGTGCAGTTCAAATTTTCTTAATATTATGTTAAAATCAGAAGTTATTTTATTAACATTTTCATGTATGCTACTCAGCACACCACGAGGAATATTCAAAATAATTTTCATGAATTCTAGAGACCAAATTCAAGCCACAATTTTCGCTGTGTTGGCTCTCGAACAAAATTCACAGGAATCAACTTATAGCAACACGTTACTGATAAGTTCGATAATAATGCTGGATACACGAACCAACCTGATCAGGTAGAGTACAGTAGTCACTCTAGCCTGAAGCGAATAAAAAGCACACTTTTCTCTGCAAAAGTCAAATTAATGCAGCACTAAATTTCAGGAATATTTTATCTCTAGAACTCCTTTCTCTCTTACATTCTCAACTTACAAATTCAGCAACAATTTCGTTAGCCCGATACATACACAACATAAGAAATATACACAAGTATAATGTTCAATGTGATCAAATAAGTGAACATAGAAATAATAGGACAAGTACCTTAACAATTCTATCTTTTTTGCTTTCTCATCAATCTTTCATCTTACAACATGTCTGCAAAAGAATTGATCAGCCCCATACATCCTTCATTCATTGATACAGTATTTCAACATGAATTATACATATCCATATGTAGCCCCTGTTAGTTTTGGTACTTTTGTGTGTCATCGTCGTGTGTGTATGTGTACAGCCGCATCCCTATGCTTCCTTTTCTTTTACAAGTAGGACCACGGCTGTCTTTGTAAAATGGGTCACCACCACTCCCTTTGTTTCAAAGCGCGCGCTATATTGGCGCTAGTTGTGTTAGAGTGCATGATTTTATTGTTATATACTGTTTTAAGTAGTTAGTAAGTGAAGTTCATATTTATATATTTAGAAAGGAGATAGTTTATAATTTTAATTGATGTATTCTATGTGATGAATAATGTTATTGTATTTGAGTATTTTGTAATTTATGTGTGTGTAAATGCTTTTCCTAATGCCCGCCAACACTGATTTTATTTTATTAAAGGTTTAATTCTTCAGATTATATATATGAAAAGATTTGTATATTAAAGTATAGTAGTTTCACTGTATATTTGAATTATTATGTAATTTTTAGGCATATATTATAATTGATAGTTGAAAGTAAGTAAAGAAACACAGAAGTTATTTTTAGAAGCCTTTCCACACTAGATTTCCATTTTCTGGAACAGTGGGCTTCTAGGAAGGCCGCTCCCATAGGATATAAAGAGCGTGTGTGGTTTGAGTCTCTGAGTGTGTCTACCTGCAAATAAAGACAATGTAACAACTACCAGGCGTTGTCAAATCTGTTATCATGACTGCCGTCCATCATCGTTGTTCGTCAGTATTGTCTGTGTTTATGACCCGGGTACTACCACTTTGGATCTCCATCTACTTCACATAAGTCAATATAATTTAATATATCTCAATCGAATAATTCTAACCCAGCTTACCAAAGTGCATTGACGACTGCCTTTCAAGCTGGACCAGAAATCTCGTACAATGAGTATTATCGCATTTCCTTGCTATGGAATATGACGGAGTATTTATGGGCTCGGGTTTTGGTGGGTAGGGACTGTCCATCTAGACCTGCTTACATTTGTTTGCTTCAACATAATGTCCTAATCTCCTTGACAGCAGTTACCACATTGGTTCCTGTTTACATTTGTCCACCTCAATATCGTGCGTCCTATTCGTCCTTGATGGGTTTACCCCTTCCCCTCTCTATCTCTAGCCAGAGAGTGATTGTAGCAGACTTCCTTGATTGCAATTAGAGAACTGATCAGAGTGCTCTCGCCCTTGACTGTCCATCAAGTGTGACTGCTAACAGTTGACACGATATGGTCCCTTCTTTCGTCAGTACAACGTGCGAGTAGTTAAATGTTAGCCCGAATCAATTAGTGACGATTTTGTCCGTCAAGCGTGACTGCGCTAACGGTTTCACATGGAAGGCCCATTGTTAAATTTCTAAATGCCGTCATAAGGGCCGCATAATATCAGTTCCCGGGCCGTAGTTTGCCCACCCCTAACCTAAAGCATTCTCCAATTCAAATCATAGATCAATATCAAACATATATGAACTATTTCTAAGTCCATTCTTTCTTTATCAGTTAACTAAGCCATAAGCTAACGATCGAATTTATGGCCACACTCGAGTTCGTCTATGTCAAAGTGATTAGAAAATAGACTTTCTTCAACAAAATAACTTTCGGTCTATCCCCATTGGATTAATTTGTTGTGAACAACATGTTTCAGACTATTAGAAAAACCACTCATCCAGTTGACATTGGTTTTGATTACATCAAATTCTCGAATATTCTTTATCTGAGTTGTTTACTTCCAACTTCGACACTTAAGATATCAGCATAAGCAGTGTCCAAGGTCGGGTCAGTGTGACATTTAACAGTTTATACCACAATTAAGTTTAGAAATAGGAATAGGTAAATATACTCCGCCACACTTTTATTTTGTATGTATTAGTACATATACATTTACTTGGATTTTTTACAGTGGGATTTTACACATTTAATAGAAATAAAAATGTTTATGGATTTTAAACATGAATAACAGTAGCTTTTATATTTATCACTAATTACCTAACAGACACAAAATGAAATATTTATTTTTACTTTTAATTTAATACGTGGCACACAATAAAGTGTGAAGTATAAAGTGTGTACAATCTATAGAATTGTAGTTTGCAGACAATTCAATATTTCAACACATGTGGTCTTAATTCACCCAAAGCCAAACGAAACCCTCGTATTACCTCCCTGTCTTAATGCACTATATACATTAAAACAAATGCAGAACACTTAAACTATTTCTTTCTGGGACCATAGTATTTTTGGTATATAGATTTTATTTGTTGAAAGTTTCATTTAAGTGTAGTTTAATACATTTCCGTATCTTTAGACATGTCTACAATAACTTTTAAGTTCGATAACAATCTTCGAGCAATTTGTCGGACTAATTAAGTAAATGCATTGTAATTAAATAAACTTGACATGCTGTTGCACTAAAAGCAAATAAAGCACACAAGACAAACAAATTCTAATTTAAGTTTTTTTAAACTTTCAAGCTGCATTGGACACCACACAAAATATGAAGACAATTCTATTAGTATATTACAATACACACTCGAACTTTCAAATCAAACAGTTTATATTGTGCTTGGAACACGTATATTAAAAGCATATAATACATTTATTTGAATAAAGTTCATTTTAAAAATTTTATTGTAATATAAATGATAATGAAAACACTGTTTGCAAAACGTTCACATATTCAAAAAACAGAATTACAATGACAGAAATCCTGAGTATAATTATCTTAGTTTTCTCCTGACCTACAGCTTTTAGACACAACTTTGGACTTATAACTATTACTGGTCTCAAGGAATGTATATGGCTTGATACGAGTTTACTTATACTGATTCTTTTAAATTATATTAAATTTTAAAACAATGAAATACAGTAACATATTTAACATAACTATAAACATCGCAGTTTTTCCATTACCGGTTGATGTATGAGAGACAGAAAGACCATTTGCATTGGATTTCTCTTGATAAAATTATTTGAAATAAAGTGGAAATGAGCCTGTCAGGTTCATTCAAGAAAAATAACTTGTTTAATTTTATTTATCAATATTATGATCAGACCAACTAACAAAAAGAATAAAATTATTAAGAAAAAATGTGTAAAGGGAAATAAAGTGAGCCATTTTTCTCAAACTTACGTAACAATAGTGTCGTGCATGTACCTCGTTTCAGTTCATGATAAGCTTCGATGTCAAATGATATGCAGCTGTATATAGTAACTTTAAAAGTCAACTGTATATGGTAACTTTAAAAGTTAACTATATATATATATATCAACTTTAAAAGTCAACTATATATATATATATATATATATATATATATATATATATCAACTTTAAAAGGCAACTATATATTATGGTAACTTTAAAAGGCAACTATATACGGTAACTTTAAAAGGCAACTATATATAGCAACTTTTAAAGACAACTGTACATTGAAACTTAAAATGACAAATGTATATAGTAACTTTAATAGACAGCTGTAGGTGGTAACTTTAAAAGTCAACTATATATAGCACCTTTAAAGGCAAATGTATATAGTAACATTTAAGGCAGATGTATATGTTAACTAAAATGTAAAAGTTGCCACGGTTTTACCTGATTAGTCCAGGTGCCCACTAGGTATATACGTCTTGAATTAAATGAACTATAGTGTTTGTATGTAGGTAGGTATACGTTTTGACAAAATATTTCCATAGCAAAAGTGATTTGACCGTCTTACGACATGTTAATTGAAATGCGCTGATGTGTCATATAAATTGTTAATTGCAGTGCGCTGATGTGTCATATAAATTGTTAATTGAAATGCGCTGATGTGTCATATAAATTGTTAATTGCAGTGCGCTGATGTGTCATATAAATTGTTAATTGAAATGCGCTGATGTGTCATATAAATTGTTAATTGAAATGCGCTGATGTGTCATATAAATTGTTAATTGCAGTGCGCTGATGTGTCATATAAATTGTTAATTGCAGTGCGCTGATGTGTCATATAAATTGTTAATTGCAGTGCGCTGATGTGTCATATAAATTGTTAATTGCAGTGCGCTGATGTGTCATATAAATTGTTAATTGCAGTGCGCTGATGTGTCATATAAATTGTTAATTGCAGTGCGCTGATGTGTCATATAAATTGTTAATTGCAGTGCGCTGATGTGTCATATAAATTGTTAATTGCAGTGCGCTGATGTGTCATATAAATTGTTAATTGCAGTGCGCTGATTGTCATATAAATTGTTAATTGCAGTGCGCTGATGTGTCATATAAATTGTTAATTGCAGTGCGCTGATATGTCATATAACTGAAATAATCTGATGTATCGTGTAACTGTTGGCAAGAAAAGATAGAACCCGATGAACATGCAGTAAGGGCCTTCGCCAGACGAAAGTCGGCAAGAGCTGATTATTTGTTAAACCAAATATATATATATTACATACAAATACTTGCCAAGAAATGTGTAAATAAATGAGCAACACCAACAAACATTTAAATATTTGTGCTCGTAATTTGCCCTTTCCAAAAACTAATATTTATTATGCTTGAGACCGCACAACACAACAACCGCCTTCATTTCTCTTGTGTCCGTACATAACAGCAAGAAGTCTGTCTTTTCTAAACACTACAACGGTTCTCATTTGTCTTGTTACCGTATATTACTTGAAGAAATCTATCTTTTTGAAACGCTAAATCTTCTCATTATGCTCGAGTCCGCAAAATCTATCTTTTCCAGACACTAAAACCTCTATAATTATGTTTGCCTGTCATAACGTGAACAATTATTTCCTTCCTAAATTTCTTTCATTTCATTATTCCTTTGTGTCCGTACCTAATCAGGATAGTTAGAAAGTGAATATTAAGCAAAGGGTACCCAGTCAGAGGAGCAGAAAATTTTCTACACGTGTAAGAAGATTTTAATAAATAACTAACATGGACGTGGAGTTTATTCTGCTAAAGACGAGTTAGGTTTGAGGGTATTGTGACTGGATTTCATAAACGTTGTCATTATTTTGCTTAGAGGAATATGACTTTATTGTTGTGTTTAAAATTGACTGAGAGCTACTTGTCAAGGTTTGCAATGTGAGGCAGACATCATATGTTAAAAAAAAATCAAAGTTCCACAATTGGAAACCTGTTAGACTTTGTAGTAATGTGAAGTGATAGAGACATCAAATGATTAAAAAATCAGGCAAAGTTCCACAATTGAAAACCTGCAAGATTTTATAGTAATAAGAAGTGAGAAAGTACAATTTAACACGCAAACGAAACTGCTGGTATATCATCACTACAACAGACAATACACACATACGAAGTACTTAAGAATAAAATCACGAAATACAAGCGACAAGACGATGCACCATCCCCTTTACTGCACTATTTGGGAAGGAAAATATAAACAAATTTCTTTCCAACTCCAATAATATTGCTGGAAACCAGATCGCTTGCGATAAGTCCATGATCGATGTATATGGATGATACAAGAAATATCAAATATATAACGAGTTAACAGCTGTCATGCATGCATATCCATTATGTTCATCACACGTTTATCAAGTAAGATATTCTGGAATAAAATTGCAACTTAAAAGAAATTGACACAGTAATGAATGTAAAAATGTAAAAAGCATGGATCGTTACAGGTAATCATAGATAACATTTAACACTAGCTAGCAGCCATCTAGAAAGTATGGAAAATTATCAACAGTGTTCATTCTCAGCTCGATTCGAATGACTCTCATAAATTATCGAAAGTGCCAGGAAGGAAATGCATTCAAGGGAAATCACCAATGTTATAGATGAGTGACGACAGATAGGTTTCTTTACTGTGAGCTACTCATCCAAGTGATCTAACCAAACATTTTGTTGAATGTAGAGGATAGAATGCCGTCACCCTGCTTTCTCTTTTAAGTTATTTTCATCCGGAGATTGCAAAATTTATTATTTTAATTATTATGTTCCATCCAGGTGATAAAAATGCATTCATTATTAAATCCAGGCAGATTTATAATTATTCTGATGATAGACTGTTATTTAATTAATTTGCTCACCTGGGAAGATACATTAACTATTAAATCCAGATGAGTTTAGTTCTATTTCGATGACACGGACCCATTGTTATTTAAATTAATTTATTTCATCCACGTGATGAAGATACGTTACGTTTTAAATCCTGATGAATTTGTTCTATTACAGTGACATAGATCTAATATTATTTAAATGAATTTCTTTCATCCCGATGAATTTGTTCTATTACAGTGACATAGATCTAATATTATTTAAATGAATTTCTTTCATCCCGATGAATTTGGTTCTATTTCGGTGACTTAGATCTAATAGTATTTAAATGAATTTCATTCGGATGACAGACACTGTTATCCCTCAAACATTAGTTTGTCCAATCACGCAGATGCTGCTATCCAGGTAAAATCCAGACCGTGTGCATAGCGTTATCCAGTTATTAGGGGGTGAGGGGGGGAAGATACACATTGCCATTCAGTTACTGTATTTAGTGGTGCAAACACATTTCATTCATTTACTTTATTTAGGGGTGCAAACACATTGATTCAGGGTATAGACACACTGTTATTCAATCTGAAATTATTATGTCAGTTGAAAGAAATTCGTTAACCACTGTGAAAAATCTTTATCCAGTCTGAAAATTATTTATCCAGTCCGAAATTATTATTTCAGGTAAAGCAGATTCTTTGCGAACACACTTGCCGAACTTCACATATTCTACATTGATACATGTGCATTTTTCATCGAAACAATTCAGGATCAATTAATTAGTTTGTATCTCTTATACTGATCGTGCTTCTTCCATTCATTCTACCGATCATTCCTCTCATTCCTCTCACTGCACTCCCCTGTTTGTTTTGAATCGTCTGCAAGAAGGCTGAGAGTAATTCATTAGCGTTCGCTGTCCCACAATTCTGCATGTTTTGTTATGGCTGATTCAACAAAATTAATTGTTGGCGTGTTGAAGTTTAAAAAAAAAATATCGTATTTACAATACACCATTCTATTTCACGTCTCACAGAGACAAGTTCTATGAAATCCAAAATATGGATGAGGAAACCACGGCGAGCATAAGGGAGATACATGGTCTTGAAACATCGGCTGGTGCCAGATATACATCTATTGTCTGCGAGAAGGCGTAGTTAATGTAGACAGAACCCTCTGAAATTTAAAAATAAGAACTAGATGCAACCACGTGACATTATTTATAGCGCGTTATAACAACCATCACGAAAACTTTGACAAAGTGGCATATATTAGATAATTAGAGTTAAATAACTTTGTCTTATATCTTGACAAATACATGTAAAGAAATCTTCAAATAATGCAAAATACCTATCTTTATTTCCGTGACTTTAACAAGAACAATATTAACGCTGGACAAATTGTTCCATAGGGAGAACATGTATTACAATTGAGCAAAGTGCTCTAAGTGTACTTTTATGAATTATGAAATAATTTTAACAAATTATAATGCATTTTAAAAGAAACGGATTCTCTGGATTTAGAAATTATCACACAAATAACACAAGCAAAACTCTAGGAATCTCATATTTTTACATTTTTACTGCATTACAAGTTTGTTCCTGTATATTCTCCATTGATGCAATAAGGATAAATGTGGAACCAGATAGACTGCATAATCATAATGTAATTAATGGACAGAACTTAAAAGCCGCAAAAGTGTAGCTAATTACAGACGCCATGTTTTTGTTTATTTGTTGGTGTGTCTAATAGAGAGATGGTGAAAAATGTGCGTTAGTTAGTTTGATTAAGACTTGTTTGCTTGTGTTATTATTTTTTTTCAATTTCTTTCATTTCTTGAGTGCAAGTAACTTATTTGATAAATTAAATCTAGAATATATTATTACTTCATAATGATTCAAAAACATTGGAAACATTTTTTTTTAAATTGCAAACAGTCACAAATGATATTTTCTTTCATACTATACATTAAAAAATAAATGACGCTTTTTTTCATACTATACATTAAAAAATAAATGAAGCTTTTTTTTTTCATACTATACATTAAAATGTAAATGACGCTTTTTTTCATACTATACATTTAAAAGTAAATGACGCTTTTTTTCATACTATACATTTAAAAAATAAATGACGTTTTTTTCATACTATACATTAAAAAAAATACATGACGCTTTCTTCTTTTCTTGTGTGTGCTTTATCCAAGTTATTTCTCTTTTAATTTATTAAAGTATGTGTATATAATTGAGTTTATTTCATAAAGTTAAATTATTTTTGTGCGATGTTTTTACTTTATGTATGTGATAGATTCCTTTTCTTAAGACTAATTTTTTTCCGGGTTAGTATTATCAATCCACTGCATATCATTTCTAATGTCCAGCGCTGATATACTTTATTTTACAAATTCCAGTGGAAAAGCAAAACAACAATTCAGAGCTTAAAATCCACTTTTATAAAATCGTTATAATTAACATTAATTCAAGGCATTAAGTACCAGCTCGTGCTTGTATAAAACAACTCTCATTTGGAGGGGAACTCTATATGGCTACAGATAAATGAAAATTATGTGTAAAATTCCAACCGCACGTAGTAAGTTATTAGCTTCATTATAATCAGTGATTGAAGACAGTCAACTTAGAATCTCAGTTATTCTGGTGTCACCCTAATTTTCTTTAAACCTGTTTACAAATACGTGGCCTAGAAAAGAGGTAAAGGTAATTTAAGTGTTGGTCTTTTGTTCACAGTCATTTTCCCTCTATAAACACAGTTAGTGTGACGTCATCAGTTTTGCTAAAATATTTTTTACCCACTACGATTGTCAAACATGTCAGTTTTTAACTGGATATTTCATAATTCAGTTTGTTTCCCTTCTTCTTCTTTCTTTCTTTACTTCTTCCATTTCAATATGTTTCTGTTCGTTTATTCTTTCTGAATAAAAATCACACACTAGAGATTTGAAGATATTGCTAATGCCAAGAATAGATTAACATTAGTATGGTTGTCTTATACACATACTTTACAAAAAGTGAATCACTGATGTTTTTTAAAATTCCTTACACTCATGATTTTACAACTGATATTAAAACAAGTAATCACTCAATCCAGATGTACATGATCGTTATTTGAATTTATCATTTAGTAGTGCATTTCATTCCAAAATAATGCCTCCACTGCCTAGTCAAAGTACAGTTTGTAAGTTGTGTCTGTGGCTACTAAAGCGTTCTAAACATGGTGTGGCAATGACACGGTAGCAAACCAATGTTGTGTGGTGTAATAGGAAATTTTCGAGTCGGTCATTTTGCTAAGGTAACAGATGAAAGAAGGAATTAAGCATCATTTCCAGGTTTAACAATGTTGATTTAAAGGACAAATGTGTGTAATATAACGTATACGTTTTAAATGCTGATGGACGTTTCTCAAAACATTCTCTTCTAAATGGTAATCTAGTTAGCTAATTTGTATTTTAGTTATAAAATGAGTGAACAATTTTTGTTACAATTTCAAATTACGCTTAGATTTTTATTCTCTTGTCAGTTCGTTTAACAGACTATTATGTTTGCGTAATTCCATGTATGTAAATTGTATTGCAACATCATTGTAAGCACCCGCAGAGTGTGTATAAAACATGAAGATCTGTGGCAAGCACATACTAATCACACATAAATTTATGTTGATTAGTTTACTCGCAGCGGCAGTGTGAGAAGCATATTTTATTTTAGAGTAACTTCCCTTACACATTCTGACACATAGAAGCAGACAAAACTTACCATACGTGAAGTAAACTGTAGGGGTTCTGGCGCCATCGCCACCGTCGTTGGTCGCTGCTATGCGAAGTGCATACATGGTGTTCGGGTCCAGGCCCTCCAACACCGTCTCCGTTGGTAACCATGGGACACGAGCTTCTTTCGCAGACCTGCTATCTTCGTTAGCGTTCCAATAGAAAATCTACAGATTTAAAATGATATCATTGCTATCACATTTTCATTTCTTCTTCTTTACTTTGACATTTGACAAAATAAGCATCTGAACGTTTACACAATGAAGTAAAATAGAAGGGATTTATCTGTGTGTTCCTCAAAATAAGTATCTGAACGTTTACACAATGAAGTAAGATAGCAGGGATTTCTCTGTGTGTTCCTCAAAATAGGTACATAGATAACTTCGTGCACTACTTGAAACCATGAATGTAATGTAATTTTTGCTTACTTATGCTGCGCAATACTTTTGAAACCATGAATGTAATGTAATTTGTGTTTACTTATGCTGCGCAATACTCGATTGACTTATACTACATTGTGTATGTGAAAGTCTGTGTGGACTTTGAATGTGAATTTCCTTCTGCTTCGAAATTTTTTTTATGGACTTTAAGTGTGAATTTTCTTGTGTTATGAGAGGTTTTATGGATTGTGAATATGAATTTATTTTACTGTGAAAGTTATTATGGATGTGAATGTAAATTTGCTTTACTGTGAAATTTGTTATGGATAGTGAATGTGCTTGTGCAGTTAAATTTCTGTGGACGTTGAGTGTGAATTTGCTTGTGTTGTGACTTTGAATGAGAATTTACTTGTGCGTTGAAAAGTCCCAAGGGTAATTGGTGAGAACCAATGCTCGCCTGAAGATTAAATAGTGGTGTTAATCTCCCAAAATGTCTCTCCTAGAATTTAGTTTGCATGAAGACTAAATTAAATAATATAAAAAAGGATTCCCGGTCAGTGAGGCAGTTCCTGTATTAGGTGTAAGAACATGAATTACGTAGGCAAGATCAGTTATCGAAGGATTCACTATCGGCTAGACAACGAAAAATGGTATTTCCAATAAATGTTAATTTCGAGACGTTACCCCGAAAACAACTAAAATAACAACAACAACACACATATCTAATTGGTTTCATGGCTGAGTACGGAATTCGTTATCAGTTATAAGATTAATGTGTATGAAGAAAAGATGTTTGACCACATTTATATTTTGATGATAAATAAACCCTAAACAGAAGGTACACACGCACTAGCTGACGTTTGCTATTATATTTTTAACGGTCTAACCACAATGCAAGCACACACATGCACCAGCTTCATTTATACTTCAAGGCAACATCTTGATACATGTAGCAAATCTTATTTTGTTACACTGGTAGCATTACCACATAGCCACGTAGCCCAGCTTCTTCAGTAATGATGTTACAGCCACGCCACCATACACGTGCTCTGCCCGCTCCTGCCGAATAGACTCGAACTTCTTGTGGATAGGTTTTTAATGCTGAAATCAAAAGACGATCTCATGAGCAGTCGTGGAGACTACTGCTTTGGTGGGAATTTGGATTTCAGCCCATCAACACAAGTGTGTTTTATGAACAGTAAAGTCATATCCATCATGTGGCGAAGTAAATTTGCCTATCCCTATTTCTAAACTTAATTGTTATATAAATTGTAGCAGAGTAAATTTGCCTATCCCGTTTTCTAAACTTAATTGTTATATAAATTGTGGCAGAGTGTAATGGAGTCAAGGCAAATTATACTTGACCTCCTCACCCGCATTCACTTGAATTCGTTATTTTTTCTTGTCTTGTGGACACAGTTCTTTCGTAAGAGTGACGTAATGGTCATGCTCTGATATACATGCTGTATTCACAAGGGAGAGAGAACTCACTCCAGTTATGTAATACTTTGAACAATAGTAGGCTGATTGTAGGTCATACCCAAGCATGGCACGTGACAAATAGGTTCCCACCGTAAATTCGTATGCTTCTTTAAATACCACACGCCGCTGCTGGACTCATTCATGAGGAAAGACGGACCAATATGAGCGTCTAGTCATCTGCAATATTCTGTGAATCACGTAAGGCCCGCTGCTGATCAGTATAGTCGTATTGAGCATGGTAACACATTGATTTCCTTAAATATTGTTTGCATTTTTATTTAAGGTGTCATTGTGTGAATTTATGTACCTATTATTGCAAGAATTGTATTATTGCAAAATTCTCTAAACATGTGGCTGGATAACAGTGTGGCTAAGCTTGAAATATTGCATTCCCTAAATTAATTGTCGAATTGTGAGACAATAATTTATAAACTAAAATAACTGAATTGTGATGGAAGAGCATTTGTGCACGTTTATTGTAAATTTACTTGTAACAATTTTAACTTCACTTGCATGTATAATATTGTTGTGATTGTAATGCGCATATGCATGATTTTGAATTGTATTTGATTTTCCCTTTTATCTAAATTTCATTGTAAAATATAAATGTTTTCCTTGAAATGTTTTAAGCCTCTTGTGTATGTTAATTGGAACATGCATGAGCATGACTGGATTGCATCATTATTGCATATTTAATTATTAATGTAAAGATACTGAAATGGTCGAGGAATAGACTATGCTATTGTTCACACCACGTGTTAAGATTGCGAAACCATAAGAACTGTCGCTCATAGGAATTTATTTATTTCCAGACCGGTCTTCTTGTCTTCTTTTCTTCTTCCTTCGTTACTTCATACCTATTGATTCAACCTGGTTGTATTGCTCGGTTACTTCCCTAGCATTGAGGTTTGAGATCGTCGGAGCAACTCAGACGAGGGGTGTTGATGTACGAAATATTGGACAAACCTGATAATACCAGACTGCCAAATCCGTATATCCAACTGTGACTCATTGTGGATTAGCGTGTGTCATTATCATCACAAAAGGATGACCAGCTAAGTACCAGTAGTCTGGCGAACTTGAACTTTATGCAGAATTCTTTGCAATCGTGTGTGTTGGACAATTAGCATAGGATAAGAGACCTACTATCATTGTGAATCTCTGAATATCTTTGTTATTGGTTAAATTTTTATTAAATCCTTTTACTCTGTTTTTCAATTACCTTAGTTGACTAATTTATGCATAAAAGACTAAATAGAACTAGGTGGTGGCAGAGAGTCGTGAAAGGAAGATTGAATGCATAATTAGTTGTAATTGTTTAACGTTTTCCCAGTTCATGCTTTGTACACAAGTTTGCCTGTCTGTAAATTTGTCGGCTTAAACTAAGATCATTTAAATTTATCAAGACTGAAGAGTGAATTTGGGCAACCAGTCTGTTGTCAGAATAGGTGGAAGCGAATGTTAAATAACATGAAATCCTAATTCTGAAGCAGGGTCTTTAAATAAATACTGGAATGTAACACAGAGTAAATTTGCCTATCCCTATTTCTAAATTAATTGTTATATAAATTGTGGCAGAGTAAACTTGCCTCTCCCTATTTCTAAACTTAATTGTCATATAATTTGTTAAATTGTCAAAGTAAACCGATCTTGTGTACTCCTTAGAATGATATTTTTGTAAGTGTCAGAGTTAGAGTAAACAACGTGGGTTGAGAATAGGCTAGAAAATTGCTGATGCAATCCAAACCACTTCTAGCTGGATTAAGAGTGAGACTATAGTCAGAAAAACTACTCATCCAGAAATATTATGTGATGGTAAATGTTTGTCTTTAATGTTGTGGAAGAGAGAAAACGTTTACAGCGCCCGCATATCCGCCAAGTGAGAGAGATGAGTATCTTCTGGAGAATTATTAATAACATAAATTAAGATTCTCATCACTTGCAATTAGTAATGGATAATTAAATAATAATAATAATAATAATAGCCATGACCGATAACTAAGGTGGCGTTGGATTCACACACTGATAGAAACCAATTCGGGCAGTTTTCAAAAGAATACAAGGATACAGCTATGAAGTTTTAATGAATAATTCAATTAGGCGGGTGATCATTTCACATTGATAATAAACTTGAAATGTAGCGAGCCCATTGCAAACTATTGTATGCATATCTACATGTTTGCGGACAATTTTCTCTCTGGTTCTTACATTTTCAACCCACCAGACCATAGTTCTAAAACGTTTAAACCAATCTGTCTATCTCAAAACACTATTTGTACCTAATAGACCATTAAATAGACCATAGCTCTAAGGTTTTTGCAACAAATCTGTCTAACTCAAGTCACTATTACTAAATACCAGACCATAACTTTTCAGCTTTTTATATCTATCAATCTAACTCAATTCGCTATTTCTACCTTCCTGTCTAATCACTGATAGATATTTCTATCTAACAACTCCACTTCAGTTATTTACCTTTACTCTATGTAAGGCTTTTTCTTGGTTATTTAGGTTAGTTTGATTATCTGCACAGGTAGCAATCAATCCATCTATGTACATACCACTTAATTTGTGTTTTATTATGTTCTTCTCTCTACCTTGCACTCTTTGTCAAGGTCATTAATCACTTAATGTTTCTTCATATACCATGCATCCTAAAGTAATTGAATCAAGCGAACTTTGAAATTCAGCAGAATGTAAGAAAACGTTTCTGCACTTTCAGCCATTCATCCATGACCGTGGAATGCAGTTACAATCATTCAACCATCACCTACGATTGCTTAACTTAGAATGCATTTTAAATCAATCAACCATAATCTTCAATTATCTTCCAAATGCAGTTAAATCATTCAAATCATTCAACCATGACTACGATTACTTAACTTACAATGCAGTTTTAATCATTCAGCCATGACTGCGATTGCTTAATTTCGAATGCAGTTACAATCATTCAACCATGAATACGATTGCTTACCTTCGAATGCAGTTTCCATGAGGTAAGTCTCCGATTGCGGTCCGAGGCCTGCTGAGTTGTACACCTGCACATTAACTATCGTGTTCACGTTCGAACACCTTTTGTACGGCGCTATTCCAAGGCCGATAACTAGGCCCCCCTCTACCTGGCCGTAGTAGCGGATGAAGCGGCGATAAGAGTTCTGTGTTTCCCATTGGGGCCAATAATTAATCTGGACAAAACAAATGATGAATTATAAGCGAGCATTTTACAAGTTCGGTTGTTGTTGTTTTTTTACCATATATTAACTTGCTCTTAGAGTTTGCTGATTTTTATACGCGCATCTTCACGAACAGCCCACAGTAACTGGCCTTACTCGTAAAGATGCATTTTATTCATTGATGACTTCTCCAGATTTATGTTTTCTGAAATAAACGCATTTATTCATTAAAGACTTTCTCAGTGTTTTCGTTTGTTGAAATATAATTTTATTCATTGAAGTCTCTCCCAGTGGTTTTTTTTTCCAGAAATAAACGCATGTGATTCATTGAGGACTATTTCAGATTTTAGTTTTCTGAAATAAACGTATTTGATTCAGTAAGGACTTTTCCAGTGTACATTTATTTTCTGACAAAAAAACTCATTTTATTCTGTCCAATGAGGCTTCTTCAGTGGTTTCGTTTTCTGAAATAAATGATTTTACTCACAGACCAACGGTTGCATTATTGAAAAGCATTCTTTTTTCAGAACTGTTCAGACGAAAAAGTTGATTAATGCTTTTTAGTACCATATCAAAGGATGTCCCTTAGCAAAAACTGTCTTTATCATACCTGATATCCGAGCACCTTTCCGCGAGCTACCTCTCGCGTATCCTCCACAGGAACCCAGGAGACGCTAATGGCGGAACAGTTGTATGTGTCTGCTGCAACGTTGGTCGGAGTGGCTAGAGGTACTGTGGATAAAGTACACAAAGAGGTAGAGACATTGTGCATAAAGTATATAAAGAGAGTAAATAGAGAAGAGATATTGTGAATAAAGTATAGAAAGAGAGTAAATAGAGAAGAGACATTGTGAATACAGTACAGAAAGAGAGTAAATAGACAAGAGATATTGTGAATAAAGTATACAAGTATATAATGAGTTGTTTTGTAGATAAAGTATATAAAGAGTTGTGGTGTGGATGAAGTATATAAAGAGTTGTTTTGAAGTTAAGTATATAAAGATTTGTCTTCTGGATAAAATACATAAAGAGCTGTGGTGTGTATAAATTATATAAAGAGTTGTGGTGTGGATAAAAGTATATAAAGAGTTGTGGTATGGATAAAGTATATAAAAGAGTTGTGGTGTGGATAAAGTATTTAAAGAGTTGTGATGTGGATAAAGTATATAAAGAGTTGTTTTGTGGATAAAGTATATAAAGAGTTGTTTTGTGGATAAAGAACTGAAAAGAGTTTACCCGGATAAAGTGCTCACAATGCATTAAGATGCTGCAGTTAAAGACTGAAAAAAGATTAGATTTACTCTGGACACAATATTGCGCACAGATCAGATAGGATGAGAATAAGATAAATACAAGAACACTGCCAAACTATTTCAGGGGTACAATATTGTGCACAGATCAGATAGGCTGAGAATAAGGTAAATACAAGAACACTGCCCAACTAATTCATGGATACAATATATATATATTATCAAAGAGATACTGTGATAAAAGTTGAACTGAATGGATTATATCTTTGGATAAAGCACACAATTTTTAAATGACATCAATTAGTATTAGAAAAAGTACCTATGATTACTAGATGTGCACTCCTATGTGACAAGCATGCAATCAATAATGTACTCAAATACAGAGAAAATATATTGTGGACAAAATTGCAAGAGGTTCTAGTGATGACGTAAAGCGAAATCGCTATGGGGCCTACTGGATGACGGAAAACAAAATCGCTATGTGGCCTATTGGATGCCGTAAAACAAAATCGCTATGGGGCTTACTGGATGACGTAAAACAAAATCGCTATTTGCAGCAATTACAAACAGTGAAATAAACTGAAATGAATAATATTTTATTCTTACAATCCTCTGCAGAATACACTTCCTCGATGGTAGAATTCGGTCCCTGTCCCAGTGGATTCAAAGCTTGCACTTTGACGTCGTAAATCAAATAGAAATTATCTTTGCCTACTAGAGTCACGTGGTAGTCATCATCACCTGTTTTCGTAGCCTGCGAACAAGTATGAAATAGTGATTTCGTTCTTTCTGTATGCACCCAGCAATTAACAGCAAACAGCATTTATAAATTGATTGAATTTATGCTAGAATAAACATGCACACACATTTATCATTATATTTATAATAATCAGTAGAAATAATGCATTATCTTCCCACATCTATAATAACGTCACTGTAACAAACAAAATGCAAATAATGATTAATTATTATATTTTTATTAATTAATTAATCTTTCGAATTTAATTATGTGTATGTTATATTGGTTATTTTTTTAGGTATTACTTTCTGACCCGTTTGCTAAGGTATAATACAAAAGACCTTTTAAAGTGGTTGTCACTTAAGAGTTTGGACAATCTGGGTTGGACATGTATACATGGCTATGTAATCGACACTACTTAGCAGGGTTATCAGATGTAAATTCTATAGGTCCTCAGTCATGCACGAGTAGGTAGATACCAATTGCCTACAGCCATTTCCTCGGCCATCTCTCCACCTGTGCAAACTGAAGTTTCACTTCATGACAAATTGAAGTATGAGTGGGCTGGCCAGCATTGTGCACAAGGAATTTCAAGAGCTATCAGACTGATCATGTGTCCCTTTGAGTGGGCAGAGTGTCTGCACTCAAGAAATGAAAAGAATGAGAGTGTGACTTGAGAGCCTCACTTGGGTTAGGTATGCAGAAACACTCTTTATTCCAGACAGAATAATGCAAACAAACACATGCATATATACATGTGTTTAGAAGCCCTCATTCTTTCAGTCTTCGTTCATCATTAAATTCTGCATTATATACTTCATTAAATTCTTCAGTCAAAGTCTTCATTGCTAATTAATATTTATGTCTTTCTCGCGTCTTCTAAACCCACATTCTGTCAACATGCAGGTCACCTATCCAAAAACCGGATCAGAGTTGCATCAGCTTAAAAGTTGCATAACCATACGACTGGGTGAAAACAACACTGGAGAACAAAACTGTTTAAGACTATCATGCTACTGCATAGATGCCAGGGAGCTAGGGTTCTCACAAGCAATAATAATAATCCTACCCCACTGCTACTAGTCTATGCGCACCCACTCACTCAAACAACAAATCTTTCCCTATACCCATATAGGTTTAAAAATGAAAATGTATATTAAAAATATGTGGAAGGATTCCCTATCATACGAAAGCCATAAGCACGTACTTATATTGCTTAATGGTTAATCCGGGTATGGTAGTATACAAAGATATTTGGACATCGGGTGGGTGAACGTATTAGTCGACAAAATTTGAAAATCCAAATATATTTTTATTAATGAAGTAGACGCGAGCAGTTAACCACGGGGTTTGTACCTGGTGCAGAGGTCAAGTTCGCTTTATTAGGGAGAGATCAAAATGATATATCGACATTCGGGTAAATAAGTATGAGCAGCTGATGAGAGAAGATAATGGAACAAAACACTTTCTCTTAAGTTCTCTACTCCTTTCACCACACTGACAGCATCACCAACACGAGCGCCGATATTATCAAATCAGGAGAAAAAGAAACTGGACTCACCTGCATTCCCTTTGCGCCCCTGATATCGTCATAAAATTTAATCAGTAGAAAAAGGAAACCTAGCTTACCTGTTCACAGTTCTCTCCCTTTCTTCCCCTCCTTTTATATATTCAGAACTCAGTAGGAAAAGGGGAGGTAACTTACCGAGTCCCACTTATCTTCCTCGATATTGTTGGTTTGCTTTCGCCAAAACACGCGGTACCAAACAGAGTTGCTGCCCCACTCTGCTCTATTCAGTTTCTGAAACAAGCAGCAGACAGGAAATAGCGAGCGCCATATGACACTGAGAGGTATGACAGAAAAGTACAAGCAAGCGTTTAGATCACTTGAGGATAAAAATAATTACAATTAAAGATATAATCAGTATTGCTGCTATTTTTTTTTACAAGATTAAGTATCGCAGTACTTATGTCATCGCTAATCTACGTTTCTGGTAGATGACATAATATTCATCGTAACAGAACATATTTGCTCACCTATATCACCATTAACTTATTTCAAGAATGCCTGTGTTAAGGTAACTCCTCTGATCCCCACCATCAGTGATTGTGACATGTTCCAGTTTTAAATGAACTCCTCTGATCCCCCACATATACTGATTATGACATGTTCTTGTGTTAAAGTAAAGCCCTGGTCCCCAAAATACAGTGATTACAATGCGCACATATGACAAAGTAACTCTTCTAACTCCCCAGCCACCACCAGGCACCTGTGATTATGACACGCCCATGTGTGAAATAATTCCTCTGACTTTCTCATTTAACACTGCGTTGGACTTTTTTAAAACATGTTTTGTGCGTTTAAATCTTTTAAAACAAATATTGTTTCTTCTTGTAATTAACTTTTATGGTATCAGTTCTGGAAGTTTGTTTAGACACCTGAACGACTATGTCAGAAATACTTTATTAGTTTCTTAATACGTCTGTTTTATCCATATATGTTTCCGAGAGTTTGCATCAGATTAAAGATAAATTTATTTATTTAGCAAGCAAAGTAACGAAAATCTCATTTGATATGGATTTAGCAGTAAATGACACAAAACTTTAGTGAAAAACATATTTTTGTTTTCGTTCTAATTTATTATCGTCTCTATTATTCTTTAAATCAATCTTGTGTAACTTTTCTTATCTATTTTTAGCTGTCATCTGAAATTTCCTCTGTTGTTATTGCATCTGTTGCTGCTAGTGCTGTTGTGTTTGTGACTAAAGGACTGAATACTCACATCCCAGCGAATCGTTAGGTCGCCTACACTGCCTCCGCCACCACGAACATTGGAAGGTGCCACTGCTGGGGGGGCGTCCAGTGTTTTGATGAAGGCTGCATATATACAAATACGTCGTATGTCAACAAATAATTCTCACAGTTATCTGCTGTTTCTGACTGATGCAACGAGTTGATAAAGGGAGAAGGGAACTTTTATGACAATCTGTTTCAAACCACAACACTTGTCCATCATGTTTGCCAGCTGTTATTATAATCTGTAGCTTTCATACTGCGCGCACTCTCTTGCAGTCCTCTTCCTTTGTGTAAAAAAAATAAATTCACCCTTTCCCTCTGCTTCTCTCCCTTCGAGTCTCTTTCCAGCCGCCATCGTCTCTCCACACAAACATACACATACAAAGCACACACACACACACACACACACACACACACACACACACACACACACACACACACACACGCAAATCATACACACATATACAAACAAACAAAAGCACATTGTAAGCTACTGACCTCTTTACACACACACACACACACACACACACATACACACACACACACACACACACACACACACACACACACACACACACAAACACACACGCGCGCGCTCGCAAGCAAGCAAGCAAAAGCTGACCTATTTGATTCACGTTCACACAGCAGAATCCGATTCTATACTCACCAGAAGGAGCGCTTGGAGCACCGACACCAAATTCATTCACAGCCAGAACTCTGAACTCGTAACCGGTGCCAGGGTTCAAGTCTGTCACCTTTGCTTCTCGCTTGTCCGTCTGGATGTTCGGGACTAACGTTTCACTGGCCGAGAGAGCTGGAATAAACGCGAGGGTACAATAAACGAAAACGTTTCCTGTAATCAAACTGATTTGTTTGGTTTAATGCAGTATTAGAGAGCTGGAATAAACGCGAGGGTACAATAAACGAAAACGTTTCCTGTACTCAAACTGATTTGTTTTGTTTAGTGCAGTGTTAGAAGACACCAGAACGTTCCACCCAGTGAGAAAATAAGAGTAGCTGAACGACAATTTCTTACTTGCAAGATCTATTGTCACGTCTGCTTATGACTTGTGTTGTTTTCGCAGACGAGTGCAAACGACTAGAGAAAGATGTCCGGCACCACGAGGCTTAAGTAAAGAGAATACAGGTGAAATAATTCAGGTATAATATTGACTTTTTTAGCGTGCGCTCAGTTTTTCTCAGGGTAACTCGAAATTAAGTACGCCCATCCGATTTTTGAAACGCCATAGAGATTTTATCATAAGCAGCCATTACATAAAGGACCACTTTACGACTTTGCCTCGTGGGGTAGGCACTAAACTTAGGACAGCCAATTAGTACAAACGAAGTATACAAGTAATATATAGTCGTTAAACGACATTATTTAAATAACTTTCAGTAATGAACGATTCCACTTACTCGTTTCTCTCTCTCTCCATCAATCCATCTATCTATCTATCTATCTATCTATCTATCTATCTCTCTATCTATCATCAATCAATCTATCTATCTATCTATCTATCTATCATCAATCAATCTATCTATCCATCCATCTATCTATCCATCCATCTATCTGTCTGTCTGTCTATGTCTGATCAGTCCGCCCGTTCACCTATTTTATTATACAGAGAGGAGAGAGAGAGAGAGAGAGAGAGAGAGAGAGAGAGAGAGAGAGAGAGAGAGAGAGAGAGAGAGAGAGAGAGAGAGAGAGAGAGAGAGAGAAGAGAGAGAGAGAGATTATGTTAGAACATACAGAGAAAATGAAAAAATTCATTTACAGTACACTTATTTTTAAGAACATTTGCTCACAATATTTATTGCATAAAATAAATTCTAGTATATTAAGCAGAATATTCCAGAATTTATAGGAACAAATAAGGAAATGATTACAACAATGCCCCAAGGTGAAATTACTTACTGCTTTTGAGTACCCAAATGCCAGGGTTAAATTCATCTTGACATTCGATCTGATAAGTGAATATCGTCCCGCCGTGGTCGGTGCCAACTGTCCACAGGATGACTGCTTCTCTTTGGGTAACTGTGCCCTGCTTGACCATCACTCCCGCCGGCATCCCAGGTGGACCTAGGGATGATGACGTCATGGTTATTTTGTGACTATAGGCAATAAGTGAACAGTCCGTACAGTGATACAATGTCTGGTTATTACATGACGAACGCGAGTTACATTAAGTTACTTCTCGAGATGATTGTTATATTACAATGACGTCGTTAGAATTGCATCACACAATAGTGTAATATTTATATATATCAACTCGTTTTCTTCTAATTAACTTACCAATTATTAATACTGTTTTTTTTCTGAACGAGTGAATAGTTGGTGGCACCAAAATAATGTGTAATAGTCAAATGAACTTTCAACAGCAGCAGAGAAATCTGTAAGGGGGAAACAAAAGCGACTAACTGAATTTACTGAGCGATAACCTCCCTTTCTGTTGTCGCACTACTGACGTCATCGTCTCATTGTCAACACTTGGGTCGTAGATGACATTGGAATGCAAACAAAACTGTCCTTGAACACTCATGTGTGTGTCCCCGCACATCACATAATATTATCTGTCTAATTGTCTTTCTGTTCATCAAACAAGAAATAGTAAGGCGACTCGAACCTCTAACGGTAAGGTAGGCAGAGCGAGCATCCATGGTGTAAGGCGTGCGTACTACACAACGATACTCCCCCTCATGCTCGAACTGCACGCTCTTGACGTACAGGCCTGTGCGGCTATTTGCGTCAGAGTCAATCTGGACAGAAAACAGGTCAGAGTATATTATCAAAACACACGCGCGCGCGCGCACAAACCAATTCACCCATACATAAATTGGTGATACATGTCGACTGCCATAATCCATTGAACTAAATATTGATTCAGGTCAGTGGTGCAAGTCGTCGGAATATTGTACATTTTAAATGCATCGAGCACTGGTACATTGAAAAGCAATTATCTACATACGGTAATTATATTTAGAAGAGGTTTAGGCTTGCAAAGTGAATAATAATCATAAAGAGCTGTAGGTCCGAAAGCTAGCAGTCGCACCCAGTTTTATTCTGTGGGTAAGATAACTCTTGCTGACCTGATTGTTCTGTCAGTAGTAGCTTACCTTTGAATAAGTCGCAAGAGTGGTGTCCAGCAGATGACCATTAAAATACCAGACGTACACCATGTCCATTGTGGGGTCACGTGATGCTTGGCATGACAGGAATACGGTGGAGTTGACGATTTCGCTTGTGGACGTAGGTCCCAGAGTGATGGAAGTGCCAACTGACGACATATATTATAGAGTATCAGGCCTATAGAGTGGAAACTTTAGTATTAAGTTTAAGTAGGTGCCTTATGGGTTTAATCATGAATTTAATCAACTGTTTCCATCAGAACTATTATTACTTACATTACATGACTGTATCTTTTTGAATTACTACAATTGTTACACATTTCGTTTGACTCTAATCTGAATGTTTCAGTCAGTACAAATATTCACTTTGTTTGATTGCATCCCGAATGTTTGAGTCACTACTTAGCTTGACTGTACACTAAATGAGTCACTACTTAGCTTGACTGTACACTAAATGTTTGAGTCACTATTTAGCTTGACTGTACACTAAATGTTTGAGTCACTATTTAGCTTGACTGTACACTAAATGAGTCACTACTTAGCTTGACTGTACACTAAATGTTTGAGTCACTATTTAGCTTGACTGTACACTAAATGTTTGAGTCACTATTTAGCTTGACTGTACACTAAATGAGTCACTACTTAGCTTGACTGTACACTAAATGTTTGAATCACTACATTTATGACACACTTTGTCTGTATCCTGAATGCATGAATCACTGCAACTATGACACAATTTACTTGACTGTATCCTGAATGTATGAATCACTACACCTATGACACAATTTACTTGACTGTATCCTGAATGTATGAATCACTACAACTATGACACAATTTACTTGACTGTATCCTGAATGTATGAATCACTACAACTATGATACAATTTACTTGACTGTATCCTGAACGTATGAATCATTTATTACGACACATTGCTTGTATCCTGACTGCATGAATCACTGCAATAACATACTTTCTAACCTGAATGTCACTACAATTATGACACAGTGTTTGTATCCCGAATGCCACTACATTTATGACACACATTGTTTGTATCCTGAATGTCATACAGTTATGATATATTACATATTCTGTGTGACATTTTTCTGTCACTGCAGTTATCATTGATATTTCGAGAATATATCCGTGTCTGATTTGATTACTATTGAATATATCCACGTCTAACTTGATGACTTTTGCTTCTTTGGATGAATGTCAGTGTTACATGATTGAGAGTTGGAGTGGAATAGAGTTATGCTCTCATTTGTATTTTAATTTTATGTTCAGCTTTGATCGAGTGAGCGAAGAAGCAATGAATTCTTGTGAATTTGTTTGCACAGTATCAATCAGATTTAATCGAATGAATTGATTAACAGACTAACTAATTAGAAACCTTGAAGTGGTCTGTCAAACGTTTACCCTGTTCCTTAAACACAGTTGAGAGAGAGAGAGAGAGAGAGAGAGAGAGAGAGAGAGAGAGAGAGAGAGAGAGAGAGAGAGAGAGAGAGAGAGAGAGAGAGAGAGTGTGAGTGTGAGAGAGAGTGTTCTCACGAGAACAGACCATACTATATAGTCCATTACTAAGACATTGGCTTTTGCAACGCTCTACCTGCAATTTGGAGTCTTGTAGAACTGCTTGCTTCGCCATTCTGATTCACAGCCTTGCATGTGTAGTCACCAGCGTCTCCGTTCTGCAGTTCTTTGATAACCAGGTTCCCATTGGCCAGCTGGGTTATGCGCCCAACTGCGTCTGTAGTCAAAATGGCGCCATTTCGAAGCCACGTGATCTGTGGTTGAGGGGCTCCTTCTGGGTTACAAACAATTGTAAGGGAACCTCCAACAGGACCTGACACCCCTTGAGGTAGTGGTTGTTTGGAAAACGTTGGAGCAAATGCTGGAGAGAAAGGTAATTATCAGAATGAGTTATCTAGCCAATGAATTGTATTACTCTGAAATGTTAGTGCACAGTATGTACTTCTACATGTTTGTTTGCAATGTAAACAACGTAAAAGACTATCTTTAATTCCTAAAGTAATGTGTGTGTGTGTGTGTGTGTGTGTGTGTGTGTGTGTGTGTGTGTGTGTGTGTGAATGAAGAGAGGGTATCGGAACATTTTGAAGAGAGAGACTATATGACAAGAGAGAGAGAGAGACTGTGTGTGTGTGTGTGTGTGTGTGTGTGTGTGTGTGTGTGTGTGTGTAAAGAAGTAAAGAAAGTGTGTGTAATTAAATGGGTCTATATATGATGAGAGAGAGGGAGTGTGTGTGTATATAAATGTTTGTGTATGAAGATCAAGAGTATGTGTGTGTATGAAGAGAGTAAAATGTGTGAAGAGAGAGAAAGAGAGAGAGAGTGTGTGTGTGTGTGTAAAAGGAGAGAGTGAAGGTGTTTGTGTAAATGTATGTATGAAGGGAGAGAGTATGTGTAATTAAATGGGTCTGTGTATGTCGATCGATCGATCGAAAGAGAGAGAGAGAGAGAGAGTGTGTGTGTGTGTGTGTGTGTGTGTGTGTGTGTGTGTGTGTGTGTGTGTGAAGAGAGAATGTGTAATAGAGAGTGTGTGTGTGTGTGTGGTGTGAGAGAGAAAGAAAAAGGAGAAAGTATAGGTATGTGTGACCAGAGAGAGGTATGGGGGTGTCCATGGTACAACGTGTCCACCCACGTATTTTTCACTTGCAGCAGGCGACTTACATAATACGCGAATCTGTGCATTGCTCATTTCAGATCCGTACTGGTTGAACGCGCCACACTGATACATCCCAGCATGCAGTGCGTCATCCAACTTCGTTATCGTCAACAAGTTTCCGTTCACCACCACCCGGGTAGCGTTGTCGGACACAAGAAGCTTGCCGTTTTTGTACCATCGGTAAGTGGGGACAGGGTTTCCACGTGCATCGCACCGCCAGGTGAGCTGACTCCCTATGTCAGCATGCTGGTCTTTTAAAGGTGCCACGAAGTATGGTCGTGCTGTGAAAGAAATATACACAAAGTGAACAAAATAATGTTCAGCTCATGACACACTCTGCATACGTAATTATTATTTAGAAATATAGGAAAGAAAACTACGTCACTAGTATCTGTATAGTTACAATAGAGTCCTTATAGCCCTATAGTTGGAATAGACTTGTTATATAACAGAACAAACGGAGTTCTATGTTGTAATTTTAATTTGTAAATGAAAGCTATGTTTACAAATTAAGGGAGTCACTTTGCATGCAACACCTTTCTAATTGGTAGGTACATATGTATTGTAAACTGGCAGACTCACACGTACATAGATAGATAAAAATATATTTCTGAAAGGCAGATGACACATTTTCATTTGGCAAAATTAGCAACTCTTATATCAAGCAAGTAAACGTGCAAATATTACTTAACAAACAGATGATTTAACAAAAAGTCTAGAAGGTACGCGTGATATGGCAGCATTGAAAACGGTAGAAGAAAATGTCTGAATATGAATATATATTTTTATTAATTACAGAGACAAAAAAGCAGCTTCGACACTTTGTGTTATCATGCAGTCTTTCCCTCCACTCCTGTACTTATATACCACCACCACCACCCCTCCATCACCACCACTCACACATTTCTGTAGCCTGCACTCCTTAGTGTCTGTAGATATTCCTGAGTCTTCATTTTCAGTTATTTATCCCTTTCTTTCCACACACACACACACACATATCTAAGTTCTTGCCTCTGCACTCATATATTATCGAGATTTAAACACCCTAGCCATAACGTCGGGCTGTACAATTAAGGTAAATTACTTTACTCTTTCTTTTGAAAATCAGTTCACTATGTAAATATGTGTAGCTATTTTGTTAAAACAATTTTCTAAGTTGTGAGGAAGCACTTTATGTAATATAAATATTAATATAAATTATTTACTAATAACTTTTCTACTACTCTGCATATTTTCTAACTGTAATACTTTGAATGCACGTTTTCCATTTCATTATTTGAAAATAGATATTTGTCGTTGTTTCACTCACGTAAATGCTGGTTTTCAGAAAATTGTTGCTTAAAGTAGCAGTATAAGATAATGGAGAGTGTTAACAATAAACTTTAGTTAATTTACAAGCTTGTTCTAAGTGCTTCTTTGTATACAATATTGTGAGTGTTCTTATCTGGGGAATAAACAGAATGACTGTCATACTGCAAAGCCTGGAGATTGCAATGCAATTCTAGGGCACTAAGGTATACAAAAGAAAAAGGCAGCACAGTTTTACTTAAGCCTTCAAAACCCACAAGCACAACAATTTTATTATATGCATAGATTTCCAAAGTTTTGCACACAAAACTGATAAACAGGTAGATAAAGAGACATTTTTTAAAGGTATGCACACATTCAAAACAGGCAGATAAACAAAGGTTTCTGAAAGTAATGTACATACATTTGAAACAGGCAGATAAAGATTTCTGAAAGATATGCACACATTTAACACAGGCAGATAAACAGATTTCTTAAATGCTTACACACATTTAAAACAGGCAGATAAACAAAGGTTTCTGAAAGTAATGTACATACATTTGAAACAGGCAGATAAAGATTTCTGAAAGATATGCACACATTTAACACAGGCAGATAAACAGATTTCTTAAATGCTTACACACATTTAAAACAGGCAGATAAACAAAGGTTTATGAAAGTAACGCACATACATTTGAAAGAGGCAGATAAACAAAGATTTCTGAAAGACATGCACACAATTAACAGGCAGATAAACAAAGATTTCTTAAATGCTTACACACATTTAAAACAGGCAGATAAACAAAGGTTTATGAAAGTAATGCACATACATTTGAAACAGGCAGATAAATAAAGATGTCTGAAACGCATCCACACATGTAAAAGAGGCAGATAAATAAAGATTTCTAAAGGCATGCATACATTTTCAACAAGAAGATAGAGAAAGATTTCTGAAAAGCAGACACACTTTAATTGTAGGTGGATGTTGCCTACGTCAAAGTGTATTTATGCATTACTTATACCTTTAACTAATGTGCACGTACATTACAGCATAAACAGATATTTTAAATGTATTTCCCAGCATAAGCTCAAGGGAAACCTTTCTCAACACTACAAAACAATACTTTACTGGTGGTGAATGTTGTATTTTCCATCTAATACTCAAGTTCCGTTTAAATTCTCAAAAGCGAATGTGAAATGTTAACAAGCACTACACTCCAAATAAAAAGACTACAGTTTACAAACATGAACGTGTTTTTATTTGTGCCGTTTTATTCACAAAAGGCAGTTATATTTAGATTTTCACATTCTTCAGACACATCAGTCATATAACACCAGATGGTGTACTACCTTTAGTTCTGCACGTTTTGTTAAATTTGCACATTTCCTGCAATTACCCATCCGATTTTGCGCAACAAAAACAAGCAGCTTTGAGAGTTTGCAAAACACGCAGATTTCCCTTTTTTAAACAAAAAATGCTACTTTACAAACTAGCCAGTTTGCACATATACACAGACAAGTAAATGATACCCTACATATCCTATTGCGTTTGTTTCTCCTACCACAGATATTGTTGAAGCTTATGTAAACCATGTCGTATAAGAGATACTCATACACCCAAGGACAGGACAAAAAAAAATACACATACCAACCAATGACAGGACAAACAGTATACACATACCAACCAATGACAGGACAAACAGTATACACATACCAACCAATGAAAGGATAAACAGTATACACATACCAACCAATGAAAGGACAAACAGTATACACATACCAACCAATGAAAGGACAAAAAGTATACACATACCAACCAATGACAGGACAAAGAGTATACACATACCAACCAATGACAGGACAAAGTGTATACACATACCAACCAATGGCAGGACAAAGAGTATACACATACCAACCAAAGACAGGACAAAGAGTATACACATACCAACCTATGGCAGGACAAAGAGTATACGCATACCAACCAAGGACAAAACAAAGTGTATACACATACCAACCAAGGAGAGGATTAAGAGTATACACATGCATCTCAAAGGTAGGGCAATGAGTATACGCATACCTCCCAAATTCAGAGCAAAGAGTATACACGTACCTCCCAAGGTCAGGGTAATGGACCGAGAGTCACTCTTGCTTGATGTCCGCATCACCAAACACGTGTATGTCCCCGAGTCTTCCATCTGCGCGTTTCGAATGGTCATGACCCGGTTGTAGTCTTCAAAGACAGCAGTGGCAGGAATGGGCAGTCCTTTTCTTGACCATGAGTAGTAGAATGCTGAGGTCGAACTGCAATGTTAACCAAGCGAATTAAATACTAGGATGACGTAGTTGAGATGTGCCACATTCAATCTTCTCAAATCTACAGCATAGGTATGAACGAGGCCACAAATTCATGTGATTGGTAGTGCAGCAGATATATTGACATACAGGTAAATCTCTCTCTCTCTCCTCTCTCTCTCTCTCTCTCTCTCTCTCTCTCTCTCTCTCTCTCTCTCTGCGTGCATGCGTGTGCTTTCGTGTGTACAAAACTAGCCAAAGCACGTGAAATGCACTCGTTCCTCCCGCTCAGGGTTTGATACAGTATGAGAATGTCTGCATTTGCATGTAAAAAATAAAAATAAAAAACCTTTCAATTGACATGCACAAACATCATGAGACCTTTGAACTCTTAGATGCTATTACAGTTCCATGAAAGCCATCAGGAGTGCCAGAGCCTTTGGGCGATCTGAGGGCATATATGATACTAGAGACAAACACAGAGAGCACAGTTTGTAGATGTGCAAACTACATGTACTTACGAGCCATAAGCAAAACATTCTAAGCGCACGTTCTGTCCTCTCAGAGGCGGTTGCGGAAACACTGCTGGAAAATCGTTTTGAATTTCTGGTCCCCAGTCAGCTTTGGGTGCTGTGGACAAGCAAATGGCGAAGCAAAGGTAATGTACTTTACCCCTTTAACACAGTGCATTATGGGGAGAGGGGATAATGTTCAGTGTTAGAGCAAAAGCAGTTACTACACACACAGTGCATGAACTGGGAGTTGGGGGTATTATAAAACAGTGCTACGTTATTGCACAGTAACAGACCCAAATACAGCATAAGTTAACATGTAGTAAGTTAAGAGAGTAATATAATAGAGAATTACATCACTACGCATTAACCAAAACATCGACATGCAGTCAACACGTTACTAATAAGTAAGATGGCAGTCTAGCATTAACTAAAAGCTCGACATGCAGTCAACACGTTACTAATAAGTAAGGTGGCAGTCTAGCATACTGTTGCATAATCCTACTGTAAACGAGAGGATAAACGAGGGCTCGTTACTACACATAATTTGATGGTTCCGCTATTTTATAACACATGCATGAGAGGTCATAGTGTTTGAAAAAGCAATAGTGACAAAAGAATTGTGTGGTGTTAGTACATTATTATACCGTAGTTTTTGAGAGTGCCACTATTTTATTACATACACGTGAGAGGTCGACATGTTTGTTAAGCAATTAGTGACAAAGCAAAACATTGTGGTGTACGTTTGTTAAGCAATTAGTGACAAAGCAAAACATTGTGGTGTACGTTTGTAATTATATGCACTGAAAATACAAATGCACGAATCCTGCATGAAGAATAAAGAGAACAAAACATCAAAAGCAGAACTAACATCTATAATAATAATATTATAACATAAGGGATACTCTTTCCCATTATACAATAATATATGCATCAGTAAGAAAATCATTCGAAAACCACTTCAGGGCAGTTTTAGTCTTAAATTTTATAAACTCTACTTCTACAGACGTGGAGGGTGGTGGGTGTATTTTTTAAAAATCATGTGGAGATATAACAATAAAAAGGAAACATCTAAACAGTGACATTAAGTACTCTTGGTATGGTTATTTCCCCATGAGCATCGCAATTATGTATAATAGCAGTTATTTTAAAAATGTATGTACGTTTACATGACATGAATTGTCTTTTGGAAAGGAGAGGGTAGAAAGACTAACTCACTCTGATCCATCACCACCAGGGGAATAGGCAGGGAGGTGCGCGTAGGGGGCTGGCTGGTGCCAATGGCGTACTCGTTCACCCCTGTCAGCATTGCTATGCACTGATAGTTCCCTTCGTCCGCTCTTGTAACCTGCATTGAAAGAGTAGCCCCTATTACGATCATACTGATCAGGAGAATCAAGTTTCTAATTAATAGCTTGCTTGGAGGTCAAGTATACAATGACCAGCTTACTGAGCTATGATAGATGCCATCATTGTTACTGTATTGCTGGCATAGGTGTCCGGTTAGGAAAAATGTTGGCAATAGCAGGACATTATGATGTAGGTTTAACATTTTTTTCTGAAGCAATGTATTATAGCATAGTCCTACAGATTTTATGTAGCAATGCATTGTAGTGTAGACCTTACGATTTTCTGTAGCACTGCATTATTATGAGGGCCTAACAGTTTTCTGTAGCACTGCATTGTTATGAGGGCCTAACAGTTTTCTATAGCACTGCATTGTTGTGAGGACCTAACAGTTTTCTGTAGCACTATATTGTTGTGAGGGCCTAACAGTTTTCTGTAGCACTGCATTGTTGAGTGCCTAACAGTTTTCTGTAGCAATATATAGTTGTGAGGGCCTAACAGTTTTCTGTAGCATTGCATTGTTGCAAGGCCTAATGGTTTTCCTTAGCACTGCATTGTTGTGAGGCCTAATGATTTTCTGTAGCACTGTGTGGCAGAGTAAATTTGCATATCCCTATTTCTAAACTTATTTGTTAAATAAATTGTTACATTGTCAAAGTGACCCAATCTTGGGCACTCCTTATAATGGTATTTTTTAAGTGTCAGAGTTTGGGTAAAGGTTTACTAGTTGCTTGAGACTGTGTGCATATTATATTGTTTACATTGAGTGTGCATCTTAAGTAACTAGATTTAAAGTTTATCAGTTGCTTAAGTGTGTGTGGAGATAAATTCCGTCATATAGTTCACCAATTAGCTAGTCATGTGATCAGAGTGTTTTGCAATTTTTTTGAAAATGGAAATTACTTTCAAAGAAAGAATGAGATGGTTGGAAGAGGGCTGGGTAATGGCCAAAATAGTAGGCACCACAGCAGATAAAGTCTTAGATTATATTATGGCTTACAGAAAAGACCAGGTAGAACTATAAATAATATATAGAAGAGAAGAACTAGAAATAAGAATGAATGAAAGTGACAAAAGGTTGAAACGAATATGATCTTCAATGAGAAGCATTTGCCAAATTAGATGCTGAGGATAAATGAAACAGAGAAATCGGCTTAGACCAATGGAAGATAGAGGAAGATAGCTAAGGTTCAGGAAGCCAATGCAAAATTTCATTTCCATTCTTTTAACTAAAAAGCAGAAAACATTCAAGATAAGTGTTAAGCTTTGATCAATGAGCAATGTACAGAAAAGTCTACTCTTTGTTGTCTAAATCTTATTAATCAGTTTATTTTAACCAATTCCTTGGCAACATTCTGAGTACGCATTCAGCTTATTATCTTGTAATAATTCATAATTTCCGTTTTATTACGTTTCAGAAATATATTTGTTTCAAATTCGTAAGTAATATATGTGACGTGATGGTCTAATCTGGACCAGGTGATGACTTGTCATGCCTTATTTCACACATCTCACATAATTTCATACATCCCAAATTATTGTATACATTCTATATCGTTTGATACATCATACATCATTTTGTACATCCTACATCCTTTTATTCTTAGTTGACAGAAGAACCATCACTAACTGATTGTAGACTGGTGTAAAGACGGAATTTACGCAAGTGTTCTAGAAAAACACAATTATAATAACAACATAGTTTATGTGTTACGTGCATAGGGTTTTAAATGCATGTCATCAATCTAACAATGGTGTGTGGGTCCACGACACCACAGGGACGTCATGACCTCCTTTTGAAATGAAAATAATTTCAGTCGCAATAAACTTGAAATGAAGTTAAATGCCCTTTTGGCTAGGTTAGTGTAGTGGAACACTCACCGTCCTTAAAACATTGAGTGAAAGCAATAAGTTCTGTCATGTGCTTGTGCTTAGTCAAGGAAGTGAGGCTCCCCATCCTTCTCTCCATCCTTCTCTCTAGACAGTGCATATATCTGAGTTTATTGTCCTTCCATTCTTTAACTTTCTTTCTTTCATAATTCTTCCTTCCTTCCTCCTTTCTCCGTTTTTCCTCTGCCGTGTTCTATCTCCATTCACTCACTTAGGCACACATACTCAAACTTATAGAAACTGCAAATCTTACCTCTGAAAAATAAATTTTCCCATTGTTGGATATGAAAATATACGATTGCATTTCTGGTCGAATGAACTGTCCGAATCCCTTCATCCATTGAAACGTTACAGCTGAAAAACAACGACGATTAAAAGCAGGTCGATGACAATACATAATGTCACATGAATACAGAAAGTCTTTTATTTCAAAGATAAATGACAATACATAATGTCACATGAATACAGAAAGTCTTTTATTTCAAAGATAAATGACAATACATAATGTCACATGAATACAGAAAGTCTTTTATTTCAAAGATAAATGACAATACATAATGTCACATGAATACAGAAAGTCTTTTATTTCAAAGATAAATGACAATACATAATGTCACATGAATACAGAAAGTCTTTTATTTCAAAGATAAATGACAATACGCACAGTCGCACGAACGTACATAACTTCTTGTAATTGTTTTAAATGTTTACCTCATAATGAACTAAATTGACAAAAGCTAATCATGGCATCTTCATTACTAAATAATTAAGAATTGCATATTAAAGCCGTCAACCTGTAACGAACTATTAAAAATTCAATTTGAAAGTTGTCGTTCTTATTGTGACTACTATATCTTCTTATAAAGTGCGGTACTAACAGACACTTTTGTAAATGACCAACTAAAGCCCATTAGTCAAAGCGCAGTTTCAAACATACTGCACCCTCTTCCCTAATTCTGATCAATATCTTTTGTCATAAAGGAAAACAACAGACGCCTTCTGGTGGCCAAAGATACTGATTACTTTAGTGTGGTAAAAACCCTACATAACAATATTATAAAACACGTAGCCTATATTGCAATACGTTATGCGCTGTATTAAACTTAATATGTTTGGAAATCTTTCATTATTATTTTCATTTAACCAGACGTAAGATTATTTCTCATCTCATTCTGTGCCAGAGGCGTATCGTTAGCTTGCATGCTTGTTTGTTCTATTTTGGGATTGTTATTAAAACACGTGGTTGCATGCTAACTTAAGGATTTCTATAGTGTGATTGTGCAGACGAGAACATAGATACATGTAACTGGACTAACCATGTCTGTATTAGTCGTTGTGAATGTTTTATTTAGTCTGCTGTGAATACAGTAAAACAGATGTCGGAAACATATCTGTAAATTACCCCATATTGGGTTAAAATGAAAATTCGGGGATAGTGAAAGCTAACAAAAACTACAAATAAAATATTTTGAGGTCATCGAACTCGTTCACTTATTAATAGTTTCGTCCTCCCTCAACAATAAATTCCTACTTTTATAAAATTAACTCTCATTTATAATTAATTTTAATACATCAACAATAAATTCCTACTTTTATCAAATTAACTCTCATTTATAATTAATTTTAATCCATCAACAATAAATTCATACTTTTATCAAATTAACTCCCATCTATAATTAATTTTAATACATCAACAATAAATCCCTACTTTTATAAAATTATAAATTCCTACTTTTATAAAATTATAAATTCCTACTTTTATAAAATTAAATAATTAAGTCACATGAACTTATCACATACTCCATTTCGGCTAGTCTTTATTTGTTTAGTTAATGATCTCGACTCCAGACTAGAAGCACGCTACCCCATTCGGTTCCCTGTTCCAAGGCAAGTTGCTTGATTTTTTTGTGGTGATGTAATCTTTTGAAAGTATTGTGCGCCACTTTTGAAATGCTGCCATTATTTTACTTCCTCTAGTCTCTTTTCAACGGTTGTATGAGAGTTGGATATATGTTTATTATTTTCGCTTTCTAGTGCATATATTTCTTTAATTTAAAAAATCATTGTTGCGTTCATCCACGCCTTTTCTAGCACGTGACGTCGATTTCTGACTTTAGCTTTCGAACCATAAACAAATAGGTAAGGTTAGGAACTATACTTCTCTCCCTTTCTTCCCCAATCTCTCCTCTACATGCCTGCATCTGAAATTGTATAAGGACCCACTCTGTTTGAGCTGACATCAAGTGGAGAGATATCATATTATTCAGCATTGATATCGACAAAGACTGACTAAGTGGCTCCGTCAAGCTTGGTTGTCAAGCAAACTCTGAATTTTTGTTGCGTTGACAGCAGAAATCTGAGCGTGTTGCAATTTATGCGATTAAAAATAATATTTATTTGTTTTATGTTGGCTCTATGGTATTTTTGTTTCCACATTGGCTCAGTGGTGTGCTGAGAACACAGAGAAGGTTTTGAATTTCGCTCATTAGAGGAATCGGCCTAGGTCGGGCGGCGGGGGGATGGGGGTCCCATAAATTAAGTATTTCGCCCTGTTTTGCAAATACCTGTTTTGTAGGTGAGGTATATGTTTTACCTACAAAATGTAAGGGAAATTAAGGGACTAGTTTCACCTGGTTTATAAGTGATCTGACTGCCCTGGACAAATAGTCACACCTGGTGTATAAGAGATCTAACTGCACTGGACAAATAGTCTCACCTGGTTTATAAGAGATCTGACTGCACTGGACAGCAACGCCGTCATAAGCGTAAGCACGAGCGGGTGCATTTTGGACGTTGGAAAATTCACCAAGGGCTGTAATTAATAGCATTTATAGCTTTATTTAAAGATCTCACAATATTTTATCACCATTGTCTTCAATTCTGTCGTATTTACCAGTATCATCGTCGTTGTGTCATCATCATCATCATCTTCACCACTACCACCATAGTCATTATGAACATCATTGTCTTCGTCTTCATCCTTGTTCACCACTCTCATCATGGTCATCGTTATCATCAATATACTAAATGACACTTCTTTTTTCTTTCTTTCTTTCTTTCTTTCTTTCTTTCTTTCTTTCTTTCTTTCTTCTTTCTTTCTTCTTTCTTTCTTTCTTCTTTCTTTCTTTCTTTCTTCTTTCTTTCTTTCTTTCTTTCTTTCTTTCTTTCTTTCTTTCTTTCTTTCTTTCTTGTCAGTTGTATATTGATATGTAATCCCTAGCATATAATTTTCAGTATACTTCTGTCATCACGCAAGAGCATTGTCACATCTGTAAGTCATACTCGTGTCTATGCGGGCAGAGTTCGAAACATGTACTTGAAGGGAATAGCGGCTATATTTACCTCCGAAAGATATAGTGACGGCACCAGAAATGATTGTGCCAAACTTGTTCGTTGCCTGGCAACGGTAGTCGAACGCGTCATTGACCTCTTTAGGTTTCTGGATCGAAAGGCGACCGTTGGTTAGAGTATAGCGAGGGTCAAGGTCTGCAGTCACCTAGAAAAGACAAATATATAATTGGTTTCGTACTGAATGCATTCTTAACCCTTTCTTCTCAACATTCTAGTTCTCATCATTTCATTTAATAAAATCTTAATGTATTTTTGCGTTCGAATGCGTCTACTTATTTTGTAGGCTAACGAGGGAGGCCGGCTATTCCTGTCTAGAAAACGTCTACTTATTTTGTAGGCTAACGAGGGAGGCCGGCTATTCCTGTCTATAAAACATCCAGGCATTCACGAGGTAATCAGGAGAGCAGAAAGTATTTACAGTGTAATGCGAAAGGAAAACAGTGATTCTGTATTGATAGCAAAAACAATTTATGAAAAATACGCCATATTTGTGCGTGTGTATGCTCGCGCGCGCGCCCGCATGTATGTGTGCGTGTGTGTGTGTGTGTGTGTGTGTGTGTGTGTGTGTGTGTGTGTGTGTGTGTGTGTGTGTGTGTGTGTGTGTGTGTGTGTGTGGTTGTTATATTGAAGAAACGCTGACAATATACATTAAATGCCAGACATGCACATTCTTTCTAGAGTCACTAGACAGTAGGTCACTTTATACGTACTAGAATGTAAAAAAGAACACGACTTAACAATAAATGAATATACATTGCATGCAATATTTCCAATAAGAAGCAGAAGATATTAATGGGTGTATAAATATACATTGCATGCAATATTTCCAATAAGAAGCAGAAGACATTAATGGGTGTGTGAACCGTAACAAGTCTTTTTATCATAATCATTACTGTGTGAACCGTAAAAAGTCTTTTTATTAACGTCATTACTATGTGAACCGTAACAAGTCTTTTTATCATAATCATTACTGGGGGGGGGGAAGAAGGAAAGATAACAATCGTCTGGAGAAAAAGCAAGACTGCTTAAATATTTTTTAGGTCTGGGTTGCAAAAGGAATGCGTCCTGTATTACTGTTGACATTGAGCATGGGAAAGTGATATTGACAGAAAGGATAAGGACATTAAAACGCTCAAGTGTTTATTCCATTTTTAAATTTGCGATCACGATTGTTTCTGGTAGTTTTTCTTAATTTTTCATTTATTTTTAAATATTGGCTTGTAAAGGAATGTTTATAACAACACAATCCTTGCATTACAGTTTTAACTCTTTCTCTTCAGGTGGAAGAGTGACATTGTGCCGTTATGTCACCTATATTATAGTCTCCTTAGAAAGAGTTAATTTGTTCTAAATTATTTCTAAAATATTTCCGTGTGAATTGTTTCATAAGGCTGTAATGCCCTTATTATTTACAATAGCACACACACACACACACACACACACACACACACACACACACACACACACATACACACATATATATATATATATATATATATATAGAATGATTTTTAAAATTTAAAGTTACTCCAGGAGCCATGCACATCAATGCGGTAGCAGTGTTACATATATTTATTCCGATGGTCGTAGATTTCATTGTTGAGAAGATATAGAATGTGTGCTCTCACTTACGTAATGTATACTCTGTAACAGAGTAATTCAACTCCCACTGCAAGAATACAATCTGTAATGCAGGTAATAATATATCGGGTCCTTTTTGAGAGTCATTAAATTGTGGTGTAATTTATGGGTTAGGAGGTTTGGGATATTATTACTGGAAAGTTTGGTTTTATATAATCTCTGTACATGTACGTCCATAACTAAAATCCACACCTCTTCACTCCCCCGAGCGTCCATTATCTGCCCTTAGCTATCACCAGATAATATCACTTTTGTCATCAGTCGTCACCATGCAGTTGTAATTTCTAAGTCATCAGTAATTAACACTGACTCTCAGTTACTGTGTCCATCTGTCACAATCGCCTATCAGTTATCGTGTCAAGATATAATAAGTGAATTTCAGTTGCTGTGTCCAGATATCAAAATGACCATCAGTTACTCTGTCCAGATATCACAACTGACAATCAGGTATTGTGTCCAGTTATCAATACTGTCTTATCAGTTACTGTGTCCTGATATCACAACTGTATCCAGCTATCACAATCGACTATTATTTACACTGTCCAGGAATAATAATTAATTTACTATCAGTAATTGTGTCCACATATCACATCTAATTATCAGTTATTGTGTCCACGTATTACAACTCTTACAAGATGTCAACAAATATTAGAATATTTCAAATATCACCAGACATCAATGTCCACAGCTACCACCATCGACATATGCCAGCACGAGGTGATAGCCTAAGGCACACATACCTTAGTAGCTATCGTAGATATGCCAGCACGAGGTGATAGCCTAAAGCACACATACCTTAGTAGTTATCGCAGATAATCGCTATTTGAACATATATAAATGATTTGCGATTTAAATCAGCCGTCGTTGTACCATGTTATATGATTTCATTTTTTTTTACCTACTTGTACGGAATATTACTTGTACATGAGGGTACTTTCTTTACTTCATTCAGATCCCAATACATCGCTTTCTCTCTATCTTCCCTCAGGGGCCCATGAGACTATGTTCTTCCGTGCATACCTCTGCTGTAAAGTTTGGCGATCCTCGGAACCAGCGATAAGTAGGCTCCGGGTAGCCCGATGCAATACACTCCAGGACGGCCGATTCACCCGTCTGTCCAACCACTACCAGCGAGTTTGGAACCAAGATAAAATGCGGACCTTTTTCTAAAATTTCGTTGTTTGTTACGTCTATACCAAAATCTGTTGGAGGAAAGCAGAAGAAATCTTTATCATGTAATTATTGTCTTAATTAAAAACAATTTTATTCTTAAAACAGAAGCAAAGAGCAACACATCTTGAATTCATCGAGGATGAATTTTAATTTTCTTTTTAAATTTGGTGATTGCGGTACCCCACTAACGGCTACATGTAGTATATTTCAAATTGTAAACAGTATTCTCTCAGGAATACACTAATGGATAAAGTTACAAATGTGTCAAAATTAAATCACTGTTTAGTAATATGTATCTTTAAGAGAATGTAATTCCTGTAACTATCGCTGTTTCCTTTCCATGTCTAAACTTTGCGGTGTTCGTCTTGGTGAACTGTGTGAATTATTATGTTGAGAGATTGTGCTGCTTGTTATTGTGCCATTTGAGTGACTGCTGTTTAAGTTATTGTGTCATGTTGAGTAACTGTGCTGTTGTGTCTGAATTACTGTGTTGTTAACGTTTGTGTTCTGCCTGAATTACTGTGTTGTTAAATTTTGTGTTCTGTCTGAATTACTGTGTTGTTAAAGTTTGTGCTCTGCCTGAATTACTGTGTTGTTAAATTTTGTGTTGTGTCTGAATTACTGTGTTGTTAAAGTTTTTGTTCTGTCTGAATTACTGTGTTGTTAATGTTTGTGTTCTGTCTGAATTACCGTTGTTAACGTTTGTGTTCTGTCTGAATTACTGTGTGTTAAAATTTGTGTTCTGTCTGAATTACTGTGTTGTTAAAGTTTGTGTTCTGTCTGAATTACTGTGTTGTTAAAGTTTGTGCTCTGCCTGAATTACTGTGTTGTTAAATTTTGTGTTGTGTCTGAATTACTGTGTTGTTAAAGTTTGTGTTCTGTCTGAATTACTGTGTTGTTAATGTTTGTGTTCTGTCTGAATTACCGTTGTTAACGTTTGTGTTCTGTCTGAATTACTGTGTTGTTAAAGTTTGTGTTCTGTCTGAATTACTGTGTTGTTAAAGTTTGTGTTCTGTCTGAATTACTGTGTTGTTAAAGTTTGTGCTCTGCCTGAATTACTGTGTTGTTAAATTTTGTGTTGTGTCTGAATTACTGTGTTGTTAAAGTTTGTGTTCTGTCTGAATTACTGTGTTGTTAATGTTTGTGTTCTGTCTGAATTACCGTTGTTAACGTTTGTGTTCTGTCTGAATTACTGTGTTGTTAAAGTTTGTGTTCTGTCTGAATTACTGTGTTGTTAAAGTTTGTGTTCTGTCTGAATTACTGTGTTGTTAAAGTTTGTGTTCTGTCTACATTACTGTGTTGTTAAAGTTTGTGTTCTGTCTGAATTACTGTGTTGTTAAAGTTTGTGTTCTGTCTACATTACTGTGTTGTTAATGTTTGTGTTCTGTCTGAATTACTGTTGTTAACGTTTGTGTTCTGTCTGAATTACTGTGTTGTTAAAGTTTGTGTTCTGTCTGAATTATTCTGCTGTTAAAAGTTGTATGCTGTCTGAATTACTGTCTTTTTAAAGGTTAGGACATATGTTCACATCTGCACGGGATATGACGACCCCGCCCTCCACGAGTTCCTTGCTGCCTTGCAGGTTAGGTTTTGGATAACCAAAGGCTAGGGTGCTGACACAGTACTTGATTGGGCGTATGAAGTTCCTGACTGACGTGACCACCCAGGGCGGAGTTCCAAGAAGGACGCAACGGCCATGTGTCCAGGACCAAGGCCAGCCACTAGTAATGTGTGGTCAACAGCCTGGAGAGGGATGGGCTCCACCAGGTTCATTTGCCCAAGACACACAACATGCAAAACTAGTCCAAGAAAGGGAAAGAAGCCATGATAAGCTTCCTACTAACAATTGCAATAAGATCTGGCAGACACGGAAATGGCCAACACCATGGACCCATTCACTCATAATAACTCTCTCGAAAAAAGGCAATTTGCAATGTCAGAACTATCGTATCGTACGATAAGTCTTATGTGCCACCTAAGCAAAAGCACACTAAAGATCATATTAAACAGACGGAAGCCACAGGCAGAGGAAATCATCGCTGAAGAACAGGCAGGCTTCAGACCAGGGCGAAGCACAACTGAACATTTTTTTTAAAATCCGTGATGCTATGTGAGAAGTACCTCCAGCACCAACAATACCTTTATCTTGTCTTTGTAGATTTTAAGGTGTTTGAAAGTGTGTGGCATGCAGTCCTTTGGTACACAATGAAGCTGTTCAAGATTAATGCAAACCTGATCAAAATCATAGTACTTTACAGCAAGGCCACTTACTTTCACCTACTCTCTTCAACATCTTCCTTGAACGAATCATGACAAATGCTCTGGAAGACCATGAAAGAACTGTCAGTATTGGAGGCGGAACAATAACGAACTTACGATTTGCTTATGACATTGAAGGCCTTGAAGGAAATGAAGAGGAGCTAGCTCAGTTGGTGGAAAAACTGGACAGGACAGCTACTGCTTTTGGTATGGAAATCAGTGCAGAGAAGACCAAATTGATGACCAACAACATTAGTGGCATTGGCAGTGACATCATGATTGGTAATTAGAAACAGGAAACAGTTAATAAATTCAAGTACTTAGGAACCATCGTGACAGACGAGGGATCAAAACCAGAAATATTGTCCAGGATTGCGATGACAATAACAGCAATGGCAAGGCTGAAGACAGTTTGGAAAGACAGAAACATCTCAGTCAGCTCAAATATGAAGCGCTCCTTGGCTGTATCTGTGTTTTAAATGCTTCTGAGTCATGGACCTTCACAGCGGATCTCGAAACGAGGATACAAGCTACTGAAATGAGATGCTTTTCGAAGGTTGCTTTGCATTTCGTATAGAGATCATGCCACGAATGAGGAAATGGGAAACAGAATTAGACAAGCCATTTGGCCCTATGAAGAGCTATTGGCCATTGTGAAAGAACGCAAAATGAAATGGCATGGGCATGTCACACGATCAAAAGGGCTTACCAAGACAATCAATTGTACAAGGAGGGCGAAGGAGAGGAAGACAGAGGAAACGAGGGGAGGATAACATGTGGACAGGACTGAAACTGATCAATACAAAAAGATTAGCAGAGAACAGAATGGAATGGAGGAAACTGGTTGTCAGGTCATCAGTGGTGTCCCAACGGTCGACGAGACTAAGGTATAGATAAATATTGTATGCTGCCTGAATTATTGTGTTGTTAAAGGTTGTATGCTGTCTGAATTATTGTGTTGTTAAAGGTTGTATGCTGTCTGAATTATTGTGTTGTTAAAGGTTGTATGCTGTCTGAATTATTGTGTTGTTAAAAGTTGTATGTCTGAATTACCGTGTTGTTAAAGGTTGTGTACTGTCTGAATTAAGGTGATGTTACAGTTTATATACTGTCTGAATTACTATGTTATTAAAGGTTGTGAACTAAAGTTACCATGAGTTATTGTAATGTTTGAGTTTTAGCCGTATGTGATTGCATAATGTTTAAGAAACAGATATACAACTTTGATAAAAGTTAACCTACCATAATCCCGACTTGTCTGGACAATTCGATAAGCCTCTGATTTTGGAAGTTTGCAAATGTACGGGCTTATAGTTCCTACAGACACAATACTCCACCCGTATCCGGTTTCTGAAAACACAAGGCAGATAATCTTAATTAATTCATTAATAGCAAAATATATACGGTAAAAATGGTAAAAACAAAAACAAAGAACACAAACTGCCAAAGAAACAAACTAAATAAACATAAAAGTGTGAGACTGTTTCAGGTCTATTTTATATATGAATTTAGTTTGAAAATGTAAATAAAACCGCCACAAAAAGATAAAATTGAAATTGATCTTCTGATATAAACCGTATATATGGACTGCATTTGGTTGCGTTGACATTTTATGATATATATATATATATATAAGAGAGAGAGAGAGAGAGAGAGAGAGAGAGAGAGAGAGAGAGAGAGAGAGAGAGAGAGATGCGGTGTGTGTTTGTGTGTGTGTATGATTTAGATTTTAGAAAGTGTAAGGTAAATAAGGAAAGGCTTGAGATAGTTGTGGCCATATTAGTAGTAGTAGTAGTAGTAGTAGTAGTAGTAGTAGTAGCAGTAGTAGTAGTAGTAGTAGTAGTAGTAGTATGCCTCTTTCCACGACTTCTGTTTGACTGTCGGTTGTGATCCAAGGTCTCGGAATCTTACCAAGATTCTGGGAGATCCAAGGTTTTACGGAGGATGTGGGCACTTCCGTGAAGCGCTGCTTTGAGTAGTGGAGCGATTCTGTGGTTTCCAGGGAGTTTATTCAGGTAGCCTTCCAATTCAGATGTTATGTTCCCCAAGGCTCCTATCACTATAGGTATCACTTCTGCTTTTACATTCCATAGTCTCTGAATTTCTAATCTGAGGTCTTGGTATTTTTCTATTTTTTCTCTTTCTTTTGTTTTTATGTTTCTATCACTTGGAACAGCGACATCAATGATTGTACTGTTCTGTTAGACTTATTGAGAACTACAATGTCTAGTCTTCGTGCAGGAATCACCCGATCTGTTCTTATCTCGAAGTCCCACAGTATTTTGACTTCTGTTTCGGTGACTGTATCCATGCTCTTTCTGGGTTTTTTATGCCATTGTTCTCACACATATTTCTATGTATGTGTTTTTGCTACTTCATTGTGTTGTTTGGTGTATTCTGTTCCAGCCAGAACCTGACATCCAGATAGCATGTGCTCTGTTGTCTCATCCATGGATTTGCAGAGTCTACATTTGGAATCATTTGAAATTTTCGTGATTTTCGTTTTGTGTGATTTTGTGTTGAGTGCTTGATCTTGTGCAGCTGTTATGAGTGCTTCTGTTTCTGCTTTCAATCCTGCCTCTTTCAACCATTTGTACATTGATTGCTTTGTTGATATTTCGTCGGCTTGTGCAGAGGTTTCTGGCTCCAGGTATGTGCTAGTTCTTGCTTCTTTGTTTTCTTCCATGTTTCTTTATCTGTTTCTATTATTATTATTATTATTATATACGTTTACTTTCATAGCGCACGTTATTTTCGTAGACAATGTATTCGATGTTGCATAGATTATTTGCATGTCTATGTATTGACTGTAACTCTGACTACTTTCACGGGATGGTGTATCGATTGTAACCCTCGCTGTAACGGGGTGGTGTAAATGAGTGCGCCTCTGCTTGTTTCCATAGACAATGTATCGGACTGCAATGCTAGAAGTTGTCATACTCTTCCCCTTGTATATTTTACTGAAAATTATCTCTCTACAACACAGTACGTGAGCTCGCGCGAATAAGAATAATAATTAATTTAATGAGAAACATATATCGGTCTTTGAGCGTGTATATCTATTGTTTCAGTGTATATTTTCTTTTAAGTTTAAGTTTTACAATCAAGTTGCATACTTAAAAATTTTCAAAGTCAAGTTGGGTATTTATAGCAATTTAAAACAAAGAATTAGCATCACGAATTACTACATGTTGAACAAGCAACAATATTTAGCCAGTTTGTCTTTTTTTAAAACAAGTTGGCAATTTTAAACATAAGTCAATATAGAGATTATTTTAATATGTAAAAAGAAACAAGTGCCCCAAAATTAATGAAGACCGGAATTCGAACACTCTTTGTACATTGTCTAATTCCTGGGTAAAATATTGGCCTAGTGTCCGTGTTAATACTAGCAGGGTCATCCTGTAAACCCATTTCTATCACCTACCCGGAAGTTTGCTAGCAGTAGATCAACCTATTGCCACGTCCACTCCGAATTTTATTCATAAGCTTGCAGAAGGAAATCATCCCACTTCTACCCCGACCATGAGTTGTAAGCATGCTATTAGTAGATCTATCCATTTCCACCCCGACCATGAGTTGTAAGCATGCTATTAATAAATCTATTCACTTCCACCCCGACCATGAGTTGTAAGCATGCTATTAATAAATCTATTCACTTCCACCCCGACCATGAGTTGTAAGCATGCTATTAATAAATCTATTCACTTCCACCCCGACCATGAGTTGTAAGCATGCTATTAATAAATCTATTCACTTCCACCCCGACCATGATTTGTTAGCATGCTAGTAGTAGATCTACCCACTTCCACCCCGACCCGGAGTTGTATGCTTGCTAGTTGTAGCTCTACCTATTCCATTCTGATACCGAATTCCAAGCTTGCTAGCAGCAGTTCAATAAAGATTTTAGGACATACCTCCGAACGTGTAGGCAATAACCGACGTCGAAAGTGAAATGCTGTTATTCGGTTGTCCTGGCAACCAGAACTGTAGTGTTGCTTGAATGATCTGCGACGTTGCCGACCAGATGTAAGCGGTCTCTCCTTGCGCCACACCCCCCGTGCGCGTGTTGCCATGGCCACTTGTCAACCACTGTCTCCTGCACGCAGGACAATGACGTACCGATTCACAATGAACAAGTGATAAATCGAAGCACCAATATTCTAGAGCAAGAGCAAAACTAGGAAGCATTCGGCAGAATTGCTCTTCTGTCAGAACTGGACCCTTGTTACAAGTAGAAGTCGTACATTAATTTAGGACTGAAAATTAAATGTGTGTTGGTGTTTTTTTGTTTTTTTTAATGAAAATGGTCATCATAATCAATGTCATTATGACTACTGCCATGGTCATCATAACCAAAGTAATTTTATTAATGTTGATGTTTGGCTGTCTTTTTCTTTCTTTTTACTGAAATACGGACAGTTTTATTTAAGATCCCTGACTTACTGAAATACAAACATTTTTTTTTTTAATTTAAGATCCCTGACTTACTGAAATACCGCGTATTACTTTAAACCCTGACTTACTATAGTGCCGCGTGTTACTTTAAAACCCTGACTTACTATAGTGCCGCGTGTTACTTTAAAACCCTGACTTACTATAGTGCCGCGTGTTACTTTAAAACCCTGACTTACTATAGTGCCGCGTGTTACTTTAAAACCCTGACTTACTATAGTGCCGCGTGTTACTTTAAAACCCTGTCTTATTCCGCGTATTACTTTAAAATCTTGACTTACTGAAATGCCGCGGTACATTAAAACTCTGTCTTACTGAAATGCCGAGTGTTATTTTAAAACCCTGACTTAATGAAATCTTATAGAAGAGAAAATAAGTAATATTGTGGACTGGAACTTGCATAACTAAAGTGCAAGTTCATCAAGTTTGACAATATTTGATCCCCAGCGGTGGGAAAACGGGGAGTGAGGGAGGAACTTGTTCCGGGTGCTGGTGGACTGACAGTAACGCAGCAGGAATATGATTTATTATTTATGCACAACAACGTGCTGAGCATTACTTAAGTGAGTGTATACATCTCTCTTCTCTCTCTTTTCCCGGTTTCAATGGTCTTTGGTCAGTCTATTTTGTTTAATTTATTGTTCACTATTTCACAGATGTTGCTTCACATAACTTCTCTACTATGTCTTATTGTGAGACACACACACTCTTATAGGTGTCATACCGTATCTTTCTCATTTCATTGTCTTACACCGCCTTTGTGTGGCTTACTCTTTGTTCCATCAAAGTTTTATTATCCTACACTTTTTCTGTGCGCCTTATTGTCGCTTTCAATTTTTCTCATACTCTGTCTTACTGGGCCTCAGTTCACTTCGTACAGATTGTCTCTGTCTTACTGGGCCTCAGTTCACTTCGTACAGATTGTCTCTGTCTTACTGGGCCTCAGTTCACTTCGTACAGATTGTCTCTGTCTTACTGGGCCTCAGTTCACTTCGTACAGATTGTCTCTGTCTTACTGGGCCTCAGTTCACTTCGTACAGATTGTCTATGTCTTACTGGGCCTCAGTTCACTTCGTACAGATTGTCTCTGTCTTACTGGGCCTCAGTTCACTTCGTACAGATTGTCTATGTCTTACTGGGCCTCAGTTCACTTCGTACAGATTGTCTCTGTCTTACTGTGCCTCAGTTCACTTCGTACAGATTGTCTCTGTCTTACTGGGCCTCAGTTTACTTCGTACAGATTGTCTCTGTCTTACTGGGCCTCAGTTTACTTCGTACAGATTGTCTCTGTCTTACTGGGCCTCAGTTTACTTCGTACAGATTGTCTCTGTCTTACTGGGCCTCAGTTTACTTCGTACAGATTGTCTCTGATTACTGGGCCTCAGTTCACTTCGTACAGATTGTCTCTGTCTTACTGGGCCTCAGTTCACTTCGTACAGATTGTCTCTGTCTTACTGGGCCTCAGTTCACTTCGTACAGATTGTCTATGTCTTACTGGGCCTCAGTTCATTTCGTACAGATTGTCTCTGTCTTACTGGGTCTTAGTTCAATTCGTACAGATTGTCTATGTCTTACTGGGTCTTAGTTCACTTCGTACAGATTGTCTCTGTCTTACTGGGCCTTAGTTCACTTCGTACAGACTGTCTTACTGGGACTCAGTTCACGTTGTACAGACTGTCTTACTGGGCCTTAGTTTACTTTGTACAGATTGTCTTACTGGGCCTCGGTTCATTTTGTATAGATTGTCTCTGTCTTACTGGGCCTTAATTCACTTCGTACAGACTGTCTTACTGGGACTCAGTTCACGTTGTACAGACTGTCTTACAGGGCCTTAGTTTACTTTGTACAGCCTGTCTTACTGGGCATTAGTTCACTTCGTGCAGCCTGTCTTACTGGGCCTTAGTTTACTTTGTACAGATTGTCTTACTGGGCCTCAGTTCATTTTGTACAGATTGTCTCCGTCTTACTGGGCCTCAGTTCACTTCGTACAGACTGTCTTACTGGGTCTTAGTTCCCTGTCTTTTAGGACAAAATCATAGTTCAGATAGTCTGAAAGAGATATTTTGTGTTATGTAGATCTTATCTAGATTTTAATTATTTAAAAATACATTCTCTATGCAATATATTATTTATTCTCTTATAAGTAAAATCATTTTGAAAAACATTAAATGAGAAGTTTGTTTCTTGCTTATACAATGATAACAACTTGTTTCTTTCATATCAACAATAATATTTTAATTTGCTTCTGGTGCAGAGTGCATTAACTTTTAGCATTTTAGATTCAATCACTACATCTGTTAAAAGTTCTTGTAAAATAAGATAATTTCATATTTCGTGTTAATGTCATATACACATATTATGCATATTGTAATAATTGACTTCCTTAACATGTAGATACATTAAAATAATGATTTATTGAATATTTTACAATATTGTAGGATGTTTAGTTATAATTATTTATACATATATTTGTCCTTATACATGCTTATACATTTTCTTTGATTAAAATACTTCTTTTTTTAATGTATGTTTAGTTAGCAGTGATTGAATACTGGCTATACATCCTTGTTGAAATAGAGGATTTAAGAAAACATCATTTCAGTTTCCGCAGTATGGATTTTACTCTTTCTCTCCTTGTGTCTCACTTTCTCTCACTCCATTGCACCCTGTCTCTCATTCTGATATTATTTCTTTTCAGTTTATTTCTTTCTCTCTCTCTCTCTCTCTCTCTCTCTCTCTCTCTCTCTCTCTCTCTCTCTCTCTCTCTCTCTCTCTCTCATTTTCCCATTTCTCTTCCCCTCTGTTTGTTTTCTAATTAATTCTCTCATTCACCTCTAAGAATATTTCAATATCGTTTTGTTTATCTGTCTCTTTCCTTACTTCAAGCTGTCATATGCTCACGGGTTGTAATATTCTTCAGTTAAAACTATAAAAAACTGAAGATTTTGCTTTTTAATATATGATTCACATTATCTGAAAATACTTTCAACGAAATCTTTTTCTTTTATTTCAACTTAATAATTTTAAATATTATATTTTCAACTAGAAACATCTTATACATTTTAAAATTACATCCTGAGGATTCAAATGGCTGCGAAGTCTAATATTTGCCCGGATGGCAAGGAGTTGAAGTCTGTCAGATATTGTTGCAAATTTTTCAACCGATACACTTAATTTTCGTAATAGAATCCATCCATTCATACGTCCGTCCGACTGTCTTCCTCTCTCTCTCTCTCTCTCTCTCTCTCTCTCTCTCTCTCTCTCTCTCTCTCTCTCTCTCTCTCACATCTAATCTATCTATCTATCTATCTGTCTCTCTGTCAGTATGTATGCATATCTATCTATCTATCTGTCTGTCTGTCAGTATGTATATCTATCTATTTATCTATCTATCCGTCTGTCTGTCTGTCAGTCTGTCAGTCTGTCTATCTATATATCTATCTGTTTTCTTTCATTTCCTAATTACTTATTTTCTTTGTAAGTATTTGCTTGATTAGGGTTTTGTGTCTTCTTAATTTCTCTAAATCCGCAGACACCGGCAAAATATATGTTCTGGAAGAGATTTAGTTCACAAATGGCGATCAACAAGAGTACCTGTAAGGGTCTGACTTCTCCAACCAGTTTTTGATGTAAGTGTGTTCTTCCACAGAGCTAATGTACAGCAGTCCGGACCCATCGAGCTGCACACACATAGGACAAAGGTTTAACCCTGTGTCAAAGCTTGACACAGTTTGCAAGCAGTCAAATCACGTTGTCTTCTACAGATCTTTAGCGGAGTAAACAAAAGCCCAAGTGGAGTAGGTAATTTGAGAGACGATCTCTAGACTTCTGAAGAAATGTCGAAAGTCACGATCAGGTCATATAATTACTATTTATATCGTGGCTCTGCACTGTGTAGACAAAAAAATGTCCCTAGCACACTATCGTGTAGAGTGTAGAGTGTAGACTGTAGAGTTATGTGAATAGGCAATTTGATTTGAAAACTGACACACTGATTGAAACATGAAAGACACTGATTGAAACACGCTATAATGTGTGCGCAAGAATAGGAAGGACAGAGTGACAGTGTGATATATATGTGTGTGTGTGTGTGTGTGTGTGTGTGTGTGTGTGTGTGTCTGTGTGTGTGTGTCTGTGTGTGTGTGCGTGCGTGTGTGTGTGTGTGTGTGTCTGTGTGTGTGTGCGTGCGTGTGTGTGTGTGTGTGTGTGTCTGTGTGTGTGTGTGTCTGTGTGTGTGTGTGTCTGTGTGTGTGTGCGTGCGTGCTTGTTCGGATTTGTTTTTAATAAAGGCTTTCACAGTAGGACAGAAATGTGCTGTTCAACAGTCTATGTTTGAAGCAAGTATAAGCCTAAAACAAAGTTAAATAAAATAAGAGATTTATTAATGCTAGAATAAAACTTACGAAAACGAAAACGAAACCAAACAAAAGAAAACAGGAAAACACCCCCAAAATTAATAAAATAAAATTAAATCTACCTTAAAGAAAAGAAAGAAACATACTGAAGGAAAGTAGAACCAAATGAAACATCCAAAAGAAATAAAATAGCATTTACCATAAACAAAAGAAAAGAAAAACAATACAAAGCAGTCACCTGGATAATATTTATATAAAAAATGGTGATGGATTATGTTAATATAATACAACATCGCAGTATGGTTCATGTGTATGTTTATATTAAATCATAACGTCTCAACAATTGCACCAACAAGAAATACCCATTTGATAGAATGTTAATGACCGCACGAGTTTTATCAACGTCATCATAACGCAAGATTGAGACAAGAGCAAAATTTGTTTTTGTGCAATGAAACATGATACATGACATAAATGACAGGAAAGGTAATGCAACGGATGAAACAACAAGCTAGTGACGCAGGTAACGACTGCGCAAATCAGGTAGTGACGAAATAATGGACACAAGTAATGAAAAATTATGTTCTACAATACATTTAAGCAATAGACGACGATGTCACAAATAAGGACGATGATAATGTTAAAGACAACTACGATTATATAACTTCTAAAACTGCTGCTTTCAATGCGCATGCTTTCCAGCGTCATTTACTGCTGTCATTTTAAAACATAAAAATAATGCAAAACATCACTCCTGCTAGTGAAATTTGAAACACAGGTTGGACATTAACAAACATTAAGCCACAACATTATGTTAAATTATATAGTCACAGGTCACAAATTCCAATAAGTCACAACCATGAAAAATACTGCATGTTAGTTGCAGTGATGTCGTCATATTTGTTTGTTGGAAAGGGGTTGGGGTGAAGTTAGGGGTGGTATAAGAAAATTGCCAATTCAGCGACCTGTGCCGATTGTTTCTTCTCTTCGTGTCATTAACTTTAAATTTCAGATTTCATAACAGACTATTTCTATCACTACTTCATCTCGTGTGTGTGTGTTTGTTTGTGTGTATGTGTATGTGTTTATGTGTGTGTGTGTCTGTGTGTATGAACGCTTATGTGTGCGTGTTTGTGTGTTTGAGCGAGAGAATATTTGTTATGTAAGAGAGAGTATATATTTGTGTGTGAGAGCGAGTGTGTGCATTTGTGTGTGAGTGTGTGTGTATGTTTGTGTGTGTAAGAGAGTGTGTTGGTGTTGTGTGTGAAAGAGTGTGTTTTTGTGTGTAAGTGAGAGAGTGCTTATGTGGGAGAGTGAGTGTATGTATGGGTGCGTGTTTGTATGTGTAAGAGGGAGACAGAAGTGTATATAAGATATAGTGTGTGTTGGTGTGTTTTGTGTAATAGAGCGAGTGTGTGTATTTGTGTGTGAGAGAGAGTGTTTGTGTTTGAGAGTATGTTTGTGTGTGTTTGTATGTGTGAGAATGCTCATGTGAGAGAGTGTATATGCGAATTTGTGTAAGAGAGAGAGAGTATTTGTATGTAAGAGAGAGAGAGAGAGAGAGTATTTGTATGTAAGAGAGTGTGTTTATGTGTATGAGAGAGTGCGAGAGTGTGTATACGTGCGTGAAGTGTAATGACTACATCCAGTCTGCACGTTTGGTCAGGACAAATGACAGATTATACTGTCATGATAATATAATATAATGATAATATAAATTATGGTTGGATGCAACCGAATAATTATAATAATTATAATTACAGATAAAGCGTTCAGTCATCACAATATATAATTATATATTGTGATGACTGAACGCTTTATCTCTACAGTTGACTGACTATGCAAATTATTTATATAATTGTAAACCTCAATTTAGGCTAGGACACTGATAGACAACTCAATATGATCAGAATAAGGGATCGAATGACTTCTCAATTTGGCAGGACAATTGACACATTACACTTTATTATAACACAATTGATACATTACATTTTATTATAGGACAATAGACACATTACACTTTATTATAGGACAATAGACACATTACACTTTATTATAGGACAATAGACACATTACACTTTATTATAGGATAACTTGCAAACTATAGTCAATGGCAGAACAAATGACGAACTATAAGTTATTGCAATTTAGTCGATAGACGATACGACAGGAAAAGTGATGGACTAGGTTATATGCTCTTCGGCTGGTACAAGGGAAATTCTATTCATTATGACCTAAGTAGATACCTTGTGATGGACTAGGTTATATACTCTTCGGCTGGTACAAGGGAAACGCTATTCATTATGACCTAAGTAGATACCTTAGGTAGACTAGGTTACATATTACGCTCAACAACTTGCACAAATGAAAATCTATTCATACACTGTCCATTAAAGTGAAAAGTTTAGAATATTGCATGCAACATCTTACAGAGCTAACAAGAATATATATTGACAACCATCCAGTTTTCATGTTAAACATGTGAGGATCTTTAATTTCTGGAATAATCAGCTGTTGCATGTTTTACTGAAAAATACATCGTCGTGGTTTTAAAAAAAATGACCTGCCTGTACCTTTTAATACTGACACGCCTACATTCATAAAATCAATATTTACCTTTATTCAGATGTGCGTCAATGTATTAACATTTGTAGAGAAAAGAGGTGTGTGTGCTTGTGTATGTGTATGTGTATTTATGTGTGTGTATGAAAAGAAAGAGGGGAAATAATCTGTGGAACTTGCAGCGAGCCCTTTTAAATAAATATATTTCGTTAAATCTTTCGGTATTATTTATCGCATTACAGCCTATAGACAGTAGACACTATTTTATGCTAGAAATCTCGTCAGGCTAATTATTGCAGTAGGAAGGGTTAATGCAACATTTCTTAAACTTTTCAACTAAGGAGCAATCTCTTAAAATTTGAAATACCTGTTCGAACCCTGACCACAAAAGAATGGTATTCAAAAGGCCAATTGAATCTTAAATTGAATAACACCATATTAATTTACTTTCACTGTATAATGAATGAAATAATATTAACTAACGTTTTAAATTTTGATGTTTCAACAATTAATTACTACTAATAATTTGAAAAACAAAAGATATTAAATCTTGTATATGTTATTAAGACTAATATATATGTACATTTTTTAATGAAAATAAAGCATCATATATTAATGCGAAGAGTTTAACTGAATTGTTAATGAAAATAAAACATCATGTATTAATGCGAAGAGTGTAATTGAATTTTTCAACCTTAATATTTGGAGCGATGTTGGAGAGTTAAATTCTCCTAGAAGGGTTAGGTCAATTCTGTTCCTGTACATCGTATTCAGTGATGCATAATATGAAGATTCCGTTTCTCATAGGTGTGACCTAATAAAGGGAAGAAGCGCTGGAGCTGCGCTATACACGTAAAAGATACCCACTCAATAAAAACTTTGGACAACACAAATCGGCTATTGAAAGATAGATACCATCATATCATGAAAATCTGTAATAGTTTTCAATGATAAAAAAGAAATATGTAAAAATAAAAGTAAATAAAGAGACCTCATAACCCCAAACTTAGGAAAATGGGTCAACGTCCCAACCATGATCAGCTATGACGCATTCTGTGCGGGGAAAATAGCACGCACACACGCACGTAACAATACACATGTACGCACATATTAATACGTACACACACACATGCAGGAAGCGATCATGAGTGCAAATATTAGTGAGGAAACAAGCTACTCACGCTACAAGTTGCAGCAGCGTCGTCGTATTTCTTTGGCAAGTCGCCCGAAAATTTGTAACAAAACCCACTGTAATCTATCCACGGGTCTGGGCAGTCTGTAATAAAAAAGGAACATTTTGAATACATTAGAATCAAAACGAGTGAAGTAATCAGATTAAGGGATGTAAGTTGTCATGTCTAAGAGATAAGGACTGTTGAATATTGTCGGGGGGAGTATTGCTGCTGGCGATGATACTTTGTAATGATGAATGATATTGAGGATGATAGAAATCAATGGTCGCCAATCTTTCTGTGGCCAAGAGCACATTCAAAATTTCAAAGCAGTTTGGCGGGTGCCAATATTTCTTCAAAGCTTATTTTGTATTGGACGTTAAATAATACGCAAAGCATCATATTTATTAATACGAAATTTACGAATCTATAACGTTAAAGAGGTCATGTTAACGTAATGGGGTTCATCAAATTATTAAGCATATACTCCACTATTAATGAGTGAATTTGCTCTTTCAGAAAAACCTACCTTTAAGATAAATTAAGTAGTTTCTACAAAATAAATATAATAAACAGTTCTCATATTATTTATTTTTAATACTACAATATTTGTTGAGCTAGTGGTCAAATATATTATGGCAGATTAAATACTCTTTATTGTTACTTGTATATAGATTTCAACAAAGAATATAACAACAGTTAAACACAAGTTTTAATGTTACTTCTATCCGGAAATTCAATAAAGAAATATAACAACAAATACATACAAGTTTTATTGTCACTCATATCCGGATTTCAATAAACAAATGTTAAACACTAGTTTTACTGTCACTCGCATACGAATTAAAATAAACACATGTTAAACTCTAGTTTTATTGTCACTCGTATCCAGATTTCAATAAGCAAATGTGAAAACCTAGTTTTATTTTCACTCGTATCCGGATTTCAATAAACAAATGATAAATACTGGTTTTAGTGTCACTCGTATTCGGATTGCAACATACAAATTTAAGACACTAGTTTTATTATCACTCATATCCTGACTTCAAAAAACAAATATAACAAATGTTAAACACAAATTACTGTGAGATAATGGCTTATGTAGCCCAAACCCACCCTCCTCTAAAAATAGACTACACACAAGCCTACCTTCTATAATGGCTGACCCTTATATCTGGGCAAAACATACCTGAATGTTACAGACACTCACTCTAACAAGCCAATCATAGCACTGTTCAACAACTTGCAATGAGCATACTAGAAACTCACCTACTATTCGTTAGTCAAATGCAGCTGACCATTGAGGCAAAACATATCTAGGCTACCATCCTTAATAAGTTAGAATCCTATTACTAACCATTATTGTTGGTTATCAATGCAGCAGGAAACCATCCTCTGTATATATTTGCTGATGGTATGCAGATTTGCTTGCCTAACTAATATTAAATTAATGTTTATCTCTTCACACTAAATATATTTTATATTGTTAATTTTTCGCCTATGATATTAAAATGTGTGATGACCATTTAAGAGAGTCTTGTCAGAGAATATATGAGGACAAATTCTTAGCCCATGTGTATTTTACTGGCAGGTCAGCACTTTATCTGAGACATTAATTTAACCATTACTGAGCTGTGAAACAATGCCAGAATGGAAACATTTTATCTTGGATGTTGACTTTGAGAAGTATTGAACCCTGTAGCAACACCAAAGCAGAACAACTCAAAGACCAAAACCCACATAAACGGACCATATGCGCTTCTGTTATGACATTCACTGGAAACCTAGATGGCACGTCAGGTGATCCTAAGTTATGTAACTATAAAGTCAACAACTGCACAGCTTCAGTCAACTTCACTCTGATTCATTTCAAAGTTCACTAACACTCATTGTTCTCTTATAAACATATTATAGTTAATTCATATGAATACTACAGTGCCATAGGACTCAAAACACACATTCTCTTATGACACCACCTGGTCATGATTATAAATTATAAACATTTATAAACTCTAATTGTAACTGTCGAGTTATTCGCTATATGTAACCATGCTGTCTTATGTTATTTCGTGTTGAATACATTTATTGTTGATATTTAGACCACTTGTGTTATAGCCTAATTCACATGATATATGTCGTAGTCTGTCACCTGTATTTACCTACTTTCCTGGCTGTATGTATCAGGGGGCTCGAGCTATCTTCTAGAACTATCACTCTTCTATTCTACATTATCTTTCATTCATCTTGATAGCACGTTTGCCCAGCTAGAAGGTGTGTTTTGGGGATTAACCTAAGGGTCGGGTGGCATGGGGTGGTTGAAAATTAACATTGTGCCCATCTCCCAGCAAACAGGTCAGTTACTGCTATTCGGATTTCAATAAACAAAAATATAACAAATATAAAACACAAGTTTAATTGTAATTTCTACTCAGATTTCAATAAACACATAGCTAATGTTAAACATACATTTTATTGTTACTTGTATCAAGATTTTAATTTAAAATATAACAAATGTTAAACACAAATTTTATTGTTACTCGTACCCAGATTTAAAAAACACAAATTATTTTCATAAACGCTGCCAGTGGAGAACGGGTATCAATAAATCACGTGTATTTAATAAGTCAGTTTGATTTTGCCACCGCATTTTATCGCATTTGGAAGAAGTAAACAATAATAAAGATTGGCATCTAAGTCAGGATCTTTATTTTGACTATATTATATTCATTATCGAATTTATGGTCGCACTACGGGATCATAATCTAATCTGCATAAAACCATATGTTTTACCTTATACTAAACAGGATGTGGTAAAACAGAAAATCAACTGTATGTTAGCCTTAGACATGATTGAGAAAGTGGAGTTACCATACAGCTCTCCTATTGTCCTAGTTAAAAAGAGGGATAGCAAACACCAATTTTGTGTGGATTACACACACTGGACAGGTTGATTGTTTCAACAGCTGAACTGATGAACTGATTGCCTGAACTAGATAATCTATTTGCTCAGTTCAGTGGAGCAAAGTAATTTTCTAAATTAGATTTGACAAAATGATTTTGTCAAATTGCAGTCTGTGAGGCAGACAGGCTTAAATTAGCAGTCTGTACCTCTGATGGACAATATCAATGGTAGGCAATGCCATTTGGCATCCTCATTGTTTTCGTTTTCACTAGAAGATGAGATTGCTCATCAAACCCATGAAAGAAGAATCTATCTCTAATTTCAAGGATAACATTTTGGTGGCTACCGAGACATTGGAAGAACACATCCAAGTGTTATGGAAATTATTCCAGCATTTTGAAGGAATGTAACCTTACTGCTCAACCAACCAAATGTTCCTTTTGACCTTTTAAACTTGAACATTTGGGAAAGGTCTCCTGTGGCCAGAGGCATCACAAATAAGAAAGCTTGAAGAGATGGAGAGACACAAATTGAAGACAAATGTTAAATCCTTTTGGGGATTGACCTGTTACTATAAAATAATTCATTCCTTTGTTCAGTACCATTGCCAAACCAATCATTTATTTGACAACTAAAGCCAAACCTGAGGTAGTGTTTTGGAACGAGGAGTGTGATGCCAGCTTTGTTAGTTCAAAAGACCGCCTATCACGAGCTCCTGTCCTCCATGTGCCTGATTTTAATGAAGAATTCATACTCATAGATGCTAGTAATGCAAAAGTAGATGCAGAAATATAGTAATATTCACTATCCAGTAGCCTACTCCAGTTCCATGTTAAATGCGGATGAACAGAATTGTTCTACTTCAGAGAAAGAATGTAACAGAATTGTCTGGGCAGTCCAGAAATTCCAAGCCTACCTATATGGCAAGCATTTTGTCATAAAGTCAGATCATGAACCTCTTGTTTACTTAGCTCACTCGATTCAGGCAAACAGGTGGTCATTACTACTCCAACAGTATAGATGTACAGTGGAAGTCATTAAAGGTGCCAACAATGTAGGAGCCAATTATTTATCCAGAGCAGTAAAAATGGAAGTGTAAGTGTCCCGTACATAAATCTCTGTAAATTCTGCAAAATCCTGCAATACAAAATATTCGTATTTTCTTTATGATAGAGAGGAAGGAATAATCTTACCCAGAGTTCATTTATAAGATGCTATGTATGATTGTATATGTTATATTTTCCTATCACAAGGAGAAAAGAAATAATGATAATAATATTTGCATATGAGTTTTGCATTTGTATTCCTTATATGTAGTAATATAACGAATCATGTCCAAATTATAACAAGGAAAATTACTGAACAAGGAAAACATATTAAGAAGGAAAATATTTTTCATGATAAATTGCCCCTATATATCTTTAAATGTGGAGACTTAGCAGGTCATGTTCCACCTTATAATGAGTGAAACTAATATGACATTTGATACATAATAATCTGTGATTATTGAGGCATGTAAAATTATATTATCGTTTTTTTCTAAACATGTCGAAATTACTATGTGTATGTCTTAAAACCAAAAAATAATTTGGTCTTATGAATATTTATGCATATGTCTTAAACCTGACATAGAATTTGGTCTTGTGAATACTTATTCATTTCATATTATGGTGATAAGTTCACCAATAGTGTTGAGATTAACTCCTAGTAGAGTAGATTAAGGATATTTAACATTTCAAAAGAATTGTGTATGTGGAGTAAATTTGTATTTAAAGTGGCAAAGAAGTCTGGTTGTGACGCGCGGAAGTCACTCTTGCTTAATTAAAACCGAAATATTAATAGTCGTTTATTTTTTTCATTTTAAATGTACCTACTGATAAGTGATTATGCTTATTAATTGATAAAGGGATTCATAATAATAATCATAATAATAACCAAACGTACTATAGCGGACACACCAGTCTTGAAAGTTGGCTGTTAACTTAATGGTGTAAAATTATTATCGCTATCTCTAATAAGACCAGTTCTGTTCTCTGATACGAACTCTCCTGTGAATTTTATTGATATTATTGTTGAATTTTATTTATAATATAAGACTATTTAAACAGAGAAATAATTCAAACATGGGTTCGTGGAAATATCAATGTCAAACAAACTTTTTCATTGTATTTGTTATATGTATATTTGATTGTTGATTTAATACAGTTACTGTTAATATTATTGACCTTACACTTATTGATAACTTATATTGGAGTAGAAAGTGGGTGGATGGGGACTTGCTAAATATAGATTAAAGATGCATTCGTCTTCTCCTTTAATAAAATATTTTCCACCTACGGAATATTATATGACACTAACTGTTGTCTTAATATTGGGGAAGAAAGAACACATTTACAGCGCTCGCATATCCGCCAAGTGAGAGAGATGATTGGTTATGATTATAATTATTTAATTAATCAGCCATAATTAATTACAAGTAATGCGAATCTCAATTTATGTTAATTAATATTTCTCCCCGGAGACACCACTCGTCTCTATCAATTGGCGGATATGTGGGTCCTGTAAAAGTTTTCTCTCTTCTACAATGTTAAACACAAACATTTACCATCACACAATATTTCCATAGGTGGAAAACTTCATACCAAAGGAGAATATATTTTAATCTATATTTACCGAACCCTCCTCCACTCCAACATATGGTTATTAATGAACAACAATACATTTATTAAATCAACAATCAAATATACATAAAACAAATACAATGAAAAGAGTGTTGACATTTACATTGCTTCACAACAATGTCTGATTAATGCTAGACAATCATTCAGTTTATCCTAGCATAGACATAAACACTCAATTAACATGAATATGTAATCAAGTCCTTAGATATCATTACAGAAATGAAAGTAGAATTTCAGAGAAAAAAATGAAAGTCAAATGCATTTAACCTTTCGAAAGATTGTGACTGTTGTCAGCACATGTTTACAATCACACGGCTTGCAACAAGTCACTGTCTTTCTTATTCAGGCGATGGTTCCACATGTCCCTTCTAGGCACGTTACACATCTTTTCCAGAATCATCGATGAGCTCACAAAGCACACCATAGAGAATCGTCCTGAATTTCACATGTGCTTTCAAGCACATCAAGAGGAACATTCTTGAATGTTCATGTGTAGTATTCACCACACCACAAGGAACATTCAAAATAATCTTCATGAATTCTCGAGACCAAATTAAAGCCACCATTTCTGCTGTATTGGCTCTCAAATTGAATTAACAAAGATCAACTAATAGCAACACGTTTTACTGATAAGTTGACGCAACGCTGGATTCACACACCAACATGGCCATGCTAATACAGTAGTCACTGCTGACTGGACTGAAAGGAAAGAAAGCTTGCTTTCTCTGCAAAGTCAAATTAAAGCAGCACTAAATTTCAGGCATATTTTATTTCTAAACTCATTCCCTCTCACACACATCATCAACTTAAAAATCCTGCAAATATTTCATTAGCCCAATACACACACAGCATAAGAAATATAAAATCGATCAAAATTCACAAGTACAATGTATAGCGTAATCAAATTAGTGAGCATACAAATAATGGTTCAATTTCATATGCATTCTTTAATTAAAATTATAGACCAAAAGCAAATATGTACGAACAATTTCTAATTCCATTCTTTTTTTAATTAGTCATTTAACTTGCTATAAGTTAACGATCGCCTTTATGACTGGACTCACGTTACGTTCAATTTCAAATTGATTAGAATAGAGTATTTCTTCAACAAGGAAACGTCCAGTCCATCCCCAATGGATGAGTTTGTTAGAACAAGTGTGAGACTAAAAGTAAGAAAAAATACTCATCCAGTTGGGACTGGATTGTATTGCATCAGCAGTTTTCTAGCATATTCTCAATCCAAGATGTTTAATCCAACTCTGACATTTACAAACAATTCCTTCATAGGGAGCGCTCAAGATCGGGTCACTTTGACAATTTCTCACTTTATATAACAATTAAATTTAGAAATAGAGATAGGCAAATTTACTCCACCACAGATTCTAAAATTTAAAATTCACTAAAATGTTAATGATTGAAATTTCTTGACACCTATTAGATTTTAATTCCTGTGAGCAAGAATAGTTTTGGTCCAGTCTTTAAGAAGTTATAAATGAATAAATAATGGAGAAATATTAAGTCAGCAGTTAATCTGTTGTCCAAAATTAGCACAATTCAAAAATTTGCTTCGCAATTTTAAACTCTGTAATTGTAGAATATTTGAAACATTATTATTATAATACAATATTATAAATAAAAGGTTTTATTATTAATTTTTAATTGGTTGCTTGAAGAATATTTTGTGGTTTGGTTGAATAATATCGAATCCCTTACCATGAATATCTATTATTATAGAGAAAATATTTATATTGCATTGAATTTCTTGATTTATTTTTAAAACATTCAATTACATTTCACCATTGATTAAATCTAGTGTTTGTTGTTACTGGAGCTGATATGCTTTTTCTTCCTAAATATTTTCTGCCGTAATTAAAGATCTTTCCTTGGCTATTTATGTTTTCTCATATTTCTAAAATCGTAATAACAGCACATATTTTCTCTTTCATTTCACGTTCTTAGTTAAACTTGCATGCGTGTGTGTGTTTGAGTGTGCGTGTGTGTGCGTGTGTGTGTGTTTGTGTGCGTGTGTGTATGTGTGTGTGCGTGTGTGTTTACGTGTGTGTGCGTGTGTATGTGCGTGTGTGTGTGTATGTGTGTGTGCGTGTGTGCGTGTGTGTGTGCGTGTGTGTGTGCGTGTGTGTGTGTGCGTGTGTGTGTATGTGTGTGCGTGTGTGCGCGCGCGCGCGTGTGTGTGTGTATGTGTGTGTGTGTGTGTGTGTGTGTGTGTGTGTGTGTGTGTGTGTGTGTGTGTGTGTGTGTGTGTGTGTGTGTGTGTACCTGGGAAGTGGTCATTCTTTGGCTCGACTGTTTTTAATAGCGCACTGAATAAACTTGAGATGTTTACTTCCCACGCTGTATGTTCCCCGCCCTGTTTGAAAACTTCGCCGTACTCACTTAAAGTATTCTGAAAGAAATCGTGATTTCCTTCGGCCATGCTGTTTGGAAGCGCCCGAAGGACTTGAAGAGTACGCTCTGTACACCTCTAAATTAAATTCAAAACACTTTTGTCCCGATATTGTTATTTAGTAATCTAGAGAGAGGTGTCAGGGACGTCACGTGACATGCTACGATTCTTAGCCCATCTAAAGATGTCAGGAATGACGTGTAAAGCGAAAAAGAAATTAGCACTTCTGCTACCGTCATTACACTCACACACTATCGACAATTATACTCACATGCACTCATCAATACTCAAGCGCACTCAGCAGTTAACTACCATTTTGATTCTGGTAAGTATACACGTGGCAAATATCAAGCAATTCTCTACCAGTTTCGTGTACTTGTTTATCTCTCGGTTATCTGCTAATTTTCACGCCTTTCATCTTACACAGACAAATCTTTAAATTTCGTTAATAGAACTGTGATATTCATCGCTTGTAAGAACAGTAGTTAAATGACATTAAATGACATTTGCCATTAAACTATGATAGCCAACAAATCTCACCATTAGTTAAACGAATAAAGTCTTCTAGTGGATAATGCAGATTGTAATCATTCCATTTATAGTATAAGAAGGGTGTATTTGGAGGAAATCGTACTGATTAAAAATGTGAATGCTTCTTAAAATGTATTTATAAACAACTTAAGAATACAGTGTTTCAGTCATAATGAACTTGTTGTGAAAGCTCCATAATTATAATACCATTATTACGGTCTTATCCACCTCTAAGGACTCGAAAACTTTACGACAGAGTTACAAAACTCACACATTAGAGAAAAATCTTTTGAAGTAAGATTTTCAAATCAAAATGGTATCTCACAAATAGGCAATATCAAATTGTGGGTACAACGAGCGTCTTAAAAAGCAAGAAAATAATTTGTTCGCTCGGGAATCCACGATTTCAGCAGTCTACGAGCTACGTGTTAGGATAATAGAAAGTGGACTCTTAGATCTAAAGCATTGATTGATAATAGGTGGACTCTTAGATCTAAAGCATTGATTGATAATAGAAAGTGGACTCAGATCTAAAACACTGATTGATAATAGAAAGTGGACTCAGATCTAAAACACTGATTGATAATAGAAAGTGGACTTAGATCTAAAGCACTGATTGATAATAGAAAGTGGACTTAGATCTAAAACACTGATTGATAATAGAAAGTGGACTTAGATCTAAAGCACGGATTGATAATAGAAAGTGGACTTAGATCTAAAGCACTGATTGATAATAGAAAGTGGACTAAGATCTAAAGCACTGATTGATAATAGAAAGTGGACAGATCTAAAACACTGATTGATAATAGAAAGTGGACTCAGATCTAAAACACTGATTGATGTTCCAAAGCATTTTGGTAAACACGATCTCTTCAGGTTTGAACCGTGATTAGAGTTCTGAATAAAGCCTGAGGTATCAACGGTGAGTGGTTTTAAATCATTGACTTTAATAGGAGCTTTGCATTTTCCTTTATAATAAAAATATCATTAGGCAAATTTGTAACAATCCCTTCATCTGCTCTTTGTAAGTTGGTTGCTTTACCCACCCACCCGTAGGCATTTTGTTCAACCACAGCGGAATTAGTTTCTTTTAATCACTGCTAAGTGGCACCCAAACCCTGTGACAATTTTTGGAGAAAATGTTGGCTATTAAGATGGTATTTATTGAAAAAGGATTTGTTGACACTAACTACTAACATACTGACGTCATCATCACCACAATGATAATTCCACTTCGTCTGTTGGTGTCTGGATTGGTTTCGGAATCCGGAACAGTGTCGGAAGAACTCGACTGATAAAACCACATTAATATATTCCGGCCCTTCTTTAACTTCAATACTAAACATTTCGGGCCGATAGTTTCGCAAACGACAGTTGATTTTCATCAGAGCCGGGACTAAAAATACATGTTATTGATTATTAAATTCTATCCGTATTTGTCCTGCTCTTGGAAAAAATCATAATTACAGGCTGATTTATTTTTTCAAATTGTATTTTCGTAATAATTATTTTCTTTAATGTATTGTTCCTAAGATCGTAAATTGTTTATTCGTCGGACGCCGGTTAAAAGCCGGTCCCTGATACATTCGCCACCTACCAAGATTTGAAGACTATGCCTTGCAAAGTGGAGATAAATACATGTGTTTAGATAGGAGAGACTTTTTGGTAGATCGGGCTCAATAAGTTTAGATAGGAGAGACTTTGGTAGATCGGGCTCAATAAGTTTAGATAGGAGAGACTTTGGTAGATCGGGCTCAATAAGTTTAGATAGGAGAGACTTTGGTAGATCGGGCTCAATAAGTTTAGATAGGAGAGACTTTGGTAGATCGGGCTCAATAAGTTTAGATAGGAGAGACTTTGGTAGATCGGGCTCAATACGTTTAAATAGGAGAGACTGAGTGAATGAAAGAAATGCGGAGTTAAAATATAGCGCGACATGCTCACGACTCAAAATGAACATATCTCTTTTCACAGTTAAAATGGTGTCTTCTACCAACGACCAGCGCAAACGTTGTGGTGTATCAAAAGAAATACTGAGCTTGATGAAAGTTTCCTTATAATCGCATAAGAACTTATTTGATTGTGATTTCCTTTAAATACGGTTGCAATCTAAATGTCTTCATTGTTTTCATGTCTCACAGATTCGTAGTATGTGGTGAACAGACCTTTTATGGGGTTAACAGGTACATTTGCACTCTTGTGTACGAATGAACTATAGAGTAATGCGTATTTTTCGTGTGGTAATCTTTTGATGTCGTGGTTGAATTGTAACATGGTCGATTTGTTCGTGTGAGATCAGATGTAGATGAGTAAAGGGAACAAAATTAATTTTATGAGTTGCAGGTGTCTAGTCCCTTCATCTCTACCGAAATCTGAAACTGGACCATGAAGCCTGGGGCTAGGGTCTAAGGTGCAGCCAGCGTCATCGGAAATTCGTCATGAATTTTACCAAGGGAGGCAACCGTACGAAGCAGTCAATGGTACAGCAATTGCAGTTTGCATTTATCCAAAGTTGAAGCACGTCTTCTACTTCTCCAGCAAACAATCGTCCGTTTTGAGTGACATGGATTATGTTTGTCATCGAGACATCAAAGCCAGGTGCATACAAAAGTGAAAAATGTTTGTGTTATTTAATTTAAAATTAATTGCTTTCTCCACCCGGGCAACGCCGGCCTTTTCTGCTTGTTATGGAATATGGAATATGAGTTGTATGTAAAGCAAAAGTGTTACTCTCAGAATTTAAATTAATTGCACTCTTAAGGTAACTGCATTCTTAAGGTAACTGCACTTTTAAGGTAAATGCACACTTAAGGGAACTGTACGCTTAATGTAGTGCACTCTAACGGTAACTGCACTTTTAAGGGAAGTGCACACTTAAGGGAAGTGCACACTATAGTTTAAGGTTGTTGATGCTGCGACAATCTAATTTCTAATGTTCGATCGAAATTCTAGGTTTTTTTTATGAGCACACTTGTGTTGTTTTCTTTTCCTGATTTGGTAGCGTAGGTAATGGCAATTAAGTTGAGAATAATCAACTTAAAGAGCGTATATTTTTATATTAGATATTCTTAACTAAGATAGCAATTGTATTTACAATTATGTTTGGTTATTGCCTTACATTTACAGTTAACATTAATTTGCAAGTTGTAAATGCTGATGGGAATTAAGCTGTAAGTGTTTAGTCTTTGGAATATAAGACTTTAAAAACCACTAAAATAATACAAACCTTGGATTTATTTTTCATTACCGCATATACCAGGAAAAAAGTAACATAATAATTTGAAAGAATTGAACACCCAGCTAACTGAAAAGTTAGGCGTATTTCACAAAGTTTTCAGAAAGAAAACAAACGCAAAGAAACATTTTACATCGTATACAGAATGATATATGACATCTTGAAATGTCAACTTTGAAAAAAAATCAAACATACCAAATATATTCTGAGCTCCAGTTAGCGCCATCGACATCAGTATTGCTAGCAGACTCCAGTGCGTATTAATATCCACTTGTGCCATCTTTGTGCTGAAAATTAAAAATTATATAAAGAAATAAACAAAACTGGAAAAATAATAAACATTAAACTACCATAAAGCGAAATCCGAACGCGACTGTCAGTTGTGCAAATTTCGAATGTTCCTAAACTGTAAGACAACCCTATGAATTGTTATCGAATGCTCCTAAACTATGACAGCTATGTGTACCAAAAACATTTACGTCAAAATATTACTCACAGAAAAATCACAATTTAAAGTGTGGCAGTTATGTGATTATATCTTAAGTCTCACAACTCGAAGGGGGCGGCTGAAGTGTTTCTTCGCGAAACGCAGCAGGCCTACATTGAAACTTTGAATAGTGTACACAGAAAAACAACCTAAAGAATCATATAAAATGCTTGAATGAATGCATATTAATACTCATAGTATTTATTTGTTGTAAATGTGATTATTCTTGTGATTATTTTTAGTCGTTAACATCGGCAACCAAGTACGCGCTTATTTAAAAAAAAATAAGCTGAGTATTAAGTTATATGACCTCAGAAAACTGTATTAACAAATAACAATATTCTATTGCAATGACTTAACTAAGTTCCTATTTTAAAAAGCACAATAAAGCAGCACGCATTATACAGCTGCGTTGTTTTGATCTTGCAAAAGATTCGCATAAGTGACAACTTATTGCTTCAAGCCGTAGTTAGCATGCATAAGACACGCAGTGGTTCTGTTGACAGTCGCGAGAGATAATAAACAAGGAGAACACAGCATATAGTACAGAAGATAGATGGGGAGCTATTCTCCATGAGCCCTCGAGAATCATTAAAGGGACTTTACCGTGCTTTTATGTAGGTTTAGTTGTTGCCATGAGGAAAAAGATTTTTCATTTCGTAAATGTGTAAGGAATGACAAACTCGTTAAATCTGATTGGCGTGCTACAAAGGTCACGCAGTCTGTCGCTGACTGTTATACTTACAACTCCTACATGCGCTCTAATACTATAAATAAAGTAGTCCGTTCACAAAATAATTATTTCCATAAATAAATGGTCATAAGGGCTTTATCAAAATATCATTAGCCAACGAATTTATTTACTTTAGAAATGGGTATTAAGTGAACATTTTTCTTTAAGAAACAGAAATAACTGCTTCGAATAGTTATTACAGTCAGCTGAGTTTTGATTGTCGAGTTTGGATTTCAGAATCATACTCAGTCTTATTCAGCATTTCACCCATTCAATTTTCATTAACTCACGCACATATATCTTGCAGAATCATGCATAGTATGATTTCAAAATCACTCGCATTAAGATTGTGTAGTCAAAGGTCTGTAAGCTTTAAAATACGATTTGACTTGTCGTACTTAGACTTCAAAATTATAAGCATTTATTTTTCAGAACAACTCGAGCTTTCATTTTAGAATTAATTAGTTAAAGCAAATGAATGTCCTGATTGCATTGTGCTCGTTGACCTGTCGCGGGTTGTTTAGGGCTGCGTTATATGTATATAATTATTTGTAAAAGGCGTACATTTCTCCAAAGGCAGTAAGAACTCTTTGCAAAAGACATAGATTAAGGTAAAGAGTGAATGAGCCTTCATATATGACTGATTTGATATGGGCGTATGTTTTGAGTAAATCGGGTTTAAGCTTGTTTTTCTGGATGTATTTAGGTAGTGAATTAAATAATGGCATAAAGAACTATTGTGTATCGCTTTATGTATTGAGACAGGCAAGCATCTAGAGACGACTTGTATCGCTTTATGTATTGAGACAGGCAAACATATAGAGACGACTTGTAACGCTTTATGTATTGAGACAGGCAAACATATAGAGATGACTTGTATCGCTTTATGTATTGCAACAGACAGGTGTACAGAAGTGTCCTTTTATCTAATGACTCAGCAGGCAAACGGAACGGATTTGCATCGCTTTATGTAGTGAGTTAGACAGGCTTAGAGAAGTATCTGGTATCGTTTCTTGTAGTGAGTTAGACAGGCTTAGAGAAGTATCTGGTATCGTTTCTTGTAGTGAGTTAGACAGGCTTAGAGAAGTGTTTTGTGTCATTTCTTATAATGAGTTAGACAGGCTTACAGAAGTGTCTTGTCTCATTTCTTGTAATGTGTTAGACAGACCTACAGAAGTGCCTATTATAGTTTCTTATAATAAAAAAGACAGGATCACATAGGTGACTTGTATAGCTGTATTTAATGAGCTATAGAGTCTTACAGAAGTGTCTGGTATCGTTTATTTTAAAGAGATATACAGGTTTACAGAAGTGTCTTGTCTTATTTCTTGTAATGAGTTAGACAGGCTTAGAGAAGTGTCTTGTCTTATATCTTGTAATGATACTAACCGACTTGCAGCAGTGTCTAGTATAGTTTCTTGTAATGAGATAGACATGTTTACGGAAGTGTCTTGTCTCGTTTCTTATAATGAATTAGAGAGGCTTACAGAAATGTCGAGTATCATTTCTTGTAATGCGATAGAGAGGCTTACAGATGTGTCTTGTGTAGAATCTTGTAATAAGAAAGACAGGCTTACAGAGATGTCTTGTGTAGAATCTTGTAATAAGAAAGACAGGCTTACAGATGTGTCTTGTGTAGAATCTTGTAATAAGAAAGGCAGGCTTACAGATGTGTCTCGTGTAGAATCTTGTAATAAGAAAGACAGGCTTACAGAGGTGACTTGTATAGCTGTATTTAATGAGATAGGTTTTTAGAACTTACTAGCATAAAAGTATACAGTGTGTGGCAGAGTAAGCACATGTGAAATTCATGACGATTCTCTTTGTGAGCTCATCAAAGATTGTGGAACAGCTGTGTAACGTGCCTAGAAGGGACAGTGAATTATTGCAAACAACATGATTATGAACACGTGCCAGTGACAGCCGCCATCTTTGAAAGGTTATGTGTAATAACTTTCATTTATTCTCTGAAACTCTACACTCATTTCCGTGATGATATCTATGAGTTTGATTATATATTTATGTTAATTGCCTGCTTATATTTATGCCTGGTTACACTGAATGATTGTCCAGAGTTAATTGAACATTGTTGTAAAGTGATGTAAATGTCAATGATCTTTAGATTATATTCATATGTTGTATATTTGATTGTTGATTTAATAAATTTAATTTTAAATTTATTGACTATCTTACATCCATTCATAACGATGGTTGGAGAAGAATGTGGTTGGATGGGGGCTCACTAAGTATAGATTAAAAGACGGATTTGTCTTCCCCTTTGGTAAGAAGTTTTCCACCTAGAGAAATATTGTGTGACAGTTAATGTTTATCTTTAATTTTGTGGATTAGAGAAAACGTTTACAGCGCCTACATATCCGCCAAGTGAGAGAAACTGGAGAATTATTAATAACATAAATAAAGATACTGATCACTTGTAATTAGTTATGGATGATTAAATCATAATCATAACCGATAACTAGTGAGGTGTATGAGTCACAGAGTGAGAGGAATGGGCTTAAGAACTGAATTGGATTTATTTATAGACTTACGTAAAGAAGTGTAGAGCTCTCTGTATATTCCATATTTACGAAATACGGATAACGCATTTGTTTATGCACGCATTTGCACAATGATGAAATGAAGTTTACGGGTGTGAGTTTCTAAGGATTTAGATTACTACCGTAGTCGGCCTTCCATACTTTAGAAGGTAATACCATAATCGGAATGTCGTGTTTTTTCTAAGATTACGACATAACTGACAATTTTTATTTTTGTTCAAAGTTAGGTACCTTGTTTTAGTTAGTAATTCTGTCTTTCACACAGGAGGTTGAGGTGGCTGTTAAAACACAACGCAAAGAAAATAAACATGCTAAGGATATGTCATTTAGATGAGTAATAATATTATTAAAGGACTAATAATCTAAGAAAATATATCTTCCAGTACTTTAATTGAAGTGGTATATAATATAAACATGCATAATGTGTTAAAGTTAGTTCTACCCACTAACAAAGGACCTGACGCGCATGGTCCGGAATCAAAAGAATGGACGCAATGCTTTTGTCAGATTATAATAAAATATATTAATAAAAATGTATTCTTTTCAAGCGATCAAATATATGCTTTTTGAAAATGTCGAATTTAATATTAATCAGTCAGTTTGCTGTCTTATGTAATATTCCATATAACACATTATGTGGAATTCCTGTTTACAATAACTACAGGAGTTCGAATTTGATCTTAACTGCAACTTAGCTCCTAACTGCAACTGGTGTATTGTATTACAATCGGCTGCACCTAACAACCCTTCCGTATGCCAAGCAGGAATGACGTCAACTGGTCCCTTGCCATTTAGTGCCTGTGACATCGACACAGTGTTTGCTGACGAATGACTTCGACCTGTGCGATATCTAGCCATACACACACACACACACACACACACACACACACACACACACACACACACACACACACACACACACACACTAAATTTCTCCACGGAGAATATACACTTTTACTGAGATCAGTGCGGTTTGCCCTGTTGCGGTCAAGGCTGTCAGGCGAGGTGTGTTGTGTGTGTGTTTTCGGGAGTTTCGGAAACTCTACATCTTTGACAAAACTTGATGAGAATCTCGATGTGAAACTATTGTGTTAGAGGAAGGATAATGGAGACGTCATCAAGTGACAAATAATGCGCGGTGTAATGAATATACTTCGCCATACTTGGTCTTTACACAATCTGGGAAATAGCTAAGGGCATCAAGGTTTAAAATGTAAGACACTAATAAATACAACAATGTTTACAGTTCAGGGAAATAGCTAAGGGCATCAAGATTTAAAATGTAAGACACTAATAACTACAACAATGTTTAGAGTCCAGACTCTTATATGGGTTTTAGATCTAGATTTAGTCAAGCAGTCCATTCGGATTTTTGTTGAAAACTGTGACGTGACGCTAAACCGCCCGGATACGAGAAAGAGAGAGAGAGGAGAGAGAGAGAGAGAGAGAGAGAGAGAGAGAGAGAGAGAGAGAGAGAGAGAGAGGAGGGAGAGAGAGTAATGTGAAAAGTAACTAGATGTACGATGGAAGTTAATGAATGAATTTTCTTTTCTTAGTCCGAAACAAAGAAATGGCCACACACACATATTTTGTTCTAATGACTCATGTTTATGTAACATATTATGATGTGTGTATATATAACATGTTTGTATGTGTGTCAGTACATTCATTGTTTGCATAGGTCCTGTAAGAGTGTTTTAATTTGACGTTAATTACTATAAGAAATAAAATAGACATTTGTAATAATTTTATATCTGGTTATAAGCAAGAAATGTAAGATTGTATAAGAAAACAATACGACCACTGCAGATTTCACTTTCATAACATTTTATTTGTGATCACAACAAAAATATAACTCAGAAGCCATTGCTTCACGTAAAATGAATCAGTATAGTATTAATAACGAGAGAAAAGAGGTATTAAAACATTGTCAGTTGCATAAATAGTGTTAGGAGCCTCGTATTTTCTTTTTGCATTTTATTTGTTTAGTTTCTATGTATTCTTCATATTCGTAATAAGAATGGTCGTGAAATCATTTCAAGTGCATGCGTACTTGCACAATCATTTGACAGTATATTTTAACTGCGACGTTGTAACTTGAGTCAAGAAACCAGCTTTCTATTCGTTTTATCCGTTTCTATTCTGAGTGGAAACTTAATAAGACGGTTGGACAGTGTAATATAGAATAGTGTTAAAGGTGAATGTGTTCATTTGTAAGTAGCAACAGAAAGTCAAAGGTGACTGAGTTACTTCGTAAATGACAACAGAGGGTCAGAGGCGAATGAGTTAATTTGTAAGTAGCAAATTAAAAAGTCAAAGGTGATTGAGTTACTTCCTAAATAGCAGCAGAAGGTCAAGGATGAATGAGTTAATTTGTTAATAGCAACGGAAAGTAGGACATTTAGAAAATTTAAAATTAGTGACTAAATTCATTGCCTAAAAAGACAAAAATTAATTAAACTCAATTCGTCGTTTCCTGACTGTCACTTTGTCTTCTGATACGTGAAGAATGTTTGTTTCGAACCCGTAGTGCCTACGTGAAAGACGTTACAACAGATTTGGAAGAAATGAAGTACAAATGCTTCACTCAGAGCTCCTTGTACTATGTAACAAGTATTTCACAAAATGTTAACTTATTAAATTGTCTTAACCTTTGTCGTTGTTTTATTTAGACGTGTAATCACTGTGAGTTGTGGTTCGACAGCTGATCGTCTTGAAGAACTATTGATCCTTAATAGACAGTTTTCTCAGAACCAGCCCTTTAAAAGACAACGTTCTCAGACATTCGTTTAATAAACAATGTTCTCAAAGCCATTTTTGGTTTATTATTTCAGGAGTTAGTTCTAACATACGTAAGAGTTTAAAAGTGATTTGGATGCGATGTCTCTTTGTCCAAATGACTAAGTCTACTCTCGCATCGATATAAATATCTGATTATTCTAAACAGCAAAAGCTAGAGACGCGAGGACCATTACATCTCTTGAAAATGTTAAGCAAATAATTGATAACAGCTGTAGATAGCATAGTCTCTAGTGTCACGTTTATCGTAAGAAATGTTAAGCAAATAATTAATAAAAGCTATAGATAGCATAGTCTCTAGTGTCACGTTTATCGTAGGAAAAGGGTGTGGTCTCCGAAATGAGTTTTCTTGATGCTTGAACCACTGTCATACTTTCTGCTGATTAAAAAAACATGTATATCTGTTAAATATAGGTTTCTCTTAAACAATATGTATATCTGTTAAATATAGATTTAGCTTAAACAACCTGTATTTTTGTTAAATATAGATTTAGCTTAAATAAACTGTTTTACTCAATTTTTTGTGGACTGTCAATTTTATTGAATTATCTAGTTTGGGGTTGTGTTTCCAGAGAACAGTGAAAATGTAATCAAATTACGAACCACGCCAGTTGCATCATTAAAATTCGGATGCTGGATCTTTTAAATAAGGTCAGTTTCCGTTCCACCTGTTTGAAGATAGTAATTTGTTACGTGTTACATCTGTTGACAGGCGGTGAAAGAGGGGCTAAGTTAGAAATAGCAAACCTGAATAGAAGATCAATACAACTATTGGAAATGAACCTAAGCAAAACGCATCATGTAGCTAGCGAATATTCACTTCAGTTAATGCATTACAAAACAATATTCATACAAATTTGTAACGAGCTGATTACATCCATGACAGTGGACAAATTTCGCAGCAAAAATTTTCCGATTTGTGCTATTATTATTGTACTCGCGAAGGGAAGGCTACAGGTCGATATATACATAACTACACGTATCTCTCATAATGCATTTCTCTGTCAGCAAAGGTCTTGGAAAGACGCCATGGACGAGTCATCAATTTCCATCACATCAACAGATGATATATTGACGATCACGTGCGCTTGCACTTTCACGGACGGATTAGTTTGCACTGACCCATTGTGCGGACACGAAGAAATCGAGTGTCCAGCCTAAGACTCCCAGAACTAGCGAAGACGTTGTCACTGCCTTTTAAAATAATGTAAAATCTAGCACTATGTCCCCCAATAGTGGTATGTAATAATGGGTGTCGTGAGTCCACAATAGGAGTGCTTAATAATGAGTGTCGTGAGCCCACTATAGGAGTGCGAAATTAGGTGAGTTCCTTGAATATTTGAGATACTATGTTTAATGCAGTGGCATAGTTAAGTATAACGTCATTTGATGGTACAGTATTACGTCATTTCATGGCACAGTATTACGACATTTTTGTACCGGACTACGAAGGATAGTGCCTACACTCACATTAGATGCAAAGCGAATATTACCCTTCTCGAAGGATAGCTGCAAAGCTTAATACACAAATTAAGCACGAACACATTAAATTAAACTTTCCATTCGGACAAGGAAAGAAAAATGGTTCACACATCGCGCATTGCACCCTTATGGCATGATTGTGATATTTGATCAAGTGTTTTGTCGAGAACAGCACATTGCCTCTAAAACCTGGACTTTTGCTTGATAACTGAAGTATCAAATGAAATATCACACAATACGTACAATATCGTCGATGTTTCAGTGTCGCTGTCTGATTTCTTCCCAAAATAGTATAATTTCCACTAGAGGCGTAACTAGAGTTGATGGCGCCGAGGGAAAATAAAGAAAAATGGCGTCCTTTGAAAACATTTCTTTAAAATTCTTATATTGATACTCAGATTGGTACTCGCTATAATACCGGTTACAAAAAAATAAAGAAAACAAAATACATTTATTTTTTTTAATTGAAAGTTGTTGCTAATATATTTTTATAATTATAACCACATGCTTACTTTTTTATTTTGTTAATGCCATTTCATTTTAGAAACTGCAAAGTCTACCAGTGCATATATAAAAAAAAACACCTGTTACTGGTATTTTTTTTAAATGGAAACAAGAGCAAGGAAAACCGACAGACGTATACAGAATTGGAATATTTACACTTTTCAACCATAAAAATAGAACACCCCCCAAAAAAGCAAATTGCACCTGCTACATCTTAGTTATGCCACTGGTCGCTACAATGGTTCTCTGGCAAAAAAATGCTAATTGTCTGGTACAGCAACAACGCCAACAATCTGAACTTTGATATCTTACCTGTAGTTGGTGCGGTTGATAGTGCCAGTCGATCAACTGTCTCGCATGTCATAGTCTCTACTATAACTTTGTCTGTATAGGCCTTTTATTGTTTATAAAGAGCATCAGCTCCAACTTGAGCACAGTCTGCATTTACACACACATTGCAAAAATGTCATCGTCTCTAGAGTACCATCTGTTTGCGCCCGATGTTGCAGGTCATTTCATATGTATTCAGTGTCATGATGGCTTCATAGCTTTTGGCCTTGTTTCTCAAACAGCAAGCGATTCTATTTTTGTCGAAAGCTGCCTACTTTGCTGAATTGAGGTTGTATCCCATGGAGCACTCGAATGCATATCGAATATTTTAAAGGTGTTTTGCATCGTGCACTGAAACCAACCATAGTTACGCTTGTAGGGTAACGAGATACTTCAGAGGCCAAGCTCACAAAGGTTTGCTTGGAGGTTGTTTAGATCTAGTCCTGACTTAAAGGTTTATCAGAATAAAGTCATGCACCATTCTCATTTGGTGTGAACATAGTGATGCACACTCTGGTATTTTAATCGTGTCAACAATGCTGTCTGGCGTTCGATTGTCGTCGTCGTAAATCAAAGTACTCGTTTAGCAAATTATAACAATTAGATACAGTTAATTCTCTATTTCTGGTCGCCATACAAAATATTTTAAAAAAATATAAATGGCATCATATTTAGTTAATGAATGCTTGCCCAGGCAGTTTATGAGATCAGTTAGCCAGGGTGAAATCAATGCAAATTATTTATGCTTTGACACCATCCCCCCCCCCCCCCGTATTGTGCCCTCCAAAGCACTTCACTTCTTTAAACAAGTCACATATTTCATAACTATTTTCCTCTTGCTCAACAAGTCTTAAATGTCGTAAACATTTAAACAGAAAAATACATTTATTTCAACAGGGTCTACAAATTTCTTTTGACCTCTTAAGGCCTTAGTCATTCTCTAGACTCTGCACATGTATATTTCATGTTTATTACTCACTATGATAATAATTCCTTATGTTTTGTTTTGTAAGGTTTCTTTTAAAATGTGATTTCAAACAGGCTTCTACTCAGTCAGGATGATTTGCATAAATTATGCCAATCCAGAGTTGAACATAATTATTATGCCTGCATGAATGAATCCATTCATGCGGTTTAAATTAGATTTATTCGGCAGCCTACTCAGTGACAGTTAATTTTCTCCAATTCTCCTACCAGACACCTTACAAGATGATGCTTGGAAACAAATTAGCATGATAGTAAGGAAGTTTATGTCAGGATAACATGAAGTACCGCCTTGAAAACATGAAAAAGACCTAAGTGAGCAATGGATAGTTTTGACATGTGAAAACCAAGCATGCACATAACAGGCTATGACGCATGTGTGGATATTATGCGAGTGGACGCTGACGGAACCTGATGAAGAGTTAAATATACTGACATTTGGAGAAGCTATTCTGAATGACGTCAGTGTCTACGTCAGCTGTCTATCGATATCTCCTTCAGGTCGAGCTGACACACTGGAGCATGCCCTCGTAGCAAAGGCTACAGAATTTCCAGACTGCAGCTAAACTCACAAATATATATATCAATGAAGAACATATATAATCAGATTAAAAAAACACACCCAAAACAAATCCCACTACATTCACGTATTATATTCACAGACAAGATTTAAAGTTAGGAATGAAAAGGCAAGGTGAAAACATTTAACAAGAAAGATTTAAATAGATATTCTTGCAGCTGAGATTTAAGTGACAGAAAATAATCTCTTTCACATTCTTTGGGAACCCAGGTAATGCGTCAATGCGCATTGCTCGGTTAATACCTAAATAGGTTAGTGTGTGCGTGTGGGTGGGTGGGTGGGTGGGAGGTAATAAACCCAAAGATAAATTCGCGTGCGATATTTATAAAATTAGGTCAGTAATGTACCAGGTTACAATGTGATGATTGCTCAGTTTTTATATATGTAGGTGGAGCGGGTGCCCCAAGGGCGAGGGGCGGACCCTAGAGATTTATGTTTCTCCCAAATGCAAACTACGCCTCCTAAACAATTTCAGCAGCATAGCTCCCTTATAATATGGTTGGAGAAGATGTTTTGGGGACCTGGTAGGGTAAGGACCTGACCCTTTATGTTATATCCGAGGGTAAACCCGGACTTAATGCAAAATTTCAACTTCATATTTCTTTTCCTCAGACACTGTTGGACATAACATGCACACATGTTCTGAATGATATGTGACCTTGAGCCCTCTTCTCGCAGTGCTGATTGATTAACGCACAGCAATTACACAGTACTGGAAAAGAAGACAAATTTCGATGTTAAATGCACAATAGTATATCCGGACCTTAAATTATATCAATTCACTACTAATTATATGATATAATAAATAAATACTGTATGTTATTACACTGCCAATGATATCCGCACTGTGCATTATACGTTATTACACTGATAATGATATCAGCGTTATAAACTTTACGTTTTTGCACCTCTAATGATATCCGCACTGTACGTTATTACAGTGCCAACGATATCCGCACCGTAAGTTATTACACTGATAATGATATCCGAACTATAAAATGTATTTTACTACACTTCCCATAATGCACTAGCTGTACTCTGTGCTCTATTACATTGAACGTTTTTATAGACAACGGCTATCAGCTTTGTGGGGCATTTATGTTGTCTTGTTAAAATTGTACAATGCAGTTAGTATTTATATTATTTTGCTTTGTTTTAAACAAATGCAAAAAATGAAGCAGAAATACAGCAAATATAAATATTTTTAGTATTAAGAATTCCTTAATGCAAGTTAGAGAGTAAAGAAATAATTATGAAAGAAAGAAAGAAAGGACAAAAGAAAGAAACAAAGAAAGAAACAAAGAAACAAAGAAAGAAAGAAAGAAAAAAGAAAGAAACAAAGAAAGAAAGAAAGAAAGAAAGAAAGAAAGAAAGAAAGAAAGAAAGAAAGAAAGAAAGAAACAAACAAACAAAGAAAGAAACAAACAAAGAAAGAAAAAAGAAAAAAGAAAGAAACAAACAAACAAACAAAGAAACAAACAAAGAAAAAAGAAACAAAGAAACAAGGAAAGAAAGAAAGAAAGACAGAAACAAAGAAAGAAAGAAGCAAACAAACAAACAAAGAGCTAACTAGTAAAATATGTTTCAATAAATCACATGCTGCAGGTGTTACTCATGCTACAGATTTAAATCACATTAAATAATGAATGTTTTCTTACGGTACAGTGCAATTAAATGCCGGCATTATGTTTTAGTTTACGGGGAATAAAAGGACTTAAATTTAGAGCCGAAACACCTGATTTTGCGAAGGTTGGCATTCCAGTCTCATTCTTGGCGACCATTTATATTTGCATACTTTTTCTTCAAACGTGACAGTTCTTTCCAAGGCTTCCATTGAGCACGAAATAAAAAATTCATTTCTGCCATTGGCCTTACAAAAGTGCTGACAGTTGGTCTCCTAATCATGGAGCTGTCACAAAGCCGAGACTAAACTAAAATATATTTCTTCTGATTCGGTGCTCTTAAACGTTGAATGTACATAAATACAAGCACATCTACATTTACACACACACACACACACATACACATGCATACACATTTACAACATACATGAGTCAGTCTTTTATCTATGCAGTTGAGTAGAGTTTTTAGATATAAAATTTCCTCTCTCCGACACACCAGCATGTGTTTCGTGTGCAAACATTTAATGAAAAAATGTTTAAATGAAGTATTGACGAGTCAGATCAGTTGGAACAGCAGTCTCTCGCAGTAACATACCAGCATCAAATTGACTGATATATCGATCTTCTTCAGATATTGTCTTATCCGCAATGTTTTAACTGAACTAGCTATGTTTTTGTTTCATCGCAACGATGGGCCGCATGGAAGTCGGGCTGCCTGAGAAATAATTACAAATATCAGTCTCGATCCCAGACCATTTTGTTAGCAGTCATCTTTGTTACACATTGAAGGCTATTTCACATTTATTTGCAGATTGTGTAGTAGATATCTTTAGTACACATTTAGAGTTATTTCCTAATTATTTACAAATAGACATATTTACAACACATTTAGAGTTATTTCCTAATTATTTACAAATAGACATATTTACAACACATTTAGAGTTATTTCCTAATTATTTACAAATATATATATATTTACAACACATTTAGAGCTATTTCCTAATTATTTACAAATAGACATATTTACAACACATTTAGAGTTATTTCACATTTATTTGCAGATTGTATAGTAGATATCTTTAGTACACATTTAGAGTTATTTCCTAATTATTTACAAATAGACATATTTACAACACATTTAGAGTTATTTCCTAATTATTTACATATATATATATATATATATATATATATATATATATATATATATATATATATATATATATATTTACAACACATTTAAAGCTATTTCCTAATTATTTACAAATAGATACATTTACAACACATTTAGAGTTATTTCCTAATAATTTACAAATAGATATATTTACAACACATTTAAAGTTATTTCCTAATTATTTACAAATAGATATATTTACAACACATTTAGAGTTATTTCCTAATTATTTACAAATAGATATATTTACAACACATTTAGAGTTATTTTTCATTTATTTGCTCTTGAGAGAAAGAGACGTCAAATGTAATGAATGTTTAGTGAGTGCCTTCATGCGTACAAAAATAAAAATCTTGTAAAGTCACTGTCAGAAGAATTTAAATGCATAAATTAATAGCATGAAATTCGAAATTATTATGAAGAATTATCACCTACAAAAGAAACTAATGTCTCTACTAATCCTTACTCATGGGAACATATCCCACATGTAGCGAATACGTTGACTGTTCTACTCTCATTTGATTTTATGCTGGAGTTGTTCTTAATGGTGTTTTTGTTTTAGTTTATTTATTTACAACAAGTATCACATTGAATATATAATACTTACAAACAATACAGCTTATTTATTTACAACAAGTATCACACATTGAATATATAATACATACAAACAATACAGCTTATTTATTTACAACAAGTATCACATTGAATATATAATACCTATAAACAATACAGCTTATTTATTTACAACAAATATCACATTGAATTATATAATAATTACAAACAATACATTTGCACTATTTGGCGCTTGTTTTTAATTTAATAACACTTTTATATTGGAGGATAACAAACCATAAAGTGTTTATTTTTTAACCAAATATATTTCAATGCTTTTTCACTCCAATTGAATAATGAAATATTTATTTGTATTGCTTCCAAGATTTGACTTTTAATATCTAAAATGTTCGCTTTTAATGGCAGGTCAAAGGTGCTGATATTGTCTCAGGGTGTTATTAATTTAATTTCTGTTCATTTGCTCCTTGGATCTGATGTTCAGCCAAAGAGACCACTGTTATATATAGAACTCTTATTTCACTCCAAATCCTTTCTGTGCAATACCGTACGCACTGAGAGAAGTACTCTTTCAGTTAATATTGCATACTCACTGTAAACAGGCATGAGGCTGTAGCGTCAATTCTTATTCCCACTAATTATACTGTTTACCTTTCCCAGCCGTGTGGATTCAAGTGATGACATAATAACACGATTTCCAAATGTCACTTACGCCGACAGACCTACCACTTCTGGCAATGAGTCCACTGTAAACCCAAGATAAGTAATTATGTGCAGAGTTCCTTGGAGCATTTAACAAGACTTTCAAGTTCAGACTGCAAAGCAAAGCTACCCATGGGTGTACATCTTGCGCCCTCAGCGAATTACATGCACGCAACTTAATCCAAGGTGTAATTTTATTAGGGTGGAGGACTGCAGACACAGAGACATACACACACAAACACACACAGACACACAAACACACACAGGCACACAGACTCACACGCGCATAACATACATGCACAAACAAAGCCCGATTTAAATGTGCGATTTCAATTGCTGCGTCCACGATTTGTATTTGAAAGTTGATTAAAACTTTTATCTTCACTTTCCTTATTTTCCCAAATAGAGTTCCGTTTGCCATTGCTTGGATGTTATAGCAATGTCATTAGTTTACTGGTCTGACAAGACAATGCCGTTTGTATGTCTTATCAATGTCTTTAGTTCACCGGTCAGACAAGACATTTTCGTTTGTATGTCTCAGCAACGTTCTTAGTTCAATGGTCTGACAAGAAATTTTCCTTTGAATGTCTCAGCAATTTCGCTAGTTTATTGATCTGAAAAAAAAATCATTTGGAAGTCTTAACAATGTCTGGAGTTTACTGACAAGAACAGGGTTCGAGCAGAGCGATAGTACAGTTGCACGCTGCCCTCTCTGTTGCTAGTGATCCCGTCTGGGGGGTATGGCTGGAGGAGGGAATACTCTACTTAAGTCTGAACTTTCGGTAATGTGAGTATCTAGGGAACTTATCCGAAACGATAAAGGTTCCTGTGACCGGTTTCGATTATTTTTTTTTTAAGCGCTTTACTAAACCATGTCGATAGCTGCACAAGAAAATAGAACTCACCTAGACGGAATGCATATGAGAATCTGTGTGTGGTCACCTTGAAGTGTTTGCATACCGACAGTCAGTACAATAGGTCCGCGGGTTTGGCGCATATTTGCTGAGTTTCTTAGCACGATAATTTGTAAAAGTGTACGTTACGATATACGTATATAATTATTTCACATTTTGACTTATACGCGTACTATATTATAACATTATTAGTTTATGTATTCATAATGTAGCGATGGGATGAAGGTTTACAGCGCGACACGCAATTAACGAGTCAAAGTGCATAATGAGCACATGTCATTCTTTAAGAATTTGGAAGTTATAATGAAGCCGGATCCTTGCTTTGCACAATGATGAATGTTTAAGCATCGAAAGAAATTCCTGACGAGTCATATATTCCGAATATGTCAAAATCCTGACATTATAGACATATGCCATACTTTGACAATATGGAACTTAAAAATGAAGTCAGTTTCCTCTATGTATCTGAACTCTGTTGAAGTAATGAACCAAATTCAGGACGCGTCAAGTTCTTGTGAAGCCAATTTCAGACGTTATGGGAAAATGTCATATTTCTAAAGCATCAACCTTTTAATGAAACCGTTTTCTTACCATGTATCTGGACTCTGGTCAATGTTTAAGCCACATGTTAAATTCCAGACAAAATCGGACGTTATGGACAGAAGCTATACTTTGGACAACATTGACATTTAATGAAGCCAGTTTATTTCCTTGCATCTGGACTATAGTGGGTGAACGTTTAAGAAACGATCCCCAACATGCGAATGCATTATTTTGTCCATTTACAGACAGAGCCAAATTCCAGGCGAGTCCAGTTCCGGACACTCGGGACAGATAGAATTATTTTCTTTCTACGTGCCTTGCTGTCCTTGTCCTGGGGAATAAAAGTATGGTGAAGAGTTTGCGCACCACACTTCACATTTCAAGTCCTTGTGCCTTAGTAGTATTAGGTATATTTGATGTTTCACATTAAAACCCCTCGTTTGGTTGTCGTTTGTTTACTTACATCTTCAGGGTTTGTCTTCAGAAATGCACACGTCCGCGTCCGGCCTCATAAATCATGCTAAAAGCGAAACGAGAAAATTGTAGCACTGAGTAAAAGTAGAGAAAATAATATGAACAAATGTGTATTGAATGCGATTTTAGTGTGCGAAATCCCTGCATTAATATTTTAGATGTGTTTACTGTCACTCGAACCTGACGACGAGTGCGCAAGGCTTGTTTTAATGTTCGATGTACATGAACCTGTTTGTGAGCAACTGAGACCATTATAACCTCTGCTCCGATGCTGCTACTATAGAGCATTTCTGAAAGGACGCTTTAATTTCAACTGCCTATTTAGTAACTTTTTTTTTGCTGAGTTTCCTCCAGAGGATGCAGGAAGCCTTTTATCTGGGATATTTTCAGCTTTGGTGGTCCTCTGGAGGGTCTTCCTCTCCTCACTTGTTTCTGGAGAGGGTTGGGGTGGCTGCTTGGAGATTGTATTGGTCTTCATGCCTGTAGTGGTTGGGAGGCGGGTACAGGAGGGTGGTGGTGGTAGCCTCCTGTAGCAGTCGCCGTGATGAGTAGTAGCTGGCTGTAGAGCGCTGGAGGAGGATTTTTTTAAATTTATTAACTGATGTACGCATGCTATTTATTAACGTAGTGGTCTTTGAAGGAACGTCCTGCTCAGTAATTATAGTGTATGAAGATGAGATCACAAACCTGATAATAAAGTTCTAGTCATGATGGGCAACAATAAATTTAGATCACAGATCTGACACAGTCGTGTCGGGCAACAAGGCAATAAGATCAGGTATTATACATTTATGTCGGGCAACAACATGTTTAGATCAGGTCAGATATGGCCATGTCGGGCAAGAAGAGGCTTGGATCAGGACTGACACAGTATGTCGGGCAACAAGAAGATTAGATCAGGTCTGACAGGCCTGAAAATGGCGACTAATTTAGTCGCCATGGCTAGTGAAAAAAAAAATTGGCGACTAAAAAAAAAACTTTAGTCGCCAACTGCGAGTGCGCTAAAATGAACTTTTTTGTGTACAACTATGGGTTTGTAAATGTTCCTTCCTTTCTTCTTCTCTCTATTGTTTTTGGTAGTACTCATGACATTCCTTTATCTCAACAAGTGAGTCAATAAGGGTAGTCCATGTACCGTGGCTTCTAGTTCGTCACTAAGTCCTTTAAGTGATTTATCTGCAGACAGCAGTTCTGCCCTGTCTCTGACAACAGCATCGTGCATACTCACCAGTATACCTGCATTGTCATCGACCGTCTCTAGCAAGTACACCCGAAATACTAGATTTCGTCCCTGTACATGTCACATTTGGAAAAGAATTCTGTCTCAGTTCTGACAACATGTCATCTCAAGTAAATGAATTTATCATAGGCACATTGTCTCCGTCTGTATTGCTACCTATGCTGTCATCTGGATCAAATACTTCTGTTTCCCTGGCTGTCAATGTGTTAGCACTCACTTGCATAACGCAATAATCTTGTGTTCCAAAATTACGTCATGACTCACGTCATTTACCGGAGATCGAGATCTACCGATATCAGTCTTCGTAGTGACTCACTCTTAAACTAACAGTTCGGTCAGTAGACTTAGTCAACGTGTCTCGGTACACAACTGATAGAATTCGTCCCTATCTTCTCGTGTGTATTCGTCCCATCAGTAAAATCAGTCAATGTGTTGCTAGAAGTTTCAACACACCTTAACGGTACACAACTGATAGAATCTGCCTCTATCTTCTCATGCGTATTCACTCCGTCAATCAAGGTGTCACACGTACACGGCGGTGTATGTGTGTGTCCAAAATCTACAGTGTTAAGTGTTTAATAATGGCGTCATTTCTTATCTCTGTTTCAAGATCAAGCTTCCGTGGTGCGCTAACTGTTTCTGTACACTTTCAGCCTGAGAGTTCTGCTGCCAAGTGGACAAATTCATCTGGCAGGCCTAGAAAGTTACAATACACTGAGTGGCCGGATGTTCTGATCCCAGCAGATGATGATGATGATGATGATGATGATTGATTGATTATTTATAACTTTATCAGATTAAGTTGAAAGTAAAAATAAAAACATCACTGTAAAACAATACAAAATTGAGCTTTCGTTGTAAAAGACCTTCAGAAAATTAAAAAAAATTCAAACTGAAATATCATAGAGGAAATCACACATTGATTTGTATAACACTGACATCATTCGCTCTCTTTCTCTCTCTCTCTCAAACTCCCCCCCCCCCAATTATCTTAATAATATCTAGCTACTATTAATAAAATTGACACGATATTATAGCTAATAACCACATGACCACCCAGATTACCTGAACAAAACAGTATTTTTTTTTATGTTAGGCTATTTTGACTGTCTAGAAAAAAATTAAATTGGCTAGGAAACATTTTAGTTTGGCTAGTAAAATTTTTAGTTTGGCTAGTAAAATTTTTAAGTTATTAGCCAAAGGCTAGTGGGACTTTTTTTTCATTTTCAGGGCTGTCTGACACAGTCATTTCGGGCAACAATGAGATTAGATCACACGTCTGGCACAGTCATGTCGGGCAACAAGAATGGTGACGAGAATGTGAAGTCACAACACAGAACATCAATGTCCATGTTTGGCACACGTTAGCGCGAATTCTCGGAATATCTATACAAACATACACGCATGCACGCACGCACGCACGCACGCACGCACGCACACACACACACACACACACACACACACACACACACACACACACACTTAACTCCAACTACTTCATAATCTAACAGGAAATCATCAATATGAATGATTGTGATAAAGAAAAGGAAAATGATTTAAACTACATTTATACAAATGTCTGGGGCTTATCATTTATTAATATGTCCTTTTGAGCTTAGTATACTTATTACAGTTTAGTTGGCATTATTTTCAATGGCACTTTTGTTATGAAGATTTTGACTAATACATGGTGTCTATAATTTTATCGATGAATCTTATAGCTAGTTTTTTAGTTTGTTGATGTGGCTTGCCTCGCCTATGTATCTCTTGCTTGTCGCCTTATGGTAAAGTGGAGCAAGAAAG